>BSBK01005446.1:600000-997500 GCA_027943335.1 Chamaecyparis obtusa
AACTTCATACATGTCGGGCTATGAGGCCTTCCTAATTACAGCCAGTACAAAGAAGAATCAAATATATAACATTACAGTCCTCATACATGTGAGATCCATAATCTCCAACTAACTATCTTCCTTTTGGTATTCCCCCCTAAATCTAAAACGGACTATTGCATTTATACTTGAGGCTACTGAACAGGTAAGCCCAAAAAATCATTTAGATCTAGCATTGGAGAAAGCAACAACCCCGATTTAGGTCCACATGTTTCCCAATGAATGATACCAACATTAATATCACGACCAAAATTAAATGCACAAGTCAGCCTCAACAAAAGATCAAATTAAAACCGTCAGTGAACAAGGCCACTGAGAAACACTGAACAACACTGCACCAACTCGGTGAAAGAACACAACAAAGCCACTCGGTGAAAGGCACCAAGCAAAAAATAGGTAACCGAGCTCGTCGGTGAACAACAAGAACACTCCATTGAGAACTCCAAAGCAGTTATCGAGCACATTTAACAAGCTACTAAGATACAAGATTGCCATAAACCCAAGACGCTCTTGCATCAATAGGAACAATCATGTATCTACAAGTTGTCACCTTGAATCTCTTTAGCATTGAATTCACTTACTCTGGAATAACCAAAATTTTGTACTATATCTATCTCTTTTGATCTCTATTCCTAGGATGTGCCCAGATGCACCTAAATCTTTCATCTCAAATGGTGTTGACAACCGAGCCTTCAAGTCAAGAATCAAATAACAATTTCCAAATAGTAACATATCATCCACATATAATACAATAATGAGAATATGACCATTATCAATTTTGAAATAAATTTAATGATAAGTTTTAGACCTTTGAAACCCCAAACTCAATGCATAGGCATAAAAATTTTGATACCACAACCTAGGAGATTGTTTTAGGCCATATGAAGATTTTTTCAACTTGCAAACCAAATTTCCTATATCTTTCACCACAAAATGCTCTAGTTGTGACATATGAATTTCTTCCTCCAAATCACCTTGAAGGAATGGTATCTTCACATCCATTTGCTCAATTTCCCAATCATGAACTATAGAAGGTGATTTTACAAAAACCAAATGGATGTCAAATTTGCAATGATAGAGAATATATCACCCTAATTATATTCCCTCTACTTGGGAATAGCCCTTCATAACCAAACATTTTTTATGCTTTCCAACATTTCTATTAGGATCCAAGATTTTCTTAAAAACCCATTTGCATCCTATAGGTTTACATCTTTTAGGAAAAGGTACCTGATCCCTAGTATTGTTCCTCTTCAAAGATGTCATCTCATTGTTCATGGCTTCCATCTAGGAATTTGCATCACTCATATCCATAGCCTCTTTAACATTCCTAGGCCCACCACTTGTAGAAATTAAAGAAAAAATACAAGAATCTAACAATGAATATCCAAACCTTTCTAGTGAATAACCATAGCTTTCAAGTTGTCATGTCGCTAGTAGACCTCATCAATTGTTGAGGTTGAGGTTTTTTCTCTTCTTTAGAACTTTCAGAGTTGCTTGGTCTCTCCTCATCGTTAGATCTACCTTCTTATTAAACTTATGTAGTTGTAGCTCAATAGTGGAATGTTTTATCTCTCTAAAAGTAATACTGATGTTGTATAGAGAACCACCCATGTTATTAGATCCCAAATATTGGTTAGTTTTACACTAACACCATAGCTAATAAAGATACACTTCACTACCTTGTTCTCCAACTTAAATATTTTTTCACTTGGAACATGAGCATAAGCTTCATAATCAAATTATACTCTAAGATGTCTCATTCAGGGCTTCAACCCAAAATTTTTGTTCGAATCCAACACCACTAAGTTGTACACTCTTAGACCTCTCAATCGACATCTTGTTCATTCTTTCTACAACTCCATGTTGTTGAGGGGTGTACGAAGTTGCAGCCTCATGTCTCTTAATCCCACAGTGCTTACAAAACCCATCAAAATTTGCTGAGCAAAACTTGCCAAGATTATCACTCCTCAAACACTTAATCTTTCTATAAGTATAATTCTCAATAGGAGCCTTAAACTCCTTAAACCAACCAAACACTTCAAAATTATTTATGAGAAAATAAAAAAATGTCCTATTGTAGTCATCAATGAATTATTGAAATACACAATTTTAAAAGCAAAGAAACATTAATAGGACCAAAAGTATTAGAATGTTGAATCAAGTTCAAAAATCCAAAAGATTTAAATGAGAACTAGAGTAAAATTGGACACGGTTTTGTTGACCATAAATGTAGTGTTCATATAAATCAAACTCAAGATTACAATCATCAAGCCCCTCAAAGAGACATCTATTTTTTCAGAATTTTGAGACCCTTCTCACTAATGTGACCAAGTATTTGGAGCCATAACATTGTCTTCTCTGCTAAGAGTTTCATCTCGAAAGCATTAGTACCCTTAGGTACACAGAATGCACGACCATAACATGTAGAAGAAAAATTCTTCTTCACAATTCAATTTGATGACAAGGATGAATAATTTAGAGACCTCTTCTCAGACTCCATGAGAACACACTTGCACTGAATCATGCATGCATCCAATTTTTTACTCATATTTGATCATGTCTTAAATTTTAAATTTATTTTTATCTATTTATCCTCTTATAAAGTACATTTAAAGAAATCTCTCACTATAACCAATACTCTATCCTTAATGTGTTTTATACTTACTTTACCTTCAATATAATTACCTTTTATAACTATTACAAATATTCATTATAATTTGATTTCCATTTCATTCCTACTTTAATTTTTGTTTTCATTTTATCATAGTAACATATATGTATATGAATATCTAGAGAAGTAGATGTAGATGTATGCATCCATTTACATATACATATATACATACACATACACAAACATGATGAAAACATGCCAACCTAATTAGATGTTGGCATCTTTGTCTTCATATAGTAACACAAATTAAAATATTAAGCATGCCAACCTAATTAGATGTTGGCATCTTTGTCTTCATATAGTAACGCAAATTAAAATATTACTATTTATAATAATTATAAATGATAGTGGTATCAAAGATAAAATTCACTACAAAATATGTTAAGAAGAGAGTATTTCAAAATTACGAGTAAGTCAATAGACCCTTGGTCAGTTGGCAAAGTTGAAAGGTTCTTAAAGAGCCGACCACTATTGATCAAGTCTTGTTGCGTGTGAGGTTATAATATCATAAAGATGAGGCTAGAATTGCACCCCAAATAAATTTGATAGAATAGATACCTTTCAATTTGACAAACTAATATCTTTTAATCTAAGACCCTATATTCTCCTATCAAATAACTAAAACAACTTTATAGATACAAAATCCTCCCTTTAAAAAAATAAAAATAAAAATAAAATCTTAAGAGGAAAAAAGCTAGATAAGGACGATCCCACCCTAGGAAGCAACGTCATCGACATAAAGTGTACTGAAAGGCCAGTAGTGGAACACAAATCTGTGAAATGGTAGTGAGGAAAGGGTTAGTTTAGACAATGATGGAAATCAAGCATAAGCACAAGGCAAAACAACCTGCGGGAACAAAACAGGCAACTTTCCTTATTTTAAGGGTTTAGCTGGAGTAAAGAGGGAAGGCGAGAGATAAGGGAAGCCGGCGGCGAGCTTCCCACTTCTGGCGGCGGCAATTTGAACAGATGACATTGTACCTGAGTGAGGGGGCAGAAAAGATAGGGAACACTCCTATTTTGTGGGGCGTTTTATCTGCCGGCAGGCGGGGACCAGCGCAGAATGATATGAGAAGATGGGGGTGCTTCTGCCACTGCCACTGACGCTGCCCCTGCTCTGGACTGGGCCTCACCAGCAGGGCTTCATCTGACCACAGGATGAGCTTTATGATAACAGCTCAATAGAAAGATTCTTATTGGATTGTGGAAATCTTGTTTCATTAATAAGATTCTTATGAGTTTGTACAAGTTGATAATGACATGGTGTGATGGTTCAATTGTGGCATTTGTGATTCTTGTAATGAGGATAAAAGAAAAGTTTCGTATGTGGCATTTGTGATTCTTGTCATGAGGATAAAAGAAAAGTTTCGTATGTGACTTCACCGGCTCATAGCTATGAAGATAGATGATCGAGTGAGAAGTGAAGATGTTGTGACTTCTAACATTGACGATGGTTGTGGGGAGGGGGATGCGAGTAAATCATAGTGTTTGTAATTCTTGTCAACAAGTCGATAATGATATAATGTGATGATTAAATCATAGTGTTTGTAATTCTTGTCAACAAGATTCAAATTCTGACTTGATGTTAAGGATAAAGTCCTTATATACGACCTCACTCCTTCATAGCTATGAGGATAGATGATTGAGAGATAGAAGAAGGGGTGGCTATGCTGCCTCTACCACTAACAATGGCTATGGTGTGGAGAGTGCCGAGTATGATTTCAATTGACAACAAGAAGCTCATAGTAACAATTCGAGATAGAAGAAGGGGTGGCTATGCCTCTTCCACTAACGATGGCTATGGTGTGGAGAGTGACGAGTAGGATTTCAATTGACAACAAGAAGCTCATAGTAACAATTTGAGATAGAAGAAGGGGTGGCTATGCCTCTACCACTAACGATGGCTATGGTGTGGAGAGCGATGGGTAGGATTTCAATTGACAACAAGAAGCTCATAGTAACAATTTGAGATAGAAGGGGTGGCTATGCCTCTACCACTAACGATGGCTATGGTGTGGAGAGCGACCTCAATTGACAACAAGAAGCTCATAGTAACAATTCGAGATAGAAGAAGGGGTGGCTATGCCTCTACCACTAACAATGGCTATGCCTCTACTACTAATGATGTCTATGGTGTGGAGAGCGACAGGTATGATTTCAATCGACAACAAGAAGCTCATAGTAACAATTCTATTGACATACGGAAAGAAAGATTTATACGAGTTCAAAGAACAAGTCAATAATGATATAGTGTGATGGTTAAATTGTTGTAGTTGTGATTTTGGAGGGTTGCCATTAAAGTCTAAAAACACAAATAAACAGGTGGATCGTCAAGTTTAGGAGGGTGAGAAGGATAGAAAACCTAACGAAGGGGGGGTGGATGTCACACGTGACGGACAGGAGATTATAGAGTTAGTGAGGGCGCACCCACGTGAAGGCTTGTGGCTCGCCACCCCATAAGGATCTCCAAATCTTGGCATTTCACATTGTCTGGGCCCTATTTCTACTTCCATTGGTCCCGACCACCAGATATAGATATGCTATTGCTAGTGCATGGATCATAATAATAATAATGCTCTTGCTGTGAGAGGATATATGGTACAATTTAGTGGGGCAGCCGCCACCAGTCGCCCTCGCCTTTCTTCTCTAGTCTTTTACTCTCGCTCGCAGACTGGGGAAACCTTTTGCAGAAAGCTGGTGAAATTGAAAATGGCCCCACTCTAACCTCAATTCGGAGACCGGGGTCACTTATTGAATTTGACGCCATCTCAATGCTCTCTCTACCTTCTTGCCTCTAATTATGACATTCCCATCGAAAAAGATTACTTGTTATCCAACCATCTGTTTCACCACAGATCTGCTCAGAATATTTCGCCTCCTAGCTCCCGAATCTTTCGGACCATTGTCTTCCCTGACCTAATGTCTTCCACAGGTTTAACTTTTAGATTCGCTGACAGATTGTTGAAAAAGTTTGATGATGAGTTTCTTCAGTAAAGATTTTCAAACTGGGAGTTTTAGTTGAAATCTTTTTGTTTGAGAGTCGAGATTGATTGAAAGTTATCTATTCCGTCAAATTTAAGTGGGGTACGATCTCGGTCTTATTCTTTATGATGTTGGAACTTTACATTCGGTAATACTATCGTGTTAACAGAATGAGATTTCCACAATCCATTATGATGCAAATCAGTTTTTGGATTCGATTGTGTGAATTTTTTTAGCATAAAAAAAACTCACACAATCGAATCCAGAAACTGATTTGCAGCGCAATACTATCTTGGTCTCATTCTTTATGATGTTGGAACTTTATACTTGGTAATATTTGATTCCTGTGATCTTTGGTGAGTTCATTAAGAACAATTCAATTTCGCCAGCAGATTTCACCAGCAGACCAAAGGCCTATTCATAATTTAGTGAGACATCCATCTATTAAATTGTTGTATGGTTATTCTGAATATCATAGCGAGCATCACATTCAAGAATAAAGTGCTTCTCTATTCAACTCTCCGTTTGATTCTGATCGACTGATCGATAAGATTTGAGAAAGATTTGGATGTAGATTGATTATGCATTAGTGGTCGAGTGCTTAAACTGGTGCTGGCATCATATTTAGGGAGAGTGGAATGTACCTAGTAAGCTTCACAGTCAACAATAAAGTGCTCGAATTTAAGTGTCCCTCCGACTCACATTGATTGATCAAGGAGATTCGAGAAAGATTTGGATGAAGATAGATTTTGCATTGGTGGTTGAATGCCTAAATTGACACCAAGTGTAGATTGTATCTATCTATAGAATATCAACTCTTATCATAAGGGCGAACATTAGTTGAGAGGAGAGGACAGGCAAAAAGATATAAGAGCACAAGAGACAAAAGTTGGTAACCTTTTCTATGATAGAGATTTGATTGGATGATACAAAAGATACAAACTCTTCTCTTCCCTTCTTTAAACTTTTTCTTCCATCTATTTCACATCTAACATGATGTCAGCTAGCTCTCACTAAATCTAAGCTCTACAAGATATGTTTGTCTTTATGTAAACATTTTGTCTATAATAATAAATAGATTTAACTTCATTCAGATAATGCTTCTATTTGTACCTATTGACATTTTATTATAAAATAATATCAAATTCAATTATTTTGATCTTTTACAATATGCAGACTTATGGAAAAATGAAATTCACAGTGGCTCATTTGACATCCACCTCAGTACTTATATATATATGGCAGATCAATCCTGTTTCTCAGACTGTACTAAGTTCGTTTATGTTAATGATTATACTAGATACAATGAGTGCTTATCATAATTCGTATGACATTCTTGGGGCTTAAGAAAGGAGGTATGTCTTAAACCAATTTCTTCCAGGTTTAGTCTGTTCATCAACATTAAGATTAATGAAAAGTATGACTGAGAATTATGACCAAATAGTTAGAAAAAGACAAACTTTTAAGACACAACAATTGAAAGTCCATCCTACAAATCTTCTCACATTTATAATATGAGAAAGAAAGCTATCAAAACTTTCAAACTATCAATATCACAACTCAATAACTCACCCAAATTCGAGACGTCCCGCCTTCAACGTTTTCATATGTTTACACTGAAAACATCAAGTTATTTTGTTTTATGTACATCTTCTTAGTGGTAACCACTGTAAAAGTCAAGCCACATGGGAGGTGATAACCATGGAAAAAAACTTCATAAACTTTGAAAAAGGCCATAACACAAGATAATTGCAGAAAACTTGAGGCCATAACCATGGAGTAAATATTACGTCACTGAGAAAGAAAAAGTTCAAAGAGATGATGAGATATTTGGGTAGTGGGGGGAACATTTAATAACCCACCATCCACCTGGGCAGGAGGAAGTTTTCATGCACGGGAATAGGGTGTGGTTGGAAGGAGACTGTTGGGGACATTACTCATCTTTCCACACCATCCCACGTGAAGTGTAAACATCCGCCATAGCTGCAGCCTCTCCTAATGCCTACTAAGCAATACCCATCTCTTTTGCCCCACCTTTTCTCTTCATGCTCATATTTAAAGCTGTTGACTTTTGTTTCTATACAATCTCTTATTAAAGAATGACATGTAATTTCTGCTACTTGCCTCTTTATATACAGCTCTTATCAAGTCTCTCCTTCTTTTACCCACTATCTATGTTCCTTTATATGCATCTATTCTTATCAATATTTTCAATTTTCATTATTCAATAATAGTAAACTAGAAAAAGGAAAAATGACAATCAAATTCATTATTCAAGAATAGTAAACTAGAAAAAGGAAAAATGACCATCAAAATAGATTTTGTACCACATAAATCTCTATATATAGCTCTTACAATTTGAGCTCATCAAGTCTTTCCTTTCCTTCCTTTCCTTTCCTTGCCCACCTTCTATTACCATTTCCATTACCAACTATCTATTACCACCTGGATGCTTAATTTCTCTTTATGAAGTGCTTGGCATTCATTTTCTCCTTGTTATCACCTGACTTGAGCTTAATAAGTCCCTCCCTCCGTAGTAAACTCCAAGAAAGCAATAATTTGGAGCAATCTGAAAGCAGATTTTGAAAAGCAAGGCTCTTTGCCCAAAAGAGGAAGAGGAGAAAATCTCCCCCTGACAGTGTAAGAAGATATTCTTTGTGGGGATACTATACTATATTCAATAACAAGCAGCTTGGGAATCGAGAAAAAGGAGTGCAAAGAGGCAGAGATATCCTGTTTGAGAATCTTGAATCTGGGCATTTGTTCTCAAACGCGTCGACAATTTATTACTCCCCATGGCCCCTCTTTGCATGTGTGCGTCCTAGAGGCTCTCCTTTCTTTCCTTGGTGAAAACAAGGGAGAAGAGAAGTGAAAGATTGGTGCATTTAGTTTTTGGATTAGGCTTGTTTTTGCATGGAGTTTGTGGATTAGACTTGTTTTTGTATGGAGTTTTTGGATTAGGTTTGTGTTTGCATGGAATTTGTGAATTCAATTGTATGAACTTGTTGCAATTGTATGAACTTGTGGTATCATCATTAATAGAGAGTTTAAAGAGAAGAATGTCGAACCAAATGGACTTGTTGAATGAATCAACGACATTGTTGCCTCTGTTGGTGAAGTTATTACAAAGCAATGACTTTGCAGCTCTGGGCTTGGCACTGGATCTGAAGTTATTACAAAACAAGGACGTTGCTGCAGCTCTGGGCTTGGCACTAGAACTGAAGTTATTGCAAAACAAGGATGTTGCTGCAGCTCTGGGCTTGGCACTGGAACTGAAGTTATTACAAAACAAGGATGTTGCTGCAGCTCTGGGCTTGGCAGTGGATCCGAAGTTATTATTGGCCTCTCCAAGTCCACACTGCTGGCGTATTGATACCTACAATACCCACCGGGCCGCCAGAGACTTCGGAAACATGGAGCATTTATCTCCTGCGGCTGTGCTCTATCCTGGGTCTGTGAGAGACATAGAGAATCTGATGGAGTGGGTGTATGGATTGAGTCCAAATTATAAGCTCACAGTTGCTGCAAGAGGGCACGGCCATTCAATACATGGGCAAGCGCAGGCAGAAAACGGTGTGGTGATAGACATGGGATCTTTGCGAGGCATCGACGTGCACAAACATGAGTTGTATGCAGATGTGAGTGGAGGAGAGCTCTGGATTGACGTCTTGCATGCAACGCTAAAGGAAGGTGTGGCTCCGAGGTCCTTCACTGACTATCTGTATTTATCAGTCGGAGGAACTCTGTCTAATGCTGGAATAAGCGGCCAGGCTTTTCGACATGGCCCCCAGATCAGTAATGTGCTCCAGCTCGAAGTCGTCACAGGTAATTAATCAGATTTGATTGTGTATCAATATTTCAAATTATATTTTATGATTTTAAGAAAATGGTCATCAAAATATTGAATTAGAAAAGAGAAAGGATCATGAAAATGATCATCGAGATACTGAATTAGGGAAGAGAAAATTCCGCATGATCATTTCTCTTCTCTAATTCAGTATAATATTCTGATGACTATTTTCTCTTTTCTAATTCAATATTCCAATGATGAATCATCAAATATGATTCGAAATATTAAAAAAAAATTGACACACACAATTCTCATGTACATTTTGCTTTCTTGACTGCTTATGCATAATTAAGTTAAGCTCATGGTCTGATGGGCATGGTTTTCAATGCAGGGAGAGGCGAGAAATTGGATTGTTCTAGAGAGCAAAATGCTGAGCTTTTCCATGCAGCGCTGGGAGGTCTTGGCCAGTTTGGCATAATAACCAAGGCCAGGATTCAACTTGAACCTGCGCCGCAAAGGGTGAGTGTCAATTCTAGATTCATTGAAACTAATTCCTTTTCTAGTAACTTAAGAAGAAATTTAATTAATCACAGTTTTTCTTGGTCAATAGGTTAGGTGGATCAGAGTTCTCTATTCGGACTTTGAAGCCTTCACAAGAGACCAAGAATATCTGATATCTCAGCCCAAGAAGAGCACTTTCGACTATGTGGAAGGGTTTGTGGTTGTGAACAACGAAGGCCTGCTCAGCAATTGGAGGTCCTCCCTTTTCTCTCCTCAAAATCCTGTCAAGGTCTCCACCCTCAATACCAAAGGCAGGGTCCTCTACTACTTGGAGATGACAAAGAATTACGACGAGCAATATGCATTTTGTGTCGATAAGGTAATTAGGTTTCCACAATTTATAATAATTATCACATATTATTTTTAAATTTGATCATGTAAAATTTATTTTGTATCAATGTTTCGAATCACATTCAATAATATATATTCTAGTGAATAAAATTATTAAGTTTTCTCAATTCATAATAGTTATCACATATCATTTCTGAATTCAAATCATATAAAATTTATTTTACATCAATATTTCGAATCACTCTAATCCATTTCCTTATCTTATAATCAGAATTTCGAATCACTCTAATCCATTTCCTTATCTTGTGATCAGGAAATAGAGGCTATATTGGCACCCCTGAATTACATCCCTGCCTCGGTATTCACAACCGACCTTGGATACCTGGAGTTTCTTGATCGTGTTCACACTGGAGAACTCAAACTTCGTTCAAAAGGCATGTGGGACGTGCCTCATCCATGGCTGAATTTGCTCATTCCCAAAAGCAAGATTGCTGAGTTCGACTCAGCTGTATTTAAAGATATCCTAAGGCACACCTCCGGTGGCCCCATTCTCGTCTACGCAATGAATAGGAGCAGGTGGGTGGTCTCTACCATCACCTTGATAAATATAATAAATATGTTCTCTTTTCATAGATTTTTTTTCTTTCTTTAACTATAATAAATTCTGATATAGATATTTTTAATTATGGTACTACTGTAGATGGGATGAAGGGACTTCGGCTGTTATCCCTGATGATGACATATTTTACCTAGTTGGACTCCTCCGTTCAGCATCGCCTTCTTCTACTTCTTCCCGGGGGAACAGTTTAGACGAGCTGATTGACCAAAATGAGAGGATTCTGCGTTTCTGCAGGGAATCAGGAATAGGAGAGAAGCAGTATCTTCCTCATTACACAACTGAAGCTGACTGGAAAACTCACTTCGGTGCAAAATGGCCTAAGTTTGTTCAAATGAAGGCTTTGTATGATCCCAGTGCCATTTTATCCCCGGGCCAACAGATTTTTAATTGACCCCGATCTCTCTCCTCTTCACTACCATCCTCCTGAAATATGTATAGAATCTGCACATTCTCATACTTTGTAAATCCACATTCATCCAGAGCAGAGCTCTTATTTGTACATATATATATATGATTGTGAACATCGCAACAAAAGAAGAAATGAAGTTGGATGTCTCATATTATCATTCTTGAGTTTTTTTATGGATTAGGTAGGATTCAAATTGAAGATTTTTATTTGTTGGTGGAAGTTTCAAATTACTGTCTTTTAGGATCACTCTATCTTTGATTTATGTGACTTATTTTCAACACTTCCTTGATGTATTCTATAGAATGCCTAGATATGTATCATTATGGTTGAGTTTTCCACGAATCAGTCCAACCTTGGTTTGAGTGTGATTTATTTGCAACATCTCCTTAAGGCACTCCATAGATTGAAGCATGATTCATGTTATTATATGTGAACTTTTCTTGGATCAGACCATCTTTAGTTTAAGTATGATTTATTTGCAACATCCTTTTAGACATTCAATGGAATGAAGTACAATTTATGTCATTATTGTTGAGATTTTCATTGATCAGTTAAGAGTTGAATGTATGACCTTTCATTTATTGTTGGACTGTTCTAGTATCGAGCTACTAGAGCTTTTAAGGCTAGCCCATTCTTAGTTTGAGTGTGGCTTAGTCCAACACCTTTTTAAAACACTATATAGAATTCTTTAGGCTCCTAGTCTCATCAAGCTTTGATATCATGTTCAGTTTTGTATGGTCTAGTTGGGACTCGAATAAAGACCTTCCATTTACTAGTAGAGCTCTCTACCATTGAGCTATCAACCCTTTAAGACTAGTCCATTCTTGGTCCGAGTGTGGTTTATTCCAACACCTTTGTAAAACACTTGGGAATTCTTGGGGCTCCTAGTCTCATTTGGCACTGATATCATGTTGAGTTTTTCATAGACTAGCTAGGACTCGAATTAGGACCTTCCATTTACTACAAGAGCGCTCTACAATGGCCCTTTTAAAATGAGTCCCTTCTTGGTCCTAGTGTCACTTATTCCCAACACCTCCTTAAAACATGCTATAAAATTCTTGGGGCTCATACCTTAATCTGGCTCTAATATCATGTTGATCTTTACATGGACTAGCTAGGACTCGAATCTAGAACCTTCCATTGTTGTTGGAGTGCTCAATCATTGATCTATTGGCCCTTTTAGGACCAGTCCATTTTCGGTATGAGTGTGGCTTATTCTCAACACCTCCTTAAGACACTCTAGAGAATGTTTGGAGTTGTAAGTTTGGTTTGGTTTTGATATCATGCTAAAGTTTTCATGGACCAGCTAGGACTCAAATCTAAAACCTTCCCATTTACAAAGAAATGTTTTACCACTACATTATTGACCCATTTAAGAAAAATCTATCTTTGATTTGAATTTGACTTATTTCAAACAATTACTTGGTTCATCGAGTTGTAGAAAAGAGATCCACCACTCAAAAAACTTCAAATAGTTAATGTGAGAGACCTAGTCCCACATAAATAGTAGATACTTATCCCAACACCTCCTTAGGACATTCCAAAGAATGTTTGGGATCGCTAGTCTCATCTGACTTGGATATTATGTTGAGCTTTTCATAAACCAATTAGAACTGAAATCTAAGACCTTCTACTAGCTAGTGAAATGCTTTACCACTAACCTATTGGCCTATTTAAGACAAATCTATCCTTGATTTGAATATGACTTATTCTCAACAATTATTTAATTCATACTTGCAAAAAAAGACATACAACTGAAAAGAACTTCAAAGCTTGATTTGAATATGACTTATTTTCAACAATTATTTAGTTCATCGAGTTGTTAAAAAAGACCCACAACTCAAATAACTTCAAAACTTGTAGAATATGTGTTGTATCTTATTTCAGAAATCAACGCCCTAGTTTGTCTTTTGGTGGTCTGAGCTGTGAGTTTCATCGCTTTCAAGGAAGATCGAGACTGCGATGGGAGAGTCGGTCATGGAAGCATATGACCAAATGTCACAGCCCAATTGGGTGAGCATTTAAAGAGCAGAATGATGAAAAATAACGTGTCATGAATTAAATCGGAATCCATCTCACTCAAGATTGTATGACTAAAGTGCAATCTCCATGTTATCCACAACGTTTTCGAAGCCGACACTTACACAGCGTTCCCATTTGAGTTGATTTACAAGAAACCAAAACTTAAAAGAGGAAATCGTATCTCTCCCCTCTTGTCTGTGTCGATAAAGGTAGATTTAGAGTTAATAAGATTCTCCATGGCACTTGACTCTGAATCCTTCTTGACACGACGACACAAGGCAAAGCTCACATCACCCACAATTTTTTATTTTATAAAATTCCATGAACATCTCTGGATTTCAATGAGACCTTCAAAGGGAAGGGAAGACTTTTGACTGAAAGAATAAATGAGTTTTAATAATATCTACGAGACAATCAGTTGATAAGATCAAGAATAATATCGCAAACAATTTTTCAAGAATATTATGAACATTTCTAGATTTTAATTAGAATTTAAAAGGAGTTTTGAATAAATGAATGAATGAATAAGTTTTAATGATGTCTATAAGATCATTAATTTATGAGACCAAGAGAAACATTGCTTGTATAGACTACCACGAACATTTTTGAATCTCAGTGAGGCCTTTGAAGAAGAAGCTTTGAATAGGTAAATAGATGAGTTTTAATGACCTCCACAGGCCCATAAGTTTATGGGATCAAGAACAACATTGTGAGCAGGTTTTATAGAATACCATAACATCTCTAGATCTTAATGAGATCTTCAAAAGAATGGGCTTTGAATGAGTTATAATGATATCTACAAGCCCATCAGTTTATGCGGCCAAGAGCAACACTGCTAGCAATTTTTTATAGAATACAATGAACATCTCTAGATCTCAATGAGGTCTTCAACAGAAGGAGTTTTGAATGAGTTTTAATGACATCCACAAGACATCAGCCTATGGGACCAAGAGTAACATGGTTAACAACTTTTTTAATAAAATACCATGAACATCTCTGTATCTCAATGAGGCCTTCAAAATGAGGAGCTTTGAATGAATGAAATGAGTTTTAATGACATTTATGAGGCTATTAATCTATGGGACCAAGAACACCATCGCTAGCATTTTTTTTTTATAGAATATCATGAACATCTCTAGATCTCAATGAGGTCTTTAAAAGGAGGAGTTTTGAATAAGTGAATGAACGAGTTTTAATGATGTCCATGCAAAATCATTAGTCTATGGGACCAAGAATAACATGGTTAACCATCTTTTTTAATAGAATACCATGAACATCTTTGGATCTCAAAGTGACCTTCAAAAGGAGGAGCTTTGAATGAATGAATGAATGATTTCAAATAATGTCTATATGACTATCAGTCTATGGAATCAAGAGCAATGTCACTAGCAATATTTTATAGAATGCCAACATTTCTAGATCTCAATGTGGCATTTAAAAGGAGTTTTGAGTGAGTGAATGAACAAGTATTAATGATGTCTATGAGCCTATCAATCTAAGAGACCAAGAGCAACATGGTTAACAATTTTTTATTAGCATACCATGAACATCTTTGGATTTGAACAAAGTTTTGAGTGAGTGAATGATCAAGTATTAATGATGTCTACGAGCCTATCAATCTAAGGGACCAAGAGCAACATAGTTAACAATTTTTTATTAGCATACCATGAACATCTTTGGATTTGAACAAGGCTTTCAAAAGGACGAGCTTTTAATGCATGAATGAATGAGTTTTAATGATGTCTACCAAACCATTAGTCTATGGGACTAAGAACAACATCGTTAGCCATATTTTATAGAATTCCAAGAGCGTCTCTCAATCTCAATGAGACCTTAAAAAAAAAAGAGCTCTAAATGAATGAATGAATTTTAATAATGTTGATAAAAGCATCAATCCGTAAGATCAATAATGACATCATTAACAATTTTATGTTCTTTTCATTGTTAGCTATTTTGTTATAGATCTTAATCAAAATGTCTACAATTTTGTAATAAGAGTTCAACATCATTAACATTTTCCATGTTCTGGTCATTGTTAGCTACATGTAACTCATTTAGAACATGCTCGCCATTTCATACTTTTCATTGCTTTGAATATCCTTCCCCATTTGGGTCTTTTCATTGCCATGTGTTGGTCTAGCAAAGGTGGGTAAAATTCAAAGAAGATGAGAGTCTCATGTCTAATCCAGCTAAAGTTTTGAGGCACAAATGGGTGACATTATTGTGAGCCCATCTTACCATTTACTATTGACAGGAGCAGAAAAATTAGCGACAAGCCCCACTCTTCAGCTCCTTATTGGAAGTTCACAAACCATTTTCCCTTACATTTGTCTTGTTCCGAGTCAGTGCTGAATTATTTGAGTGTTTTGTCGTCAGAATGAAACCCACTACAAGATTTCACCCCAACTACAGAATGTTTCCCTACGACTTGACCTCGTGTTCCGAAGCAACACGCAAGTATTGACATTTTCTCGATCTGGCCTTCGTCTTACTAGACATGGTCCCTCAATGCCATGTGACAATGTTAAATCACACTCTTAACTTTGTTTCTTTATGTCGTAAACACAACATAAAAGCATATTTAGAGAAATAGGCCAAACCCTCATACCAACTATTATATCTAAACTATGAAATTGAAAATTAGATGGTTATGGTAATGGAGACATTCTAGCTCCATTCTAAGGAGAATTTGACTCACTGAATGGATAGATAGTAGGTAGTTTAGAGAGTAAGAGTTGGGCTTGTAATTCTGTGGATGGGAGTCAATTCATATTTTACAGTCGTGTAATGGAAATAAAGAAAGTAATATAATTATTTCTTTTAATTATTATTGATTGCTTTTTATTTGGTTGTATAATTATATGAAATATGTTAGGTTTTTGTAGTTTAGCTTTGTTTTGAAAGATCTTAAATAGTAGTTGTTGGAGTCAATATATCAACTATTTATGTCAAACGAGATCTTAGAGATTAGAAACTAGTATATCAATTCTAATATACCTACTATTTATTGTGAAGTCTTTATTTTGCCACTTTTGATTAGTTGATGGTTAAGTTTTCAATGTAATCTAGGATTAACAATCAAAATCCAACTTTTAAAAATGAATCAACATTATCTACCCTATTACAAATTTGACTAGGAAGCACATTCTACTCTTAGATGAGTTTGTGGACAAATTGTTTATCCTACCAAAGTTTAGTCAAAACGCTATGATTTTATTATTTGCACATGTTAGCATTTGGTATATTTTCACTTACACTTTCACTTGTACAAAAAACTAAGTGGTGATGAGAACAACCTGACTAGAACCTTGCTATAGATAGAGGCAGACCCTTTCAACTTCCATGATCTAATAACCAAGATGGGAATACTATATACATCGAAATGGGTGTAGTATATATTGTATAGGATGTAAACAACCTCGTGGGATCATGTTAAACATTGTTGTGTTTTACTTAATATCTTAGAAAAGAAACATAAAAGAAACCAAAAAAAAATCCTCAAGGGGTACATAGTTGAAATATTGAGAATATAAATTCTTAACTAGACTTTATTTGTTTGAATTTGCAATTTAACCACCCCTGAATTTGTTTTGTGAAACATATGATGCAATATATAAAACTAATGAACAGTTACTTATTTTGTTAGCTTAAAATTACATGCAAGATAATATACCAACATATGTAAACGTTCTCAAGATCAGCTAGATGGAGTGGGGTTTAAGACCATCACCACTTTGTTAGTACAATATCATAGCAAATAGAAGAGAAACTAGATGAAGTGGGGGCAACACCTTCATCACTCAGTTAGTACACTTGAATAGAAATGAGAAGGACTAAATTTAAATAACAAGATGAAGAGGGGGTTGAGACATCGCCTTTCTTTGTAAATAAATAACATGTGTTAGCTCAATAACAATATCAAAGAGGTATAAACACTCAAATTATATTTTCTAATAATAAAATTAAACCTTAAAAAGAGCATCAAACTCACTCAAGCTTCTCAAGAAGGTGGACATGCAAGTGCCAAATCAAAACTGATTAGCTTCTTTAATTTTACCAACAATTACTCTATGCAATGATGCCTCAAATTGTAGATTTCAAATCTTAGATGCTATTGTAATGTCCATGTTAAATGAATGAATTAAACTAATTAATTAATTAAGTGGTCCCAAGTTTAAATAATATCTTACAGGCCCCCTTTAATTAAGTGGTCCTAAATTTAAATAATATCTTACGGTCCCCCTTTAATTAATTGATTTAATTATAATAGTAACAAAATATGTCATCCTACTTGTAACCTTTTGGGAAACTTCTTGAAGCTCTTTAAAAGGTTGTGGTTGGAATTTTAGGAAAACATCGTGAAGTTTATATTCCTTGTGTTTTGGTGATTCGAATTGGAATTGAGTTCTTGTTGTACTTTCGAAGGTGCAAGATCCTTCCTAGCCTATATTTGTAGTTTTAGTGGTTGATTCATTCCTCACCCCAGTCTGCCATTGGAAATATCATCTCAGATTTTTCACCTTGTACTTGATTGGCCCATTTGTGGAGTCTTCACTTGAAAACTAATTTGATATAATTTATCTTCATAATTTGAGGATACAAATATTCAGTTCTTAGTGATTCGGTCCATCATTGGAGTATGCTCATTTCTTGCATGGGTGTTTTATAATATTTAATAAAAGATCTGAAGATAGATAATTGCTCTCTACAAACTAAGCCATTTCATCTTGCAAGTCGTATGGGTGTAGTGTTGCATGTGGAGGATTGAGTGTCTACATGAGTGGGAGTCTATAAATGTTGTAGTGTACCGATTGAAGTGAAAGTGTCAATAGAAGTCTTGGTTTTGACCATATGAGAGTCTTGTGTTTGACCATACGAGTGGAGGGGTGAGAAGATTTAGCTGTATGGGAGGTAGAAGTTGTTTGATGTACATGATATTTGAGGGTGTCATATGGTGGATGTGTGCCATTAAGTACATGATGGTTTCATATAGTGGATGTGTGTCATCTGGTATATTATAGTGGTATCAGATCTAGTGATCTTGCTAGCCTGTTGGGTAATGTTGGATGCCGACAAGATCCCAATTAGTAGACAATGTTAGGAATAACATTCCACCAACACAACTAAGAGGGGGGGGGGGGTGAATCAGTTTTGAGATAGATTATTAAACTTTAAACTTTGAATAGTAGCTACACCAAAACAAATGATAACATAGTAAATGCCAACACAATATTTTGTTATCAAGGAAACCATGTTAAAGGTAAAACCCCGGTGGGAATTAGCACCCACAAATGATGTACTAAGAATATTGTATCTCTGTTAAAAGATCTAGCCCTGTTAGGAGCTTATTAAAATATTATAGTACACAGTCCTTGTTAAAGGATAAACCCTGTTAGGAGTCAAAGAAAAGAGTAGGCTCACTGCCCAAAGAAGGTTATGTCCACCTCCAGAACTCATTGTTCGCAACACAAGTGTATGTAAGGAAATACGCAATCCTTGTGAACTATCGAATAGCAACTGTCTTTGCTTGATCAGTTCCAATGAAGTATAAACTATCCTCTGCTCTACATCTAGTAGATACAAGCTCGCAGCTTCCACAATCCTCTTTTACATCCCATACATACTACATACCTTTTCAAAAGAAAAGATCTTACATATATACCTTATTACAATTAAATGATCAGGTCGGCCAATTAGGCTTTCCTAATATACAAATAATTACATAACCCCTTTCTAAGATACACACAATATCTAGAACAAGTATACAACAATTACATTTCAACAATTAAGGTCCAACATCCGTAATTTATGCTTGCTATTCATAATACATGCTTCAATTCTAAAGCCGACCCCAAATAGGTCTCCTCCAGAACACATGCCACAACTGACATCATCGTGCTCTCCATGACTTTCTAAGATCAACGAACATTCCTCAATATGCTATCTAACATCCCTTAAACTCGCATATATTGCATCCACATTGATTGTAAGATATACTCAAAACATAGAGACTTACTATGTCAACTTTCACTGTCACAATCCAGTAACCAGTCTTCACTAAATCTTCTATAACTCAGCCAATATGAATTATTATAGCATACGATCTTGGATATAAGATCACAACACTTCCCTATACACAAATTTGTGTTCGCTCATTTTGAATCAACCGTACAGTATCCATACACTGTAATAACCAGTCTTCTTTCTTCATAGAAATATATGTTGACATCTGACACAAGGGAGGATGGGGAGGGGCCAAAGGCACACCCTAACTAGATCCACCTTGTAGAGATCACACAAGGAAGAAACAACACACAAGTGAGAGAGAGAATGCAGATATCTATCATATATTTATTTCAATTGATTCATACATGCCAGGCTGTAAGGCCTTCCTGATTTAGGCCAGATATTACAATTCAAGTACATAAGTCCTCCAACATGCGAGGATTTGAAACAATATTCTATCTCCTATTTTTTACCTCTGATGTCCCGATTCATATCCTAAAACTACAAACAAAGATTACATTATATACAAGAGGCTACCAAGCAAGTCAACCTTCAGATCCACCATCAAAGGAAGGAATGAACACACACTCTTCCCAATGATAAATTCTAGCATTAAATTTGTGACCATAATTAATTACAAGAGTTGGCCTCAACAGGAAACTAAAATAAACAACTCGATAAGCCAGCATAACCAAGCGCTAGGGAAAATCATCGAGCACCAAAGAGATAACTGACCAACCTCGGTACACAAAGGAAATCGAGCAACACTGAACCAACTCGGTCAGAGAAGGAACCGAGCAACACAGGAAAACACAAACATGTTTTTGGTGACACGGGATTGCCAAGGACCCGAGATGCTCCTGCATCAAACACCTCAGGTTATTTGAAATGATTCTCCAAATTATGAAGTAGGTATGATCCTGGCTGAATCCAACTCAGATTGTGAAATCCATGAACTGTCTTCAATCAATCTATTCTGCCACTTTACCAGATATTTCATATACTATTTTCCTCTTGTACTTCTACCAATTCTTTGCTCCAAAATATGCTCAACTTCTTCTATCTATTTCTTAGGATAATCATTCAGTACTGTCATTTCTTCATCCGAATCATGGTACTCATATAAATCAGCAATGTTGAAAATAGGTGATATATCCATGTCATTAGGTAACTCAATCTCATAAGCATTTCCACTATCAAATCTCTTCAAAATCTTGCAAGAACCAAACTTCTTCATTTTTAGCTTTCCATATGTTCCAACAGGAAATCTAGCTTTCTTCAAATGAACCATTACTTCATCACCGACTACAAAAGTCTTATGTCTTCTTGATCTATCAGCTCTGTCTTTGTATTTCTGATTACTTTTCTCCAACTTATGTTTCACATCTTCATGCAATGTCTTCATGTACTCAACAAACTTTACTCCTTCAACACTTCTCTTTCTCTCATCAGCAACATCCCTCAAATCTGATATACCTCTCGGTTGTATGCCATTTACAATCTCAAAAGGTGTTTTTCTAGTACTCCTATTCACTGAATTATTGTATGCAAACTCTGCTTGTGCCAACACAAAATCCCAATTACTCTGTGTGTCTCCAACTAAACATCTCAAAAGATTTCCCAAGCTTCTATTCACAACTTATGTATGTCCATCGGTCTGTGGATGAAATGTAGAACTATATTTCAACTCGATGCAAAACTTTCTCCAAAGGGTCTTCCAAAAGTTTCCAACAAATTTACTGTCTCGGTCAGAGATAATACTCCTCGGTAATCCATGCAATTTGACAATTTCCTTAAAGAAAAGATCTGCTATATGTACTACATCTGATGTCTTTCTACAAGGTATAAAATGTGCCATTTTAGAAAATCTATCCACAACAACAAATATAGAATCATTACCTCTTACTGTCTTCGGTAAGCCAAGAACAAAATCCATACTGATATCAATCCAAGGTTTCTCAGGAACAGAAATCAGTGTATACAATCCAATATTCTGAATTACTCCTTTTGAAACTTGACAAATTCCACAACTTTTCACAAATTTTTGAACATCCTTATACAATTGTGGCCAAAAGTATTTCTACTGCTACCGACCTTCTTACTTGCATGTGTACACTCAAATGATCTATGTCCTTCTCCACAATTGTAACAAGTTCCTCAGAAACCACCTCTGTTATAACCACCTCGGTAGTTACTACCTCAGCCTCTAGATGAACTTTCACCTTTCCACTCGATTTTGCCTTTATCCAGATTCATCTTTTTAGGTTTAGATCTATTGTTTTCACCATAAGATCTACCTCTTCCTCTAGGTAATCTACCACCTCTACCCCTTTGTCTTTGCTCATGTCTCTTGTTCAATTTCTCCTCAGCTTTCAATGTAAATTGATAATCTTCTTCAATCTTCTCCAATTTAACCAAACTGATTTCTTCTTGGATGGAAACTCTCAATCCATTAAGGTACCTAGCAAATCTTTCCATATCATCTTCATCATGTCCAGATCTGATATCTAATCTATAAAATTCCTCAGCATATTCTTTTACTGAGCTATCTTTCTGCCTCAAACTTTGCATTTGCCTAACTAGGTTAATATGATAATCACAAGGTAAAAACTTTCCTTTCAATTTATTCACCATTTTATTCCATACCTTGATTTTGTCTTTGCATTTCCTCTTTCTATCCAATTGTAGATGTTCCCACCACAAGGATGCATGAATTTTCAACTTTGTGCTTGCAATTTTCACCTTCTTTCCTCAGGTACATTTTCATATTCAAATTACTTTTCCATCTCGGTGATCTAGTCCACCAATTCATCAGAATCCAATTTTCCACTATACTTAGGAGGATTAAAGTGTGGTGTAGATTTTAGATTCATCAAAGCCTTCAACAATCTTTCCTCACCTTGATCCATCATCGGTGCAGGTTCTACATCACCTTGTTCTTCCTCAATTTCATCATCACTAACATCTTCAAGTTGTCTTCCTCTTCTCTAGATTTTTTCAACAACTTCTAATCTAGCAGTAAGTTGTCTCAACATGTTTGTCAATCTTGGATCCGTATCTCACCTCCCATGAACCATCTTGAAACCAATCTGCAATTGCAGGTCAGATCGCAATTTTCTACCCCACAACAAATCAACTAGGGTTTGATAAGAAGGAACCCTCAAACCTAGATTCATAAACCTAGATTCAGATCTCACCTTGCTTTGATACCACCTGATGCATGGGAGGATGAAGAGAGGGGCCAAAGGCATGCCCTAACCAGATCCACCTTGCATAGATCACACAGGGAAGCAACAACACACAATTGAGAGAGAGAATACATATATCTGGCATATATTTATTTCAATTGATTCATACATTCCAGGTTGTAAGGCCTTCCTAGTTTAGGCTAGATATTAAAATTCAAGTACAAAAGTCCTCCAACATGTGAGGATTTGAAACAATCTTCTATCTCCTAGTTTTTACCTCTGATTGCCTGATTAATATCCTAAAATTACAAACAAAGATTACATTATATACAAGAGGCTACTGAACAAGTCGGCCTTCAGATCCACCATTAATGGAAGGAATGACTAGATCTAGGTCCACATGCTTCCCAATGATAGATTCTAGCATTAAATATGTGACCATAATTAATTGCAAGAGTCGGCCTCAACAGGAAACTAAAACAAACAACACGATAAGCAAGGATAACCGAGCGCCAGATAAGCATCACCAAGCGTGAGGGAAATTCATCGAGTGCTATAGAGATAACCAACCAACCCTAGTAAACAAAGGAAACTGAGCAACACTAAACCAACTTAGTCAAAGAAGGAACCGAGCAACACAGGAAAACACAAACATGTTTTTGGTGACACAGGATTGCCAAGGACCTGAGATGCTCCTACATCAACATCAGTGAATAAACATGACTTGACAACAGTATGATTCCAACACCACTCAACAAGATAATGTAGTGATTAAACATATTAAATGCATCATAAATAACCAACAATCTCCCCCTTTGGCATTGATGGAAACATATGGGAAAATCCATCAACCCAGATCTATCAAATAAAAAATACTCTCTCAAAAAAGTGAACTCTTTACATAGTATCTCTCCCCATACAGTAGGGATTTTCTCATACTATCTCTCCCCCTTTGACAACAATGGAAAGGGGTTACATAATTTATGAACTATTCTTCTATTTAGACTTTATCAACTAGGTGTTGAATCACCCAAATGTATTTTCTAAGTTTCCAATCGATCACTCCCCCTAAGGAGTAGATCCATACATCAAGTCCAGAAAATGATGGAGTTCTAAATACCTCTCGAGTGATGCATCCCTACATCATTTAATTCTCACTAGGAGGGGCTTTCACCCCAAGCATACTTCTGAGATACTCAAAGGCATCTTTTGGCAATGGCTTTGTAAAGATGTCTGCTATCTGTTCTTTTGTACTAATGTATTCCAACCTTATTTCTTTCTCTACTACCTTGTCTCTCAAAAAGTGATACTTAATAGAAATATGCTTAGTTTTAGAATGCATCACAGGATTCTTTGACATATTCACTATACTGGTGTTATCACAATGGATAACCATAGGTTCAAAAAAATTTATTCTAATATCTTTCAACATTTGTTTCATCCAGATGATTTGAGTGCAATTAATAGCAGCAACAACATACTCAGATTCGGCAATAGATTGAGCTATACAATCTTATTTTTTACTTAACCATGAAACCAACCTTTTCCCAATGAAAAATACACCTCCACTAGTACTCTTCCTTTCATCAATGTTCCCTTCCCAATCGGCATCAATATAAGCATGTAGTTCAAAGTCATCATTTTTATCATACCATAAGCCATATTCCATTGTTCCTTTCAGATATCTAAATATCCATTTTACAGTAGCCATGTGTGTCTCTTTAGGATCTACCTGATATCTAGCCACAATTCCAATAGCATTAGCAATATCTGGTCTGGAGTGAGTCAGATATTGTAATCCTCCAATCATTGATCTATACTTGGTATGAAAAACCCTCTTGGTTTCATCAGTATTTGTCAGTTTATGGCTAGTCATCATGGGTGTACCAACAGGTTTACAATATTCCATTCCAAACTTTTTCAACATCTCTTTAAGATATTTAGTCTGAGAAATAAAAATGCCATTCTTGCCCTAATTTATTTGTAGTCCAAGAAATAATTTTATCTTGCATATCATGGACATCTCAAATTCATTCTCCATTTCTTTAGAAAATTTCTTACACATCTCATCATTGCGTCCAAAAATAATATCATCAACAAAACTTCTATTATCAAAATTCCATCTTGACTAGTTCTTAAATACAAGTTACTGTCAACATTACCTTTTTTGAATCCAAGGCAAAGTAAACATACTTGGGTGTGGTTTTCTCCTTCAACTCCACACGTATGCCATTGTCAATCATCAAAATATCCTAAGATGCTTCATTATCTTTAGTTTCATCATCATTATTTGGTGTCTGCATGTTGTCCTGATTTGCATTCACATTTTCAAATGTAATCTCATAGCCTGGGTTAAAGTCACAATACCTTTCTCTAACCTGAAACTTTTCATCAACTCTCACATTAGCACTTTCAATCAACTTCCTAATCCTATTTCTTAGATTTTAACCTCTATAAGTTTTACTTTTAGTAGAGTAGCCAAGGAATATACCTTCATCACTTCTAGCATAAAATTTTCCTATGCATTCATCTCTTTTAATGTAGCATTTCCTTCCAAATATTATAAAATAACTAATAGTAGGTGTCTTACCATACCATAGCTCAAATTGTATCTTGCATGTACCTTCTCTGATTTGTACTCTATTCATTGTGTATATTGTTATATTGACTACTTCTCTCCAATGCATATGTGGAACTTTTCCTTCTATCAACATGGTTCTTTCTGCATCAAGAACTATTTTGTTTCTTCTTTCAACAACTCCATTTTGTTGTGGTGTCCTAGGTGCAAAAGTCTACCTTGTAATACCATGCTTCTCACAAAAGGTATTGAATTCATGTGAAGTGAACTCTCCACCTCTATCTTATCTAGAGTAATCACCAATGAATATGATAAAGTACCTGTCTCCAAAGTATGACTTGGTCTAAGTAGGTCCACAAAGATTTGTATGAATCAGCTCCAACTTTCCATTTTCTGAATATCCTTTGCTTGCAAAACTACTTCTTGGCTACTTTCCCAGAACACATTATGTACATGTAGTGTTAGTAAGTTTCACAATCTTAGGTAGATCTCTGATGACATTATTGTTAGATGCCTTTATCATGTTATCAAAATTGATATGAAAAAACCTTCTATGCCATAACCAATTGTCATCAATTTTTGGAATAAAACAACTAACATCAGTAGTGTTTAGCTAAAATATATTACCTCTGGTCTTAGTAATAGATGCTATCAACTCTCCATTAGCTCCTCTAATAGATCAATGACCATTCTTGAATTCCAAATGATAACCTTTATCCACAAGATGTCCAACACTCAAAAAGTTATGTTTTAAACCATCCAAAAATAGTACATCATCAGTACTAGTCTTTCAATCCAAAGTAATTGATCCTTTACCAACAATCATCCTAGAAGTATTATCAACAAACCTTATAACTCCACCATCAAAATTATTTAGCTGAATAAATCTATCCTTGTCACTAATGATATGGTGTGAACATCCACTATCAATTATCCAATCATTTTTCCTATCAACATGATAAACTAAAGATTTTTCTTCATGGAAAGGATCCTCTTTGATAGAAAAAAATCCAAAAACATCATTGAATTCATCATCTAAATCTTCAGATCCATCACTATCATAATAGAATTCCTTATCATTCTTGTACTTTCCATATTTAGGCTTATTCTTAGGTACTCTAGTTGGACATCTAGATGCAAAATTACCAACTTTATTGCAGTTAAAACATTTCAAAGGTAATTTCCCTTCAAAGTTACCTTTACCTTTCATTTCTCTCCTAGCAATCAGGGCCATGATTTTCTCATTCACTCAGTTGTCTAGCCTTTGAATCTCTTCCCATTCATCAACATATTTTGTAAGATCTTTGATGTGCTTGTTTACTTTTCTAGATCCATCACTAACAGATCTAGTTCTTTGAACAATAGCCTTAAATGTTGTCTCCACCTTAGGTAGTGTATCCTTTAGCTTCATGGTCTCAAATGTAGTCAACTTAGCCACCAACATTTCTCTAGTGAAATCCTTGTATTGTGGTATTGTCTCCTCAAAAAAAATTACTTTGGGTTTGTAGGAAGGAGTCACATATATCAAGATCTTTTCTATGAATTCATCTTCTGTATAAGTACCTCCATTGTTTATGATTCCAATCACACATTTAGATACTCTTTGAACATACATCCTTATTGTTTCATCATCCCTCATCTTCACTATCTCCATTTTTGTTCTCCAATTTTTTAACTTTGCTCGCTTAGTGTATTCATCTCCTTCATAAAGTGCAATTATTATTTTCTAGATCTCACTTGACTTTGTTAGATCTATTATCTCTATACATTCACCATCAGATAATGCATTAACCAAAGCTTCCTTTACAATAAAATTACACACAAACCTTTTTATTTCTTCTTCAATAGTAGTAAGTGTCTCAAGGTCTTGCACCTTTATGATAGGCACATATTTATAGGTAATGAGCCAATATTCGAATCCCATGTTCATAAGATGATTCTTCATCTTCTCCTTCCATGTGTCAAAATTATTTGCATCAAACTTAGGACTCTCCTTCTTGAATAAGGCCATCCCGATCTTTACCTCAAGATGTTAAGCTTCTTGAATGAGGACCAAAATATTTGATACCAATTGTTAGAATAGAAATTTCCTAATCAACTAAGGGGGGGGGGTGGTGAATCAGTTGATGTCAATATAAAATACTTTAAACTTTAACTCCAAACTTATTGTTGGAAACAAAACACCTAACTGAAAAGTAAATGTAACAATAACACACATACACATGAACACCAAGATTTGTTCTCAAGGAAAACATTGTTAAGGAAAAAAACCCAGTGGGGATGGTACCTAAAAATATCTGCACTATGAGTATAATAACTTTGTTAAGAGTTTTGACCCTGTTAGGAGCTGAGTATTACACTAGGAAGGTCCTGATTAAATGATATATCATGTTAAGAGTCTTTTACAAAGTGATCCTTGTTAAGAAATCAACCCTCCTAAGAGTCCATCCCTGCTAGATGTGATAACCATGTTAGGGATGCACAATAGATCAACCTGATCAAGAGATTTGAGAGTTAAAGCCACCCTTAGGTTCTCAAAACCTCACAACTTCAAGAGTAAGACAATTCTGATCTGAAACAGCTTCCAACACTCAACCACTACCAAGAAAGCTCCATCTTGTACCCAAATGCACAAATACTATTTTCCAAATAGAAACCAATGTAGCCTCAAGCTCGCATTCACCTCTACAATTTATATATCCTTTTTTACAACATTTTTCCTTACATAATTTCCAAGGATCTCAATCCTTATATACAAGTTACAACAATTAGGTATGGGCCGACCTACATAGGATGAATCCTATTTAAAAAATACAAATGGACCTATGCGAAGATTCACATGATACCTCTTAAAATGTTACAACATAAAAATTATATAAATTAATCATCCAGATCCATAAATCAAGCTCTCTCATCAAATTAGTTGAAACATGTTCAAAGTCGTCCTCCAAATAGGTCTTCACCAATGCACAAGCCATAGCTAACATCGTCTATATGATCAAAACTCCATATGATCTCAATAAGCTCTCCAGCTAGTGTCCAACATGAACCTATGTTATATCATCATGACTTAAATAATCATGAATACTATCCACAAAGCTCTACAATCAACTCTTTGAAAACCTCAGTTTTTGTCTCTCGAAAACTAGTCATTAGTAAAATGACCTTAACTTTGTCACATCAATTCATATGCATGTTTGATCATAGCCAGTGACCCAAGAAATGATGTATATTATCCATCTAAGTTCGCACATGCTAATTCAATGTACATTGTTTGTACAATTCTTTGCATCTTGTCTACAAGCTTCTTTGAATAACCAGTTAGTAACATATGTTGTCATTAATGAAAAATACTGAGTGCCAACATCCAGACAATCTTCCAACAATCTCCCAAACATATTGGAATGCAATAATTCTAATCCAACTTCCAACAAGAATATGTATATGCACCTACAAGGGAAACTTGGTGTGTGTGTGTGGTTGTAGGGGTTTTCCTTAGTCAACTCCCCACTTTGGTGATTCTTACCTCCACGGATAGCCAATGTCAAAAAGAGGAATTGTGTGTTATTTAATATTAAGGGAATCTAATATTTCTATGAGATGAAATCCATATAGTTAACAAGTGATCTACCATAGTATGTTAGAGTAACACCCTATATGTTATTGGAAACAAATGTGATTTTCAATAATTGAATTAAAATCTTAAGCTTTACTGTATAGATATGAGGATAACATGAAATAATACCCACACCAAAGGGATTAGTACAAGCCAATCATTAGATGGTAATATCCTTGTCATATTCATGATGGATTGAAAGCTTCATGGTGATGATGTAGTTGTTGAATTCTTGATGCTTTATGTGAATGATAAAATAAGCCTTTCTATTATCCTTAATGAGATCTTCATTTTATAAGATGTATTCAAATTGTTGCACCAAACCTTCATGATTTATTTCATCTCTTGCATCTAGTTCTTTTCTAGTTTCAAATTAAGTAAGATAACTTTTCTTTTATATTCCTTTCTAGATTTCTAGGGTACAAAACTCATAGGAGTTTGAAAAATATTTGAAATCTTGCTCAAAATCAAAAGACAAAGCCCCAAATCAAATTTAAGGCTAATCTACCATGTAAGAGGTTCCTCCCAATGCAAGAGGTAGATTGGGTCACCCCATATGCTTTGATGTACCCTTTATGAGGTGATCGAGGCTCAAATTTAAATTGGAGTCCTTATGGTCATGGAGATATAAAAAAATATTCCTAAAATCAAGGTATGATGAGGAAAAACATCCAAAATCCACCCGTTATGAAATAGGGCCTACGTATGTAAAATATGGTCAAATGGATGAAATAAATAAAGGGAAACAATTATAATAAATTTCCCACATTTAGGTTATGACATTGGATCAATAAAGGACTATTATTTTAAATTTGTTATTAAGTAAATACATCATTGTTGATGTTTTGTAGCTTTAGTCAAATAAACACTATGAGTCAATACTAGTGAAGATATGTATATATATATTTAGTATATATGAGATGTGTGTGTGTGTGTGTGTGTGTGTGTATATATATATATATAAAGTAAATATTATAGAAATTAATACAATAGTCAAGAGATATTATATATATGTATGTATATATATAATCATAGTTATCATTATATTAATTACATAATAATGAATAGACATGTCCCATGAAGGGACATGTCTCTTATTGGTTGATTCTCAATATAAGTGCAAGAGATTGTTGCATTTGGAAAACACATACAATGAGATAGTGATATTACATTTGCAATGATTCTAAAACCTTAACATGGTATTAGAGCCAAGTTGCAAATGTAAGAGAGTTGTTTGTTGATGGTGAATGTGTGACTGTCCTAGAAAATACAGTCTCAGTATGAGGACCATATCTCACAAATGCACCATTGGATTTCACTAAGTTTTGGATATGTTTAGGATAAACCAATTTAGCAAAATCTCACTAGAGAGATTGGAGAGAAAAGATCAGGTTCAAAAGTTATGACCAATTTTGTACAGGTATATGCAAAAAAAAAAATCTGTAAAAGAGCGAGGTTCCTTCTTTAAAAGTCTAACCACTTGAAGAGGGATCCGATCAAATTAAAGAATGAAATACTTGAAACTTATAAAAGATAATTATTTCAAGTTTTATTAATGCACATAATTTTTGAGTTTCTAATTCATGATATACTATTGGTTAGTAAAAAAATGTATGCTTCTATCATTGGTATTTACGGTCCAGATAGTTTAGTGAAGTATTTGTAATGTCTCTCTAACATACCTTCAGGATAGAAGCACAAGATAATTGCATTCAAGGGAGAAAGAAATTGATGCTTGCAAACAAATTTATGATTGAGACTAGATGCAAAGGGAGTCTGACATTTCAAAAGAGGTCAAGAAGTTGATAAACTTGAGCTTCAGAGGGTGCAAATGGTTTAGTCAACTTGTGACAATCTTGATCATATTGATTGAGAGGGAGTTCACTATTAAAGGTGACACACTTTTGAGGTAAACTTTATATAATTGATTATTATACTAATGAATCATGAATGTTTTTAATGGGCATGCCCCATGTGTAAATCATAAGGAAGTGACGACTTCCAAATGATTGTCACTTGTATTTGTAAGAGTTATTGAAAGGTGACGATCTTACAATAACTTGACCTTATATTGTGATAGACATCATGTGATGGCTGAAACAGATCACAATAGATGATTTCTTGCATGGTGGATTCAATTCCTTAAATAGACCATTGACCTTCTATTTTGATAGACATCATGTGATGGCTGAAACAAATCACAATAGATGATTTCTTGCATGGTGGATTCAGTTCCTTAAACAAACCATTGACCTTCTATTGTGATAGACATCGTGTGATGGCTGAAACATATCACAATAAATGATTTCTTGCATGGTGGATTCAGTTCCTTAAACAAACCATTGAACTCCTATTGTGATAGACATTGTGTGATGGCTGAAACAGATCACAATAGATGATACCTTGCATTAAGGATACATTACCTATGAGATTTTTTGAGTTATGGTGAATATCATGAGACTTGATATTCTTGGTCAAACCATATTTCTGATATCTTATTGAGGTGATATCTAAAATATTTATTGAGTACCTAGTGGACATCATGAGACTTGATGTTAGTAGGCCAGTACTCTGAGTACATGGTGAATATCATGTGACTTGATATTCTATGGATATTACTCCTAATATCATGAGATGATGGTCTTATGAATCTATAAGTTATGGTGAATATCATGCAAATTGATATTCCTAGTCAGACCATATCTCTGGTATCACAATAAATGATATCTTCTTATCCTAATCATGTGTTTAATCTTCCTTGGCTAAGAGGGAGTGTTGATGTTTTGTAGCTTCAGTCAGATAAACACTATGAGTCAATACTAGTGAAGATATGTATATATATGTATGTATATATATATATATATATATATATATATATATATATATATATATATATATATATATATATATATATATATATATATATTGTATATATATGTATATATCTATATATATATATATATATATGTATATATATAATATATATATAATGTAATATTAGAGAAATTAATATAATAGTCAAGAGATATTATATATATGTATGCATATATATAATCATAGTTATCATTATATTAATTACATAATAATGAATAGACATGTCCCATGAAAGGACATGTCTCTTCTTGGATGATTCTCAATATAAATGCAAGAGATTGTTGCATTTGGAAACACACAATGAGATAGTGCTATTACATTTGAAAATGATCCTAAAACCTTAACAATCATGAAGTCCTATAATGCATGCTAAGATGAAACACACTCAAAATGAGTTCTCACAAGCATGTAATTGTACACCTTAGCAAGGTGCATACAATTTATGATGCTACACATTTATTTTCCCTTTGCATCTCAGAGCTCCTATAGTATGTATCTCCCATAATCTTTGATTTCAATTAGTCCACATAAGTAATCCTAGGCATATTTATTCACCCAAAACAAAACTCTATGACACCAAGGTCTACCAAAATCTTGGGCACCATACTATTCTCCTTCTTTTGTCAAATCAAAAAATTATTATTCATTCATATTTATCAAATTCATATTGGCTCATTATAGGAATTTTTTTTTTTCCATTAAGAGCATATTCTTCTTCCAAACCATCATCATGCACTCAAAGAAGGATTATGAAATCAAACTCCATATCCATGTCAACTAAAGGATTAAACAAAATTTAAAATTTATCATTAGCTCCTTTTTGTGACTTGGTGATAGGAACATCATTAAAATGCTTGGAGACTAAGATGGGTAGGAGGGGGCAGTGGAATCAGTATTTAACAAAACTTATGTAATCAGTAATATAAAAATATGTAACTTGCAAATGGATAAAGTAATCAACACCAATGCACAAGAGAAAACTATATTTACATAGAAAATCCAATGAGGGAAAAAATATGGTGAGAATATCTCAAAATATATATAATTTATTATAAAGAGGTTCACTTCCAAACTTGTAGCCAAGATCCACTATCTCATAGCGAGATAAAAATGGCTTGTTGCTAGGACTTACAATCTTTAAATATCATCCAAAGAAGGACTTGTAGAGGAGACTTGTTGTTTCAAAAACAGGATAGTTGAAAAGACTTGCAAAGTATATTCCTTGAACATATTGCTTCTATTAGTCTCTCTTGAATGTAGATTCTCTTAACTCAATACCTGAAGAAATCATTTGGAAATTGTGTACCAATAATCTCACCACATACATTTTCTACCTCAAATTTACATCACCTAAAGTCCACATTCATGCTAGATTTGATCTTATATATTTTATCTGAATCATTAAAAAATATTAATTATATTGGCTAGAGTAGGAGACAACATAATCCTTTCAAGTTGACCAAAAACAAAAAATTGCGATCAAAGTAGTCCTATCCAAGAGATATAGAGGACATAAAACATCAAAACACAATATTGAAAGAGACACCAAGCATCAAATTCCCAAAGTGCACATCTTACATAGTCAAGGACATGATAAAATGTAGTATTATTGGATATTTCATGCATATATGTGTTGACATTGATGTATTTTCATTGATGTCAACATTATATTTTATTCCTAACAGTTTTATGGTATGTTTAGTTAGAAATTTTGGTTCAATATGGATAGTTCATTTGATATTAGTTGGTGTAATTCTAGATATGTGTTGAGGAATGGTTGTACTTGATCTTGTTCAAGTTGTAGAGGTTTATTGTATGATTTGAGGATATTATGATTGGAGTATCAGAAGATAGTTTTATGGTTATTTTAGTGGAGACATTGTATCATTTTTTAGTTTGGTATGGAACCGGTGATGTAATATTTTTGGTTACTAACCTAGTGGTGATTTTAGGACATGGATGTGTCTCCTCAGCTTCAATGGCTCATGATTTTGGATGTTGTAAAGTTATTTTTCTTGAGTGATAGAAGTTGGTGTCAGTGTTTATGATGAACATTGCAGAGATTGTCATGAATTCTAAGATAGAGATATTTTTGTTACTGTTTTGGTAATTCATAAGTTCTTGTTGATGTTTCTATATTGTGATCTATTCATGTAGGTGGATTTCATTGAGTTGTGTGATCAAATTCAGTGCTTGAGAAGTGTTGGTGTTCTGGCTGACTTGGTGAGTTAGCATGTGTGAAGCTTTGAGGCATGATATTTGGATTGTGGCATGTTCGTGGATGAATATTTGGGTCCTAGATATGTATTATCTGACATGTCTTGGATCACATTGAGGATTGTGTGTTACTCTTTGCTATGTTGGTAATTAGGTCCCTTGACAACCTAGTTGTAATGAGCTTATGTAATATATTTAAAGATGAGATCATTTGTGATGGAATGGGATGGTATGGTATGGATGTGTGAGATTATGGATGAAGTGATCTCAATGGATGTGCAAAGAGGTATGAGTGGAATCTAAAATAAATTCAGAATATAGTTATACTTCATTGTAAGTGTATTGACATATTAAAGATTTTATTATTCAGTTTCACATAATTAATGGATTGTTGTCCATAGTGGATTTTAATCCATCTTTGGGGTCGTATCCCTAGTTGTATTTTGGGATGTTTCCATCATTTCTATTTTATAAATGAGCTCTAGGAAGTGTAATTGAATGAATGTGCATTCTTCTTTGTACCTTTAGAAGGGTTATATCTGATACTACATCATCTAGTGGGTTTGATCCCCACTATGTTTTTTCCCTTAACTGGGTTCCCGCGCAAATGTTTTTGGTGATATGTGTTGTTGTGTTGATGGTTCAGTTATTAATGTTATCATTAAGGATCTAATTAAGGAAGTTGAGTTCTGGTATGATATAGTTGTTTTGGGACACAATTGATTCACCCCCTCCCTCTCAGTTGTGTGTGCTTCCTTATTTCTATCAATCGGTTTCAAAGCCAAATCCTCTTTTTGGAGCCTAACCACTTGAGGTGATCTAGGATGGAAGATTTAAATAAGGATAGTACAATATTTGATGGAAAAAAATAATATTTATGGAAGGGCAGAATGATTACACACTTGAGATGCATTGGAGAAGAATATTGGGAAGTTACAAAGAAATATTACAAGCCTCTTGTAGATTTTTCACTTGCTACTACTAATGAGAAGAAAAAATTCAAATGTAACATGAGATCCAAGGAAGCCTTGTTGAGTGCCTTATCAGATGTCGTATATGCAAATGTCATAGAATTGGAAACTGCACATCAAGTATGGATAAAAATTGAAGCATTACATGAAGGAGATTCCATTTTAAATAAATAAAAGTTGCAAAGCCTAAAGGGGAAGCTAGAAGCCTTGAGGATGAGTGAAGATAAAATAAACAAGCCTATATTTAGAAGATAACCAAACTTGTTTGTGGAATCATAAGTTATAGTGGAACTTTGGATGAGGATGAGATTGTTTCTAAAATTATGAGATCTTTTCCTCCTACTTATGATAAAAAAGTTGCTACAATTGAAGAGATTAAGAATCTTTCTAAGGTGACAAGAGATTCATTGGTTGGTAATTCATTTTCTTGTGAAATGACTATATTTTTTGATAAAATTCCTAAGTATGAATCTACATTTAAAGCTACCATTTCTAAGGATAAGTCAAATTATGATTCTAGTGAGAGTTTGTAAAGTTCATCTAAGTTTGGATATAGATATGATAAGTAATGGGAAGAGATTGAAGAATAGGAAAGAAATTTAGAAGAGGTAGAAGCCCTAATTTCTAAGAGAGTGCCTAAAGGTGTAGGTAAGTATGAAGCGAAGCTACCTTGAAATTTTTTTCTTTCAATAAAATTGGTCATTTTTCTTCTAGATGTCCTGAGAGAGTACCAAAGTATAAACCTAGAATATTTCAGCTTAAGTATCAAAATAAATGTTATTTATCTACTATTGATGGTGTGGTTGATGATGAATTTGAGAAGAGTGAAGAAGAGATTGTTTTTATTGCTATTAGAGATGAGAATCCTACTTTCTTGAATGAAGATAAATTGCTAGCTACACATGTTGAGATAAAAGATGAATGGGTAATAGATAGTGGTTGTTCACATCATATGACTGGAGATAAGAACAAATTTGTAAAATTAGAGAGCTATGATGGTGGTGTTGTCAGATTCAGTGACAATACTCTTTTTATCAAAGGGATAGGTTTGATTACACTTGATGGTAAATGTAATACTGATGATGTCTTATATGTTGAAGGTTTAAAGAATAATATTCTGAGTGTTGGACAACTTGTTGGTAAGGGATACATGTTAGAATTCAAGGATGGGGAATGCATAATCAAAGGAAGCTCTAGAAATAAAATTACACCAGGAACTAATACTAGAGGTAATGTTTTTTATTTTAATAGAACTAAGGATAAATGTTTGATTGCTAGAATTGATGACAGTTAGTTGTGCCACAAGATACTTTGTCATGTAAACTTTGATAACATTGTGAAGATAAGTACTAAACATGTTGTAAGAGATCTAACTAGATTGTTGAAGTCTAATAATATGTGTAAGGAATGTTAGTTGGGAAAGCCAACACGATCTACTTTTAAAAGCTAGGTAGATTCATCAAATAGATTGCTATATTTGGTGCATATAGATTTGTGTGGTCCTACAAGAACTAAGAGTTATTATGGTGACAAATATTTCATTCTATTTATTGATGAATATTCAAGGATGATGTAGGTTACATTTTTTAAAGAAAAATCTAAATATTTTGAAAAATTCAAGAACTTTAGAGCTATCGTTGAGTCTCAGAAAGGATTGAAGATGAAATGTTTAAGATAAAATAGAGGTGGAGAGTTTACTTGAGGAGGATTTAATGATTATTGTAAAGAAAATGGAATAAGGAGACAAATGTCAGCTCCTTGAACCCATCAAAGAAAATTAACTACAAAGTGAACAGATATATCTATTCTTTACATTGCAAGAACTATGATGATGGAAGTGAATGTACCTCAAATGTACTAGAGAGAAGTTGTGGCCACTACAGTCTACACTTTGAACCAATTTCAGATAAAGAATGGAATTGGTAATACTCCTTATGAACTTTGGTATGGACATGTCCCCATAGTGAAGTTTTTTAGAATCTCTGGAAGTAAATTCTATATCAAGAGAGATGAGATTTAGGTAAGTTTAATCCTAGATGTGATGAAGGTATCTTTCTTGGTTATTCTAAAAAGAGAAAAGCTTATAAATATTTTAACAATCAGTTGAGAAAGTTAGTGGAAAGTGCTAATGTGAAATTTGATGAGAATTATTAGAAATAGGTCAATTAATGCACTTATGAGTTAGATGATGAAGAAGAAAATCAGATTGTTCAAGTACATAATCAAAATCAGAATAGATTGTAGAACGGATTGGATAAGTTATTGATAAAGAAGTAGAAACTCAAGTTTTTTCTAAAAAATAAAATATAAATATTCCAAGGTATATAAGATTAAATCATTTAGAAAATTAGATTATTGGTGATAGAGAATAAGGTGTTATGAATAGAAGAAAACATGCTAGAATCATAAATGAAATTTTTTTGATTTCTCAAGTTGAACCTAAAGATTTTGATGAAGCTTAAAAAGATGAAAGTTGGATTAAGGAAATGAAAGAAGAACTAGAATAGATTGAAAAAAACAAACCATCAATCCTAGTTCCTAGACCAAAAGACACGAATGGGATTGGAACAAAATGGGTTTTCAAAAATAAATTGAATGAAAATGGTTAAGTGATAAGGAGAAAAGATAGATTGGTTTACAAAGGATATTCAAAGATGGAAGGTATTTATTTTGAGGAGACCTTTTATCATGTTTTGATTAAGTAAAAGAAGGTTTTGAAAGGACCTGAAACCTTTTACATAGTTCTTACAGATATTCCATTAAAAGCTTCAAAAAGACTGTACCTCAGCACCCTAGAACAGAAATAGAAAAAAACACAAAACAACTACCCAAGAATAAAAAACTACCCCAAAAGAAATGGAAAAGGACAACACAACAAAAAGATAGGAAAACACAAAGAGACAACTAAATACTTTTCATAAGATCCCCATCCTGGACCACCATTATCTGCATATGATCAACATATTTATTGAGCTCTTTTAGCTCCTTGTCATCTTTGGTCTCAATCTTCCTAGTGCTCGCTCGAGTTCTCTTTCTAGGCCTCGTAGGCTCCTTCAAGTCCTTCACCTCCCTCTTTCCTTTAGCATACTCCATCTTGTCAACTAGGATCCTAACATGATCAGCATAGGCTTTGAGGATGGCATGAATTTTCTCCCCTATTTTCCTCATCATTTCCTCTAATTTTTCCACTCTATTTTCTAGAGTTCCAATCCTACCCTTCAAGTCCCCTTCAGTAACCCTGGCCTCTTTCTCTTTCAAGATTTTTTCCAACTTGAAAACCTTCTCAACCATGGTAGCATAAGAATATTCTTTTCCAATAACATCCCTCATTTCCTCAAGGAAAACAACAACCAGTTTATCTCCTATTCTCACCTTCTTGAGAATATTGACATCACACATAATCTTACACATTTTCTATTTGACCATCCCGACATCATTCATCAGCTTCCCTAGGGTACAAGTGAAATCCAAAAGGCAATTTTTATCTTTCAAAATAGTGCTAACCCCACTATTATCCTTGTATGTCTCCTTATCCTCAGTCCCCTTGGCCCCTAGAAAAACTTTATCAATTCTCCCCACATTTTCTTCCACAACCTGATTAGCCTCTTGCAAAATTTCCTCCTCCCTCTACATAGAATTTTGGGCCTCACCCAGATTGCCTAAATCACCATCCAAATTCCCTTCATCCATAATCTCCTCACCAATATATTTCTCATTACCTTATTTCTTCATCTGCCCAGAGTCCTCTTCATCCTAAGAAGAAATGAAAATGCTCTTACGAGGAATTTTGCTGCTTTTAGTTGTTTTCCTACTTCTACTCAAATTTACTCTTTTCCTTTTGTCTCCAACTTTCTCTCCTTCTTCTTGATAGTCATCCTCTTGATTTTCCATTTCAGTACCAAAGTCCTCCACAATAGTCTTACCTTGTTATTCTTAGAGGTAGACCCCTTGAATTTAGTTTTTTTATGGTTTTAACCTTGAAGGGCTCATCCTCATCATCTTTAGTTTCTTCTTCATGCAAATCGTCATCCTCATCCCCTTCAATCTCTTCTTCATCCCTAGCTCTATCCTTAAGAAAGGGGTTTTTGAACTTTTTAATTTTTAGAAGATCAAACAACAGTAACATTCAATCTTGGTGCGAGGTGTGATCCCCTTGAGGGTCCTTCTGCATACTCTTGATAGTGTAGTCCAAAGAAATCAAAAAATAGAAAGGGAAACTAACTTTCTCATCATGTCAAAAATGATTTAATAGCATAAAATAGTGACCATAAGCCATGGTAAATATACCATCAAGCATAATGTAGTTAATGACAATATATAAGACAAACCTCTAAGGATGAGAGATATGCTTCAGATTGTGGTAGGAGTTGTCCACCTTCACCAGCCTCTTCCTTTCCTTTTTCATATCAGGGAACCTTTTAGGAGCCTTGTCAGAGATACTCCTATCTCTGTATAATTTCATCCCCTCCATACTCATTCTTGTTTCCTCAGAAACAATCTCCTCAATGACCTCCATATACTGACTACCAACCAAAACTTTCCCATTCTTCTAGGTCTTAAATAATTTCTTAGAAACAACAGGTTGTTTACCATGCAACCTCTCCATGAATCTCTCCATGCCTCCTTTCATCAGAATCCCCTAGACCTCCTTACTCTATTTCCATTCCTTGCAATTCATAGGTTTAAACCTTTTCTTTCTACCACCCATTTTACCTCTTCATTCTGCCCTCATAATGTTTCTAAAAACACCTCGATCTATGTTCTGAACAATGCCCTCTTCAATATACTTCTCAAACTACACCCAGGATCCATGTGAAATTAAGAACCTAGTCACATCATAATCCCTCACATAGATAGTGGAATCATTAAACATCACCTTGCATTCAAAACTCTTCATTAAAAAAATAAATTAAAACTCCTTCCTACTCTGAAATCGATCATTATCAATTAATGATTACACCTCAAAAGGAAAATTACCAACATCATCCCATTTCGTAATCAAATCCACCTTACAAGCCACATTGGTAGCCTAGTTAGAAACAACATTTATCTCCCTATAATTATGCGTGATGATGCATTCTTCAAAAGAATTGATTAATTTTTTGGCCTCATGAATAATATTATATATAGTCCATGAAGGGATAAAATCATTATTTAAACATCTTATAATGTTCAAAGAGTCACCTTCGAGTCAAAGTTTTTTACACTTTTTCTCCTTTGCAAGAACTAAGCCCTAAAAAGAAGCATTAGCCTCTGTAACATGATTGGATCGATCACCTATAGGTATAGCTTGCACCCTTTTACAAAGACCATTCTCATCTCTGATAACAACACCACTTCCAACCACCCCCAGATTCCTTTTTGATGCCCCATAAAATTTAACCTTCATCCATCCATGGGGAGGGAAATCACATCTTGTTTCATTCCTCAACGACTCATTGCACTTATTCATATTACCTTTAATTTTACAATTCTTAAAAAGAGTAATATCTCATTCCTATTTAGGTTCTGTCATATTACCCTTCAAGTATAAATTCTCCATAATTTCTGTTTTGATCTTATGAAACACCGCCTTTTCATTGGAGGCCTTATTCCTGAAAAATCTATCATTTCTTTCTTTCCAAACACCCCAACATATATAGGGTAAAATAATTTTCCAAACACAAGCCATAGTATCATTTTTAGGAGGAACCCAAGAGATTATAAAAAGGCTCTGTAAGTCCTCTAGGAAGATCCATTCCACATTAAGAACCTTCAAGCATTTATCCCAAATTTTACCCACATAGGGGTGATGGATGATCATATGGTTAACATATTCCTCATGCTATTTTCATAAGTAACATATGTTGTCCAGAGTCATTCTCCTTCTTCTAAAATTATTAGTAGTAAGGTTCTTGTTTTTAAGCATGATCCAAAAGAAAACATTGACTTTAGGAATTAGGCCCTTTATCCAAGCATTATCCCAACAAGGCACAAGGTAATTATCATAGTCTTGGTGGTACAAAGAAGAAATAGAAACTTTACCATTAGTATTATACTTCCAAATAAGATAGTCCTCTTCCTCAATTAGATTCATAGAGTTCAAAATTTTATTGAGATTCCTGAGGGACTAATCAATGACTGAAATATCAATCCAATGGTCTCTGTCCCAATAGTCAGTCTCTTTAAGTCCAAACCTCAATTTACTCTGTACCTCAAATATTTTCCAATTTGGATAATCATTCAAAGGATGGTCCATCAACCACTCATCATCCCAGAACTGAATAGTCCTACCATTCCCAACTTTCCATTTAACTCCCTTATTATCTTTTTATTCCTCAAGACATATCTCCAGATAAAGGACCCACCAAGGTTATCAACAATTCTATATAAGAAAACTTTGGATATTAGGACACTCCTTATTGTACTTATTCTTCCATACAATAGTCTATTCACCCTTAGAATTGTAATATCTCCATATAATATTTGCTAAAAGATGATCATTCAAGCTTCTGATTCTATGCAATCCTAATCCACCTTTCCTAACCAGTATACAAACCTTCTCCAAGCTATAAGAGCCACTTTTTTTCTTCTCAAAACTTTTCCTCAAGAAATTTTTCTATATTTTTTCAATTTCCTCACCATACTTTCTGGGAATTGTGAAGATGTTGAGGGCATAAAGAGGTAAACTTTGCAAAGTAGAACTCAACACCGAAATCTTACTAGCCTGACTCGACAAAACACCCTTCTAGCCCATAAATTTTCTATAAAATTTATCCACCAAAGAACTCCAAAAAGAGCTAGGAGGCTCTAAATAAAGAGAGAGACCCATATAAGATTCAGGTAAAGACTCCATCTCACACCCCAATATATTCTTAATTTTCAATTGTCTATGTTCAGGGACATTAATAAAGAACACAAAACTTTTCCCCCAGTTAGTGAGCTGTCGAGAAGCTATCCCATAACTATCCAAGGCCTTCTTAATTTTTTTGGCATTCTTAACAGAGGCTTCCCCCATCACCACAGAGTCATCAATAGATTGATGGTGTGAGAAAACTTGATTAATCAAGGAGGGATACAGTCCCTTAAACTCATCTTTCTGAACCATATTCTCAATGAATCTTCCCAAGCATTCAGCCATGATAACAAAAATGATAGAAGATAAAGGACCTGCCTCAATCCTCTAGAGGATTTAAAAAAAGGAGTGGGAGACCCATTAACCAAAACATAGAAAGTACTAGAGGAAATGAGCTGATGAATAAGTTCTATACTTATATTATTAAAACCAAATTCCTTAAGCATATACCTCAAAAAGACCCACTCCACCCTATCATAAGCTTTGGACATATCCAGTTTTAGAATAAATCCCTCCTTTTTGGACATGAAAAGAGAATGGACATTTTTATGAACAAAAATTATGGAATCCATAATCTTCCTACTAGGGACAAATCTATTCTGCTACCAAGAAATAATAGAGGGCAGGATAGAAAGAATCCTAGTAGTCAACACTTTGGATATTGTCTTATAGGTAGAGTTACATAAGCTTATAGGTCTGAAATGATCCATTTTATCGGCCTCTTGTTTCTTAGGAACAAGAGCAATGAAATTCCCATTCATTTCTTTTAAAAGTTTCCTAGAACCAAAAAATTCCTTCACAGCATTGGTGACATCTTTCTCAATAATATGCCAAAACATCTAGAAGAAAAACAAAGGGAAATCATCTAGGGCAGGAGCTTTGTACCCTTCAAAAGAAAAGACATCCCTTTTAATTTATTCATTAGAGAGGATAGCAGTGAGAATATCATTCTGATCCTCATCTAGAATCAAAGGAATACAATCCAGGAAGTCCCTTTGAGCTTCCTTATCCAAGTGTTGTTCTTGTTTGAGTAAATCTTGGAAAAAAATTTTAGCCTCCATCCTGATCAAATATTCATCTTCATAACTAGTTTGATTTATCACCAGTCTAGAAATTCTATCTCCATCCTATGCTTGAGAGTAGTCATAAAAAAATATTTAGACTTCTTGTCCCCTTCTTCCAAGAAGACCTTTCGAGACCTTTGTCTCTAAAAGGTCTATTCTTTAGAAATGATGTCATGATACTCCACTAACTTCTCATTTTCCTTCTCTCTAGAGATCTTATCATAACCTTCCAATTGGATACCATCCTGAATAGACTTTAAATCTATACTAATATTAATCTTAGAGGAAAAGATATTTCCAAAAGTTCCCTTATTTCATGTTTTAATATTTTACTTCACCTATTTCAGTTTTTTAGCAAGTATGAACATGGATATCCCTTCAATCCTAATCTTCCACCATTCCTCCATTTTCCATTCTAGATGTGGATACAAGGTCCACATCTTCTCAAATCTATATGGAAAATTCCTTTTCATAGATATGGAATTAGCCAAAAAAGTAATAGGGTGGTGATCTTATCCAGCCCCCACACGAGCAGACAAAGAAAAAAAATAATGCAAAAACCAGTCATTACTAACCAAGTCTCTATCAAGTATCACCTGAATCAAATCTTTTCTGCTCCTTCTATTGGTCCAAGTGTAATTAGTTCCCTATAAATCAACATCATGGAGGGCATGCTTATCAATGAAATCCATCAAATCCATTCTACTATCTATGGTCGATTGACTTCCCCCCATTTTTGCATTTTCCTTCCAAGGCATGTTAAAATCTCCCATGACAATCCATCCTTCAGAATCAAAACTTCTCTAAAGATTAGATAAATTATTCCAAAAATAATTTCTCCTAGATTTTGTATTGGGTGCATAAATATTGGTCAGAACCCAAGAAGTTCCATCCTTAATGTGACTAGATTTGAAATAGGCCAAGTTATTTCCCTGGTAGAAAACATCACCTTTTATATTATCACAATTCCAAAGGGTAGCAATACCCCCTGATGCAAAGGAAAGGAAGATGAAGGCAAAATCAGGGTTAATTAAGACTGCTTAAACCTACTAACAAGCCCTATGAAGAGTTACACATAGAAGTAATAGTGAAAAATAAAATGGATATGAGACAAGAAACTGGTAGCAACACTATTGAAATTATATTAAATCTTTTAACATGCCCAATTGTGAGGCCTTCTGGGTTTCAGCCTTATACAATGAATTATGAAATCAGAATCACATCTCATACTCAGTCTTCTATTCTACCATCTTCTAACTAGAACTACCTTCCTACATCAACCCAAGCTCCAAATATATAGCCAGCAAAGCCACAAGTCGGCCAGTCAGGCATTTAATTACATTATAGGTCCACTTAGGAAGAGAAACCAAAACTAAAGCAATAAATAAAAAAATACGTTGCGAAGCCACATTTAGGTCCACACATGATCCAAGAACATATCCCAAACTTTGCAAGATCCAATTTCTCCACATGGAACCGCGCAAGATGAAATACCACACATTTCATGTGCAATTGACGGTGAATCGATGCCCGAGGAAAATGATGATAAATTCCATATCCAAATGAATTAGGACATGTGCTCTTAGAAGAATGATCAGGAATAGGTCTTCAACACCACATTAACTTCACAAGGCAAGAAACCAACAATAACAATGGCTACAAAACAAACAATAGACAGGTACAAAAAATAGGAAATATTTTTGGTGATGCAAGATTGCTCAATACCCAAGATTCTCCTACATCAGACACTTGGGGTAAATAAGAACTGATGTCCACATTAGGCACTACTCATATTCTAACCTAAATCATAAAGATCCAACTTAGCTTGTGTAATCCATGAACTGTCTTCAATCGGCTTGTCTTTCCATTGAACTAGGTATTCCATGTAGTCTTTTCCTCTTGTACTCTTTCTTACTCTACTATTCAAGATCTTCTCAATGTTGTTTTTATTCTTCTTAGGATAATCCAGATCATCTTCTATCTCATCATTTGATTCAAAGCAATCAAAGATATCAAAAATGTTGAATATAGGTGATATATCCATGTCCTCTAGTAATTCCACTTCATAAGCATTTCCACTATCAAACTTCTTCAAAATCTTACAAGGTCCAAATTTCTTCATTTTAGCATGTTGTAGGTACCAACTGAAAATCTATTCTTCTTCAAATTAATCATAACTTCATCTCCAAATTCAAAAGATTTATGTCTCCTCTTATTTTCTCTTTGTTTATATTTTGGATTACTGTCCTCCAAATTCCTTTTAACTTCATCATGAAAAGTTCTCATGTATACTGCAAAACCTTAAACTTCAGCACTTCTTCTAGTCTCAGTAGGTAAATCTCTCAACTCTGTGGTTCCCTTAAGATGAAATCCAGTAACAATCTCAAATGGTGTCTTCTTAGTACTTCTATTTACATAATTATTATATGAAAATTTCGCTTGTGCCAAAATTAAATCTCAATTAACAGGCTTATCTCCAACTAAACATCTCAACAAGTTTCCCAAACTTCTGTTCACAACTTCAGTCTGTTCATCCGTTTGAGGGTGAAATGTAGAATTAAACTTCAACTCAGCATTCATATTTTTCCAAAGTGTTCTCCAAAAGTAACCAGTAAACTTAGTATCTTTGTCTAAAATAATAGATTTAGGCAAACCATGCAATCTTACCACTTCCTTGAAAAATAATTCAGCTACATTGATGCAGGAGCATCTTGGGTGGAAGAGCAATCTTGCATCACCCAAAAATATTTCTGGTTTCTTTTTCAATAAGGGCTATCTTGTGCAGAGCTGCTATTTATGGAAACTTACTATTTTTAGTAAGTTGGTCATATGATCTCAGAATGTTCTGATTTCACAGTTGGAGGTTCATCTCAGTCATTTCAGCCTACTAGTTAAGTTTCATTACCACATCATCAGTATTGGTAAAGTTATTGATGTTTTTGGGTATGAAATCTTTCAAGTCAATTTTGAAGGCATTAGAGGCTTTGGATCGCGATCGACCCCTAGCTGACTGACACTAGTGTGTGTTAGGCACTATAGATCTCGTCATGGCATTTTCGAAAAGTGGTTACAATAGAAAAATGAAGTTACAGTTAAAAAGTTATGGCCTCTAAAAGTTGGGTTACCTAAAATCATATTTTGTATTTCTTTTGAGCCGACCCTATTGTAATAATTGTGAAAAATAAATAATTCTATGTTTAGTCAACCTAAAAGGCTAAATTTTTGAAACCTTCTCGGGCGGTGGAAATTGCCTATATAAGAAGGCCCGTAGTGTTGTCTTAGGCAATTCGGGACAGTTCTAGTAGTAGATCTAGGTAATAATTCGAGGCTTTGTCCTACATAATATTTTAAGGGGAATGCCGATGTGGCTTTGCATATTGTAATTTTAAAAATTTGTAATTCCACATTTGTGGAGATAATAAGAAGTTCATTTTCTGTTCTTGCATATTGTTGTTATTTCTCTGTTTCTGTTATGCATTTGTGGTATTAAGGGGAGCACCCTTCATCAAGTGGTATTAGAGCAAGAGTTCCTGAGTGTGTAAATAGATCGCCAATTGTGGGGCAGTTTAAACTAGGACTGTGGGTTAGGGTTCCTGTGTAAACAGATCATCGATTGCGAGCCAGTTTGCACCAGGACCGTGGGTTACGGTTTCTGTGTAAACAGATCACCGATTGTGAGGCAGTTTGCACTAGGACCGTGGGTTACAGTTTTTGTGTAAACAGATCATTGATTGTGAGGTAGTTTGCACTAGGACCGTGGTTAGGGTTTCAGCGAGAAGCGCAAAAATGCATTCACGAAGGGAACGTGGTGAAAGAGTTGGTGTTGTAACACTTGAGGTTAGAGCGCTCCAAAGACAAGTGGGAGCATTGCAAGAAGAGCTTCACAGAGGAATGAATCTTAATGTCAAAGATGAAAGTGAGGATGAAGCCGAAGAAGAAGATCAAGAAGGAGAAGTTGAAGTTTTGATTTAGGAGGAAGAAAGACTTTTTTGGGCCATTTCTAAGATTAGGAAAAGACCTAAGATTGAGGTTCCAACATTTTTAGAAAATCTTAACCTAAAAGAATTGATCAGCTGGATCAATGAATGTGAAGAATATTTTGAGTATGAAGATATTGAGGATCCTGATAGGGTCAAATTTGTGAAGCCAGACTGAAAGGTCATGCAAAGATTTGGTGGATAGAGATTCAATTGGAGTGAAATTGAAGAGGAAAGGATAAAATCACAAAATGGGATCGGATGGTGGATAAATTGAAGCGACAGTTCATTCCTGTTGATTATGAGCTTGACCTACTGAAGAAAATATAAAGTTTGAAGCAAGCGGGAAGATCTGTTCAGGAGTATATAGAGGAGTTCTATCGAATCCTCATCAGAACAGGACATGCAGAATCTAACAAGGAGAAAGCTGCTTGTTACCTTAATGGGTTGAGGCCAAGCATTCAGGAGGAGCTGAATTTGGTTCAAATGAATAGTATTGAGGAGGCATACTAGTTTTCCCTAAAAGTAGAAGAAAAGCTAAACAAGAAGTTTGAGAGCAGACAAAGTGGAAGAGGTCGCGATGGAAGATCTGGTGGATGATCATATGAAGATCAAAATGAAGATCCAAAAAAGTAGGATGAGTCCAGTAACAGTTAGAATCAGAGAGGAGATAATTTCAATTATTTCCAAGATCAGAATAGTAGAGATCAGAGAGGAAGAGGAAGGGGACAAGGTTCAAGAAGAGGAGGCTTCCGTGGAATATGTTTTCACTGTGGAGAAGAAGGTCATAGGGCATTTGAATGTCCTCAATGCCAAGGAAGGATGTATAGGAGGAATGAGGGCTAGGCCAGAGTTGCATATGTAGATGAGGATGCCAGATCATCAAATTCTAAACATGCTGAAACAGGAGAAATGCTGATTAACAGAAGAGTCTCGTTGAGTGGTGAGAATGAACCTGAACAAAGGAGAAATCTATTTCACACCAGGTGAAAGTGTGAGGGTAAGTGTTGTGATGTGATTATTGATAGTGGCAGTACTGATAATTTAGTGTCAGAAGAGATGGTGACAAAGTTGAAGCTCAAAAGGCAGAAACATCCACATCCATATTGGGTTGCCTAGGTCCAAGATGACCACAAGGTCATGGTCAGTGAACAGTGCCTAGTGAAGTTCAAGATTGGTAGGTACCATGATGAAGTACTATGTGATATCATATCTATGGATGCATGTCATATGTTGTTGGGTAGACTTTGACAGTTTGACAGATGTGCTGTACATGATGGTCGTGCGAATACCTATTCCCTGATAAATGATGGAGTGCGACATAAGCTAAAACCATTGAAGGAAACAGAAGAAAAGGTATGTGGTAATGCAAGAATAACTTTTGTTGATAAAGGAAATTTCTTAGATGGTATGCGGCATGAGCATATGTGTTTTACCTTAATTCCAAAGGTTTGGAAAGAGGAAGTAGAAGATGTACCTATATAAGTTGTAGAGTTATTGAATGAGTTTCAGGATATTGTATCTAATAATGTACCTGATGGATTACCACTAGTAAAAAAGACCAGTCATCAGACATACTTGATTCCAGGAGCCAGTTTTCCAAATAAGGTAGCACAGAGAATGACACTAGCAGAAAGTGAAGAGTTGAAGATATATTTGAAGTTTAGTTCATCACATCATCCACATATTGTATATGGAAGTAGTCCTAGAAATGCATTTGAGTTGAGAAAGATAGATAAAGGAGAAATAAGTAGTGCTGAAGTTGAGGATTTTGCAGAACATTTGAAGAACATCCATGAAGAGGTGAGGAAGCATATTACCAAGATGAATGCACGGTATAAGGCTAAGGCAGATGAGAAAAGGAGGCATAAGGAATTTTAGTTTGGAGATGAAGTCATGGTTCATTTGCAGAAGAAAAGATTTCCGGTTGGTACATATATCAAGTTGAAAATGAAAAAGTTTGGTCCATGTAAGATACTAAAGAAGCATGATTCAGGAAATACATATGAGATCGAGTTGCCTACTAAGCTGAATATTTCACCTGTATTTAATGTTTCAGATCTGATAGAGTATCATGAAGGAGGTGTTGAAGATGAGGTTATAACAGCACAGTGGAGTATTCTAGCAACTAGTGCATATATCAAGGAGATTGAAGACATACTTGACAATTGTGTTGGCATAAGTACAAGGAACAGGACATATGAAGAGTATTTGGTCAAATGGAAAAGATGACCTATTGAAGATTCATCATGGCTAACCAAGGAGGAGGTTAACTATTTTGGTTTTCCTCTGCACACCTGAGTCGTGACAGGGTCACTTCTCAAATTACCCCGAGTGTCTGATATAGGAGCATCCTGGGTGTAAGAGCAATCTTGCATCACCCAAAAATATTTCTTGTTTCTTTTTCAATAAGGGCTATCTTGTGTAGAGCTTCTATTTATGGAAACTTCCTATTTTTAGTAAGTTGGTCATATGATCTCGGAATGTTTTGATTTCATAGTTGGAGGTTCATCTCAATCATTTCAACCTACCAGTTGAGTTTCATTGCCACATCATCAGTATTGGTGAAGTTATTGATATTTTTGGGTACAAAATTCACAGGTCAATTTTGAATGCCTTAGAGGGTTCGAATCGCGATCGACCCCTAGCTGACTAGCGCTAGCGCATGTCAGGCACTATAGATCTCGTCATGGCATTTCTGAAAAGTGGTTACAATAGAAAAATGAAGTTACGGTTAAAAAGTTATGGCCTTCGGAAGTTGGGTCACCTAAAATCATATTTTGTATTTCTTTTGAGCCAACCTTATTGTAATAATTGTGAAAAATAAATAATTCTATGTTTAGTCGGCCTAAAAGGCTAAATTTCTAGAACCTTCTCAGCCGGTGGAAATTGCCTATATAAGAAGGCCTATAGTGTTGTCTTAGGCAGTTCGGGATAGTTCTGGTAGTAGATGTAGGTAATAATTTGAGGCTTTTTCCTACAGAATATTTTAAGGGGAATGCCAATGTGGCTTTGCATATTGTAATTCTAAAAATTTGTAATTCCACATTTGTGGAGATAATAAGAAACCCATTTTCTATTCTTGCATATTGTTGTTATTTCTTTGTTTCTATTATGTGTTTGTGGTATTAAGGTGAGCACCCTTCATCAAGTGGTATCAGAGTAGGAGTTCTTGAGTGTGTAAACAGATCACTGATTGTGAGGCAGTTTGCACTAGGACCATGGGTTAGGGTTCTTGTGTAAACAGATCACCGATTGTGAGGCAGTTTGCACCAGGACCCTGGGTTAGGGTTTCTGTGTAAATAGATCGTCGATTATGAGGTAGTTTGCACCAGGACCATGGTTAGGGTTTCAGCGAGAAGTGCAAAAATACCTCCACAAAGGGAACATGGTGGAAGACCTGGTGTTGTAACACCTGAGGTTAGAGTGCTCCAAAGACAAGTGCGAGCATTGCAAGAAGAGATTCGCAGAGGAATGAATCTTAATGTCAAAGATGAAAGCGAGGATGAAGCCGAAGAAGAAGATCAAGAAGGAGAAATCAAAGTTTTGATTTAGGCGGAAGAAAGACTTTTTTGAGCCATTTCTAAGATTGGGAAAAGACCTAAGATTAAGGTTCTGACATTTTTAGGAAATCTTAATCTAGAAGAATTGATCGATTAGATCAATGAATGTGAAGAATATTTTGAGTATGAAGATATTGAGGATCCTGATAGGGTCAAATTCGAGAAGGCCAGACTGAAAGGTCATCCAAAGATCTAGTGGCAAGAGATTCAATTGGAGTGAAATCGAAGAGAAAAGGATAAAATTACAAGATGGGATCGGATGGTGGATAAATTGAAGTGACAGTTCATTCCTGTTGATTATGAGCTTGACCTACTGAAGAAAATGCAAAGTTTGAAGCAAGCGGGAAGATCTGTTCCGGAGTATACAGAGGAGTTCTATCGAATCCTCATTAGAATAGGACATGTAGAAGATGACAAGGATAAATTTTTGCATTACCTTAATGGGTTGAGGCCAAGCATTCAGGAGGAGTTGAATCTAGTTTGAATGAACAGTATTGAAGAGGCATACCAATTTTCCTTAAAAGTAGAGGAAAAGTTGAACAAGAAGTTTGAGAGCAGACAAAGCGGAAGAGGTCATGATGGAAGATCTAGTGAACGGTCATATGAAGATCTAAATAAAGAACCGAAAAAGAAAGATGAGGCCAGTAACAGTCAGAATCAGAGAGGAGATAATTTCATTTATTTCCAAGATCAGAACAGTAGAGATTAGAGAGGAAGAGGAAGGGGACAAGGTTCAGGAAGAAGAGGCTTTCGTGGAACATGTTTTCAACTTGGAGAAGAAGGTCATAGGGCATTTGAATGTCCTTAATGCTAAGGAAGGATGTATAGGAGGAATGAAGGCCAGGCCAAAGTTGCATATGTAGATGAGGATGCCAGATCATCAAATTCTAAAGATACTGAAAGAGGAGAAACGTTGATTAACAGAAGAGTCCTGTTGAGTGGTGAGAATGAACCTAAACAAAGGAGAAGCCTATTTCGCACCAGGTGCAAGTGTGAGGGTAAGTGTTTTGATGTGATTATTGATAGTGGCAATACTGATAATTTAGTGTCAGAAAAGATGGTGACAAAGTTAAAGCTCAAGAGGCAGAAGCATCCACATCCATATCGGGTTGCCTAGGTCCAAGATGACCACAAGGTCATGGTCAGTGAACAGTGCCTAGTGAATTTCAAGATTGGTAGGTACCATGATGAAGTACTATGTGATATCATATCTATAGATGCATGTCATATGTTGTTGGGTAGACTTTGACAGTTTGACAGATGTGCTGTACATGATGGTCATGTGAATACCTATTCCCTGATAAAGGATGGAGTGCGACATAAGCTAAAACCATTGAAGGAAATAGAAGAAAAGGTATGTGGTAATGCAAGAATAACTTTTGTTGATAGAGAAAATTTCTTAGATGGTATGCAACATGAGCATATTTGTTTTACCTTAATTCCAAAGGCTGGGAAAGAGGAAGTAGAAGATGTACTTGTAGAAGTTGCAAAATTATTGAATGAGTTTCAGGATATTGTATCTGATAATGTACCTGATGGATTACCACCAGTAAGAAAGACTAGTCATCAGACAGACTTGATTCTAGGAGACAATTTTCCAAATAAGGCAGCACAGAGAATGACACTAGTAGAAAGTGAAGAGTTGAAGACAGATTTGAAGTTTAGTTCATCACATCATCCACATATTGTATATGAAAGTAGTCCTAGAAATGCATTTGAGTTGAGAAAGATAGATAAAGGAGAAATAAGTAGTGCTGAAGTTGAGGATTTTGCAAAACATTTGAAGAACAGAGGAAGCATATTACCAAGATGAATGTGCGGTATAAGGCTAAGGTAGATGAGAAAAGGAGGCATAAGGAATTTTAGTTTGGAGATGAAGTCATGGTTCATTTGTGGAAGGAAAGATTTTAGGTTGGTACATATAACAAGTTGAAAATGAAGAAGTTTGGGCCATGTAAGATACTGAATAAGCATGATTCAGGAAATGCATATGAGGTCGAGTTTCCTACTGAGCTAAATATTTCACCTGTATTTAATGTTTCAGATCTGATAGAGTATCATGAAGGAGGTGTTGAAGATGAGGTTACAGCAGCACAGTGGAGTATTCTAGCAACCAGTGTAGATATCAAGGAGATTGAAGACATACTAGACAATTGTGTTGGCAGAAGCACAAGGAACATGACATATGAAGAGTATTTGGTCAAATGGAAAGGACGACCTGTTGAAGATTCATCATGGCTAACGAAGGAGGAGGTTAACCATCTTGATTTTCCTCTACACACCTGAGTCGTGACAGGGTCACTTCTCAAATTACCCTAGGTGTCTAATGCAGGAGCATCCTGGGTGTAAGAGCAATCTTGCATCACCCAAAAATATTTCTTGTTTCTTTTTCAATAAGGGCTATCTTGTGTAGAGCTTCCATTTATGGAAACTTACTATTTTTAGTAAGTTGGTCATATGATCTCTGAATGTTCTGATTTCATAGTTGGAGGTTCATCTCAGTCATTTCAGCCTACCAGTTGAGTTTTAGTGCCACATCATTAGTATTGGTGAAGTTATTGATGTTTTTGGGTACGAAATCTTTCAGGTCAATTTTGAAGGCCTTAGACTAGCGCTAGCGTGTGTCAAGCACTATAGATCTCATCATGGCATTTCCGAAAAGTGGTTACAATAGAAACATGGAGTTACAGTTAAAAAGTTATGGCCTCTGGAAGTTGGGTTACCTAAAATCATATTTTGTATTTCTTTTGAGCTGACCCTATTGTAATAATTATGAAAAATAAATAATTCTATGTTTAGTCGGCCTAAAAGGCTAAATTTTTGGAACCTTCTCGACCGATGGAAATTGCCTATATAAGAAGGCCGGTAGTGTTGTCTTAGGCAGTTTGGGACAGTTCTGGTAGTAGATTTGGGTAATAATTTGAGGCTTTGTCCTACAGAATATTTTAAGGGGAATGCCCATGTGGCTTTGCATATTGTAATTCTAAAAATTTGTAATTTGACATTTGTGGAGATAATAAGAAGCCCATTTTCTGTTCTTGCATATTGTTGTTATTTCTCTGTTTCTGTTATGCATTTGTGGTATTAAGCGGAGCACCCTTCATCATACATGTAATGCATCAGATGTCTTCTTACAAGTTATGAAATGAGCCATCTTTGAAAATCTATCAACCACTACCAAAATAGAATCATTACCTCTCTAAGTTTTAGGAAATCTAAGAACAAAATCGATACTCACATCTTCCGAAGGTCTATCAGGTACAGGAAAAGGTGTATACAATCCCAAATTTTGACTAGTTCCTATTGCTACTTGAAAAATTCTACAACTTCTAACCATTCTCTCCACATCTCTATAAATCTATGGCCAAAAGTATCTTTTTGAAATCAAATTCATAGTCTTATCAATCCCAAAATGTCCAGCAAGTCCACCACTATGTTTCTCCTTTATTATGTTCTCTCTCATAGATCCTCTAGGTATGCACAACTGAATTCCTTTAAACAACATATCTTTTTGAATGAAATAATCAGTCCACTTATCATTCACTGTTTGTTCTTTACAAGATTTCCAACATTCTGCAAAATCAATGTCAGTCTCATACAAACACTTCAAATCATCAAAACCAAGTACCTCAACTCTCATCTCTATCAGTAAACTTCTTTTTCAGCTCAAGGCATGAAAAAATTTATTTAATTGTCCACTCTTATGCTTTAATGAAAAGAAAAAATTCTTCAAGAATTCAACCCACTTCATATGTCTCTGATTCAATTTATTTTGACTTCCCAAATACTGCAAAGCTTTATGGTCAGTATACAACACAAAATCTTTAGGCATAAAATAATGTCTCCATTTCTTCAAAGCTTGAACAATAGCATAGAATTCCTTGTCACAAATTGAATATTTTCTCTTAGCATCATTCAACTTTTCACTAAAGAAATCTACAAATCTTCCTTCTTGACTCAAAATAGCTCCAATTGCACTTCCACTAGCATCACATTCAACTTGAAAAACTTTACTAAAATCAGGCAAAGCAAGTGTAGGTAATTCTGTAATTCTTTGTTTCAATGTTTCAAAACTCTTTTGTGCTCCATGTGTCCATTTGAAATCCCTTTTATCTCCTCTCATGGTTTCATTCATAGCATTACAAATAGAATTGAAATTTATGATGAACTTCCTATAAAAACTTGCCAATCCATGAAATGATCTTACCTCTCCAACATTCTCTGGTGTAGCTCAATCAAGTATAACTCTCACTTTCTCAAGATCTATCTTCAATCCATCAACTGAAATTAAAAAACCAAGGTACACAATCTCTTCTTTCATAAATGAACATTTCTTCAAATTAGACAGCAGCTTTTCTTCCTTCAATCTTTGCAATACTTGTCTGATATGTTCAAGATGTTCTTCCTTACTCTTACTGAATATCAAAATGTCATCAAGATATACAATTACAAACTTACCCAAGAATCTTTTCAAAACTTCATTCATTAGCCTCATGAAAGTACTAGGTGCATTAGTCAAACCAAAAGACATAACCAACCATTCATACAAACCTTCATTAGTCTTAAAAGAAGTTTTCCATTCATCCCCTTCTCTAATCCTAATCTGAAGATATGCACTTTTCAAATCAATCTTTGTGAAATACTTCGCTTCAGTCAAACTATCCATTATGTCATCCATCCTAGGCAAAGGAAATTTATATTTTACTGTTATCTTGTTTATAGCTCTAGAATCAATGCACATTCTCCCTTCTCCATTCTTTTTCAGTGCTAACACAGAAGGTACTGCACAAGGACTAAAACTTTCCCTAATCAAACCTCTCTCAAGAAATTCTTGCACTTGTCTATTCAACTCTGTCTTTTCATCAGGTGTTAACCTATGTAGTGCTTTATTAGGCAAACTATCTCTAGGTATCAAATCCATACAGTCACTTATACTTCTCATAGGTGGTAAACCATCAGGTACATTATCAGAAATGATATCATGAAATTCAGTCAACAAAGGTTTAACTTCAGGCGCATGTTCTAACTCATCTTGTTTCTCAGTTTTCCTTGGAATTAAAGAAAAATAAATATTTTGTTCTTTTATTTCTCTTGCAAAATGTTTACCATCAACCAAGGATACTCTGACTGTAGTACAATGACCTTCATCAAATTTCTCTGCTAAAGGAAACAATATTTGTTTCTTTCCATTCATCCAAATAGTATATTGATTCAATCTACCATCATGAAAAGCTTTCCTATCATACTGCTGAGGTCTACCCAAAAGAATATGACAACAATCCATATGCATAATATCACACAAGACTTCATCATGGTAACTGCCAATTTTGAATTTAACAAGGCATTGTTCACTTACAAGTAGTTTATGCTCCTTCTGGATCCAAGCAATATGGTAAGGCTTAGGATGTCTTAATCTCTACAACTGCAATTTGTTAACCAGCTCTTCGGATGCCAAATTATCAGAACTTCCACTATCAATGATTACCTTGCAACATTTATCAACGATCTTACATATGGTTATGAACAAGCTTTTCCTCAGAATAGGTTCCTCATCGGATTCTTCATTCCACAAGATCCTTCTTAACATCAAGTTTTCACCATGTTCAGGTTCATTAGATAATTCCTTAACTTCTTCACAAGCCAAATTATTTCTACCATTACCTCTATTCTTCTTTCCAAAGTTAGTACATTCAAAAGCTCTATGTCCTTCTTCACCACATTTGTAAAAAGTACCTTTAAACCAAGATTTATCTTCTCTTTTACCACTATTGTTATTCCTAGAGTAACCAGTATATCTACCTCTAGAGTAATTACCTCTTCTACCAATAGGTTCATCTTTCCATCCTTTATCTTGTACTACATTTTTAGATCTGCTACTTTCTCCATAAGATCTACCTCTACTTCTCTTAAATCTGCCACCTCTTCCTCGTTGTCTTTGTTCATGTCTCTTTGTCAATCGCTCTTTAGCCTTCAAAGAAAATTGGTATTCTTCTTCCACACTATCTATTTTAACATAATTGATCTCATCTTGAATTGATGTCATTAGGCCATTTAGGTATCTAGCCACCTTCTCAACTTCATCATCCACATGTCCAGATCTGATATCCAAGTTGTAAAATTCCTTAGTATATTGTTTCACAGTCATGTCCTTTTTTCTCAAATTTTCTATTTCTCTCATCAAACTAACTTGGTAGTTAGCTAGAAGAAACTTCTTTTTCATGTTTTCAAGCATCTTCATCCATGTATTGATCTTTTCTTTTCCTCTCTTCTATCTCTCTATTTGCAAATGATCCCACCAAAGAGATGCATGACCTTTCAACTTTGTAACTGTTATCTTAACCTTATTATTATAAGGAGTACCTTCATACTTAAAGTATTTATCCATCTCAGAGATCCAATCCAAAAGTAAATTGGTCTCAAGTCTTCCATCATAGCAAGCAACTTCAATAGTAGGTCTGGAGTTAGCCTTAGACAAAACTCTCAAGAGTCTTTCCTCATCCCGTTTAACTTCAAGTTCATGAATAGGTGCTACTTCTTCTTTATCAATAACGTCTTCAAGATGTGTGCCTCTTCTCTAGGCTGTCTCTACAAATTAAAGCCTAGTTGTAATCTACCTCAACATATCCATGATAGCATTATCATTTCCTCTTCCATGAACCATCTTGACAATCAACTTCCAGCAAGATCGTAACCTTCTACAAGTTATGGGTCAAATATCAGATCTGCCACGCTACAACCAATCCAATAAGGTTCTCCACGATCCAATCCACAAGAAATAACTTTTCTCTGATACCACTTGATGCAAGGGCAAGGAAGATGAAGGTAGAATCAGGGTTAATTAAGACTTCTTAAACCTACTAACTGTATGTGACCTCTAAATCAGACACAACACAACATGGTCATTATTCACTTGATAGAATTTGGGAGAGAGTATGAAGAACTCAATCCAAATTCTATGGTGAGGTGACCTGTTGTCTCCTATGTGAATGGGGTGTTTGAATACTCTCAGAACGAGAGCCAACAGCCGGGAGACCAATTCAACAATGGAGGATTTGAAAGAAAATAATGAAGATATGCAACGCTGAAATTAAACTAGAATGTGATGCAATTAATCTAAGATACTTGAAAGTAAAGATGAAATGCAATTTAATCTAAGAACTTGAAGCAAATATGATATTAAACTAAGAACAAATAAGCAAATTTAGTCTAAAATGTGATGCAAAGATTATACTAATAATGAGATATTAATCTAATAAATGCAATAAAAAGCTTTGAAAACAATGAGATATGAGACTAAAAAATGTTATAGTAAGGATGCTCTCAAAAATTGCTCTCTCTGAATGAGAAAAAGAGGTTCATTAAATAGACCAAGCCAGAAGAGGAATGAAGAGTTTCTTGATTCGAAACGGTGGACTCTTCATTCCTAATTGAGACAAAAAAGCATGATTTATTTAATTAAAAGAATGGAATTTGCCACATGTGGGGAGTGACCTTTCGAGTAATTTGAATTATTAAATTCAAATAAAGAGATGTCCATTCAATTTAACTAAATATTTATTAATTCCTTTCAAGGGTATTTAGCTAAAGGGGGTGGATTTTAATTTAATTAAAAGTACTTAGGACTTCATAATTAAATTAACTTATCATAGAGATTATTTAGCCAAATAAAGTCTAGGACTTAGGAATTATTTTAGCATTTGATTATTGCAATTTATGGTCTTTGCAATTGACATCAAGTCAAATTAAGTCAGATATGAGAGAGAAAATTGCCTAGGGAACTAGGACTTTGGTGATGTAAAATCGAGATAATGCACCAAAATTGATGAAATTAAATAGGTGCCAATTTTGGGGTATTACATTTTCCCCTCTTTGAATTGATGTGCGAACAGCGCGTTGATTCAAAGAATAGTCTGAAGTGACAGATGAAAGAAGATCAAAGCATGAATTTTCCAAAGTCTAAGTTAGATTGCGAAGACAACGGTCTTTAAAAGAGAACTGGAATCGGGGTTAGATTGCCTCAATACCAATTGATGAAGATGCAGATTTAGGACTATCTCTGAATCAGGGTTAGATTGCCCCAATACGAAGCTTAGTCCTCCGAGACCCAGGTTAGATTTCCCAGTTAACGGTCTAAAAGAGATTTCAAGATTCATCTCCAAAACAAAGATTGACTCCTAGGAATCAGGGTTAGATTGCCCCAATACCCAATAGATTTCAAGAACCATCTCCAGAATGAAGAATGATCCTCGAGGATCTAAGTTAGATTGCTCAGATACCTAAAAGATAGATGATAAGATAACAAGATGTGAGGCACCAAGATGCCCCTAGTGATGAGAACTGATGATTCAAATCAGACTGATTCAAGAATAGATTTGACAAGATTCAAATGATGTAATCATCCTGCCCCCTTGGGAGCGAAATTGAAAGATGACATGTCAGAAGGATGATAAACAACAAGAGATTGCAGAGCAAAAGCAATTAGACTAGATTCGCGAAGCTATAGAAGTGAAACGGAGCAAAGCAGAGGTCCTGTTGACCAAGTTTGACCATAGTTGACCAAATTTTGACTAGGGTTGACTTGATGAAAAGAAGAAAAGATCTCAAGAACATGATGTAAAGATGAGGATCTGGCAAGAAAATGATGCCAGAAGGTTGACTGCACAAGCATCCAATCCAGAAGGAGTTCAATATTTAAAACGCGATTTTGAGCCACTTAGAGATGTCAGATTTCGATTTCGATCCTGAAAAAGGATGTAGCCAAGATGAGACTGGGAAAAAAGATGAGAACCTTTGATGAGCAGATCCAGAAGAAAGCAATCAAGAGAGCAACAAGAAAGAACTCCAAATGCAAGCCTAGAATGAAAGATGCAAGTCTAAATGCAGGCCTAGGATGAACAAATGCAATCCTCTGAACTCGGCTGTTGGACTCATCGTATTTATCATCATTGAGTTCTTTTAAGCACGGGACAATCGCAAGATGCCATACAATTCTCCCCAACATGAGAATATGAATATGACATAAGTCTTAAATTTTTCGGAATGAGGTGTAAGCATTAAGGCACAAGAAACTAGAATGACCTGAACACCTATTCCTTTTAATTTAGCAAGTTAACATAAGCATTAGAGCATAAATGCTAGAATGACCTGAATGTCTCTTGCGAACAAACACACCAAGCACACAGGAGTTCCTTCTTTTGCCAAAGATTGCTCGCAGTGACCCTTACATTCACTTAACAGGACAAGCGTTTACAATTTCATCAGTAGCAGAAAGAAGTCACTCAAAAGACAAGGAGAAGAACCAACCTCACCAAAGCATCCATATAAAAGGAGTCGAGGTACACATGGCCATCCAATACGAGATAGAGGCTCTTATAGATGGATACCCCTCTTAAATGAATTCTTTGGATCGTTGGAACTAAACCAACAAGCAGAAAGCAAAGAAAGCAAAGCAAACAAACAAGCACTCAAAGAAAACAAAGCTCAACAAGTCTCAAAGGAACACACATTTAGTTTAAGTTTCAATTCAAGTTTGTGTTCAAGCGGATTGAAGTCGATTCAGAAAGATAACGTTCGAAGTCTCAATGAGATAATGACAATAGGCAGACGTAATGAGAATAACTGGTGATTGATAAAAGGGAGAAATCCCGAAGAAGAGAGATCGAATGAAAGCTAGGTATCCGCAAGCAGGCATAGTGAGAACCACTGGCGACCAATGCTCAAAAGAGTTTCTGAAAGTGATAGGACAATGCCCCCTAGACCAGGGAGATGCCCCCAAGTGTGAACCAGTTCCAATCTATGAAGAGTCGAGCAAAATCTCGAAGACACTAAAAGCAAGGCATGAGCTAGCAAACCAAAGCAGGAAACAAACTAAAGCAGGAAAGCGGGAAAACAAACTAAAGCAGGAAAGGAAGGAAACTAAAGCAGGAAACTAAGAGCCAAGCGACGCTGAGATGAGATGTTACTTCAGGAAAACAAGAGGCGCCTGTTTACCAGGTTTTCACCATCTTGGCAGAGATTCTATTTTTGCTACCATGACGCCTGTTTACCAGGTTTTCATCAATGGCACATTTTTCTCATTTTCAATTTTTTTGTACTTTTCTCTTTTTTTGCTTTTTTTGTATTTTTTTGAATATCTCATTTTTTTGTATTTTTTGATCTTTTCATTTTTTTTGTATTTTTCACATTTTCTATTTTTTTGTATTATCAAGGCGCCTGTTTACCAAGTTTTCACCAGGATAATAGATACATCAAAGCACCTGTTTGCCAGGTTTTCACTAAGATGATCATTTTTTCAGGACATTTTGCAATTTTTAGGATTTTTTGCAATATATCAATTTTTAGGATTTTTTCAGGATCAATAAATATGTACATGAGCATACTGAGAATGTCAGCTGTAGAACTTCTTAGATGAAGAGTGTTGATGGGCTCTTTGAGTTTCTCTCCTTTAGTAGGAATCTCTGAGAACACAGTCATTTGTAGTAGTAGCCAACTGAGAAGTTGCAGAATCAGAACCAAATGTTGTAGCAGTAACAAGAGAGCCAACCAGTAGTGTCCAACAGTCAAGAGATCCATAGTCAAGGAAAGATCACTTAAGTGAGACCCACAAATATCCTCATGGACACACCTTAACTCTTCGTCAGATTTCCCACGCTCTAAACGCTTAGGAAGAGTACATTCTGGATTTCTCTTAGTCATGTCATTAGCAATGAGGAGATGTTGATATGCACTTTGGGACAAGGAAAGATGGAGTGAAGAGGGTAAAGTATGAAAGGCAAGGGCGATGGAATGGAGGGAAGTATGAGAATTTTGGAAGCTCAAATGACAACTTTGATTTTTCCTTTCTTTGGAATCCACATAGCTTTTGAATTTTTTCTTCTTTACTTTGAGGTGCTTTTGATGACAATGCCTATAGAATGGATTTCGAGATCCATTTTTTATTTTATTTTTTGGCTTTTGATTGTCTTCTTCTTTTTGAGGACCTTTGCGGTCTTTTGAACACCTTTGTTTCTTTCCTTTCTTCATAGTCACATGTCGATTAGATGGGACATGGTGACCATGAGATATAAGTGGATTCTCATTATTTTTATTTTTATGTTGCACATCCAAGTTACTTCCAAAAGACTCAGGAATGATGGATGAAAGAGGCTTATATGACTGGTTTAGGTGGAGAGATGGAGATGGAAGTGGACGGGCCACTTTTCTAGGAGATGAAGGGGGAAGAAAAGTCAATGGGATGGCCTCAAGTGCAAATATATCAATATCATCCTCATCATTCATGAATGCATTAGATAGATCAAGAAAGTAATCTTCCATAGAGCATTGTCGATTGTGAGTAGTCTTAGAAGAGTCAGATAAGTTTGGAGGAATATTATGTGAGCCTAACCAAGATGGTCTATTCCAAGAGTTAGGTCCCCTTTCAGGTGGTAAGAGTGCACGAATAGGAACCATCTCAATTCTGGATCTACCAAGATTCCATGAGATTGTAACAAGATGGGGTCTCGGATACCCATGATTTGTTGGAGTAGTAGGAGTAAAGCTTGAAGCAGATGGCCTAGGAGCCATAGGAATGATCTCCACAGGAGGGTGGAAAGGATCATCATCAATAGCTTGATCTGGAGGATCATAACTTTCTCCTCTTTCTGAGTTGTTAAGACTAGCATATAGGTGCATAGCATCAACTGGTATTTCTATAGTAGCATCTGATATGGAGTCCCATTCAGCTAGAGACATAGTCGGAGGTAGACTTTCTTCATCACTATCATCTGTCAAAGGAAATGTTTCTTCAACAGCAGGATCTTGTTCAGTAGTAGAAGCAGCAGAGTAATCTGGAATAGGCATATCTTGAGGCATACCCAAGAGGAGGGAAGCATCCAATAATTGTTCCCAATCAGTATGTGTGCCATTGTAGTCATCAACAGTAGGATTTTGTTCAACAGTAGAAGCAACAGAGTAATCTGGAATAGGCATACCTTGAGGCATACCCAAGAGAAGAGAAGCATCCAACAGTTGCTCCCAATCAGTATGTGTATCATTGGAGTTGGCAATAGTAAGATTTTGTTCAACAGTAGAAGTGGTAGAACAATCTAGAATAGGCATACCTTGAGGAATACCAAAGATAAGGGAAGCATCCAACAGTTGCTCCCAATTAGTATGTGTGCCATTAGAGGTAGTGACATATTCAGTAGTAGCTGCAGTAGTAGAAATCTGTTCAGTAGAGTGTATAAAATCCTCCTGGTGAGGACCAAGATCATGTTCTTGAAGCACTTGAGAAGGTAGATAAGACTCTTTCTGGTAGTCTGAATTAGAATTTTGAACATTCAAAGATCTTTCATGTGTCATAGGCTGAATCTGTGTTTCTTCATGTGAGTGCAAGCTGCGGCTAGGTTGGTCAAGCTCATAGCTCTGATAGCTAATACCAAATCTTTCTTTAGAAGGTTCCTCACAGGAATGTGGAGATGGAGGGAGAGCTGACAGTGACAAGATGGACTCAATCTGATATTCCCCCATGCCAATATCTTTGATCTTCAAGGTCTTTTCTATTTCTTTTAGCTTAGCATCATAGAACTCAATGGACTCTCTATTGGCAGGAACAAAACTATCTGTCGCTTGGGTAAGCATCTTAGCAGAGAAAGTATTTAGGCTAGCACTATTGTCAATGAGGACGTGAGGGATACTCTTGGGGCCTTCCATAACTTCAGTGTGCAGGAGAGAATTATGCGGGTGGCTCAACAAGTGATCGTCTTCCTCAGATAATGATAAATAATGAGGCGAGGTCAAATGACCCACCATAGATTGAAACTGGTCGAGATTGAGATCTTTGTGGATGTTTTCCTTAGTGAGGGCTTTATCCATAGATAGTTTTGGTTTGGATGTCGAAGGCTCGGGACCTTTGAGAACAATCTTTGCATGAGATTGAGTGATAGTGTTCGCACAAGCTAGAGACTGTGTGGAGTTATACGAGGGAGATGCAGGGCCTCGCAAGACAAAGGGAGTTTTGGGTTTAGGAGTATCCTTGCTCCCTGGAGCAATGATCATGTCACAGTGAGGGATCCAAGGTTTGTTTCTAGAAAATCTAGAAGGCGGTTGAGCTTCTGTTGTAGCCTTCTCAGTGGCATTGACTGTTTGCATGCTAGAGCTAAGATTAAAGACAGACTTTGAGGGTTTTGGCATGTTAGAGCTGAGATTGAAAACCAACTTTGAAGGTTTTGGCATGTTAGAGCTGAGATTGAAAACCAAATTTGAAGGTTTTGGCTCTCCCATCTTGTTGGTAGTATTATGAGAGATCGTGAAAGAGTTGATAGGTTCAAAAGGATCAATAGGTTTAATTTTAGAAAGTGACCCTTCAGAGTCTTGTTGGTCTTCAAACAATGGGTTATAATATTCTTGAAATAATAAGTCAGACTGTATCTGAAATAATGGATTGTAATACTCTTGGAATGATGAAGAATGTGAGAATTCCTCACAAAGTTCAGATTTCATAAAAAATTCAGGATGACCTATGTCTTGATTACAAGGTTTACTTTGATCTTGATCAGCGTTCTGAATGGGATAAGTCTTGCCACTTCGAGTCGTGACAGTCATAAATGAAGATGTAATGAGCAAAGATTCGGGATAAAGCTAGACTCTGTCTCAAAGATAATGAAAAGGAGATAAATTGGCTAGAACAGCCAAGATGCAAGATGAACCTGGTACGAATTGTCAAAAAGAGATGGCTAGAACAGCCGAGATAAGACAATCGCAATGTGAGGTACAAAAGGCATAAAGAGATAAGATAGACTAATGAGAGACAATACGAGTCAAAGCAAAGATCGATCGATTCCTAACTCAAGACAACTAGTTTATGACGGTGAACGACAGGAAAATAGAAAAACAAATCATGGACAAAAGGCAAATTAGATTTATGTCATTGATCAAGCACATAAGACAGCAATCAAGGAGTTCAAGAAAACAGTCTTCAAGCAATGGGCAAGGGATAAAGCAACCTTGCGCATGAACATGAATAGTGACTTAGTATTTCTACTCCCTAAGGACTCTACTTGTGTATGTTCTTGAAAATGTTTTAGCAGGCACTTAAAACACAACAACATCCTAGCAAGTTGTCTACAAAGATATACATGGCTTTTCTAAAGGGAGTCCTCGATATACGCAAGGTACGTGAGGCACAAATCCGTAGATGAGAAGAATTAGAAATCACACAGCCGGGGGGAGACGGTAACCCAAATCTCCTCCTTCACTTCTCAAAGGTATAAAGTTCTTTGAGGCTTAGCCAAGAGTGAAATCTAACTCATTCCCAAGAGAGGTGTCTTTGGATTCACCTCCCGATATTTATACTCCGTCGGAACACGGGAGTTAAGGTCGTCCCTTGAGGTGATGAAATCCCCAAGCAGGCCTTCTAAAAAAAATGAAAAGTAAGTAATTCTCTATCAAAAAGTATTGAAAAGCACTAAAGGTGGTGCATTTAACCCTTCAAGTAAATGTGAGGTGAGTCCACAAAGTGGTGCATTTAACTCCTCACACAAACTCAAAGTGAGTCCACACCCTAGAAAACAAGTGAGTTCCAAAAAGCACAAAAGGGTTGCCAAGTGGAACAATTAACGCTTCTTTCCTATAGACCCCTCCCCTTTAATGTGGTGCTGGGATTGCAACCACAGGGCGGAAATGAGGGGCCGGTGGATTAGCGAGTCCAATAACCCAAGATAGCAATCTAGATCAATCACAAGTAATCTAAGACTGCTAATCAATACTACTCATAAGTGCAAGAGGGTTTGAATCATGGAATATTTAACTTTCCAAGTAAACATGAAGTGAGTCCACAAAGTGGTGCATTTAACTCTTCATGTAAACTAGGAATGAATCCATGCCCTAGATTACTCAATGAGATATTTTGATATTGGAACCAAGAATTACTAATGGTTTAAACACAAGCATTCACTTACATAAACTTGTATGAAAGAAAATCTATGTTCATTCATTTCCCATTAAGAGCATCAATTGAAATGTGTTCTATGAAAGCATGTAAACACTCAAGCCAAACACATGAGAGATTAATTTTAATCCCAAAGTCCAAATGTTTTAGAGATTTTAAAAACTCACCTTAGGTCCAAAGATCTGCAATCCAGCATTTAGCACACATCCAAAAGTATAGAATCAAGACAAATCAATGGCAAACCGTAAGATATGTAACATTGTTGTCTTCAAGACAGTCTTTAAAGATTGATTTATTTGACCCATAAAATCACAATATTAAAATTTCTAGAAAGAATGAAGTTTTTAGCTAATATCAAGAACTACCATTTCTCAAAGTTACAAAGTCTTATGATTTCATTTGGTACCTCAACCAATAACCTTTTTAGACTGCAATTTTTCTGTCATAAATCAGATTTAAAACACCAAACCCTGCCTAGGGAATCACATATATTTTTCAAAAAGAATCAAAATGAAACTAAACCAATTTTAAAGTAACTATTAATGAATCTAGTTTCCAAATATGTAAGTCATTTATTTTTTCCATTCATAAATCATTTTCTATGAATAAATCATTGCCTGCAACTCTAATACAGATTGTTAAAAATCAGTTTTCACTCAAATGCCCATAACTTTCACAAATCTGCATAAAAATAACTCAAACAAAAAGGAAATGAAAGCTGATTCACGTATCTTTCCAATTAATATTTTTAGAGATCCTGATTCTTCATAATTTTTCCATACCAGACGTTTCAATCTGACTGTATTCAGAGAATCTCAAATCTGCAAATACCCACTTTCACCAAAATGATCATAACTTATTCATTTCTTTATAAAAATGAACCAAACCAAAAGCATGAGAAATAAGATTCATCATTCTATCCATTCATTACTATATTAAAAGTTTTTCAGGCTGTAAATGACCGTACAAGACATGAAACCAACATTAAAGCTTAAAAACCAATGAAGAATGAGGCCAGAAATTGATCTTTTCTACCCCACGGTGGGCGCCAAAATGTATGTGACTGAATGTGACCTCTAAATCAGGCACAACACAACATGGTCATTATTCACTTGATAGAATTTGGGAGAGAGTATGAAGAACTCAATCCAAATTCTATGGTGAGGCGACCTGTTGTCTCCTATGTGAATGGGGTGTTTGAATACTCTCAGAACGAGAGCCAACAGCCGGGAGACCAATTTAACAATGGAGGATTTGAAAGAAAATAATGAAGATATGCAACGCTGAAATTAAACTAGAATGTGATGCAATTAATCTAAGATACTTGAAAGTAAAGATGAAATGCAATTTAATCTAAGAACTTGAAGCAAATATGATATTAAACTAAGAACAAATAAGCAAATTTAGTCTAAAATGTGATGTAAAGATTATACTAATAATGAGATATTAATCTAATAAATGCAATAAAAAGCTTTGAAAACAATGAGATATGAGACTAAAAAATGCTATAGTAAGGATGCTCTCAAAAATTGCTCTCTCTGAATGAGAAAAAGAGGTTCATTAAATAGACCAAGCCAGAAGAGGAATGAAGAGTTTCTTGATTCGAAACGGTGGACTCTTCATTCCTAATTGAGACAAAAAAGCATGATTTATTTAATTAAAAGAATGGAATTTGCCACATGTGGGGAGTGACCTTTCGAGTAATTTGAATTATTAAATTCAAATAAAGAGATGTCCATTCAATTTAACTAAATATTTATTAATTCCTTTCAAGGGTATTTAGCTAAAGGGGGTGGAGTTTAATTTAATTAAAAGTACTTAGGACTTCATAATTAAATTAACTTATCATAGAGATTATTTAGCCAAATAAAGTCTAGGACTTAGGAATTAATTTAGCATTTGATTATTGCAATTTATGGTCTTTGCAATTGACATCAAGTCAAATTAAGTCAGATATGAGAGAGAAAATTGCCTAGGGAACTAGGACTTTGGTGATGTAAAATCGAGATAATGCACCAAAATTGATGAAATTAAATAGGTGCCAATTTTGGGGTATTACACTAACAAGCCCTGTGAAGAATTACACATAGAAGAAATAGTGAAAAACATAATGGATATGAGACAAGCAATTGGTAACAACACTAGTGCAATTATATTAAATATTTCAACATGCCCGATTGTGAGACCTTTTGATTTTCATCCTTATACAATGAATTATGAAATCAGAATCATATCTCGCACTCAATCTTCTTCTCTACCATCCTCTAACTAGAACTATCTTCCTACATCAACCCAAGCTCCAAATATATAGCCAGCAAAGCCACAAGTCAGCCAATTAGGGATTTAATTACATTATAGGTCCACTTAGGAAGAGAAACCAAAACTAAAGAAAGAAATAACAAAACACACTATGAATCCATATTTAGGTTCACACATGATCCAAGAACATATCCTAAACTTTTCAAGATCCAATTTCCCCACACGGAACCGCACAAGATGAAATACCACACATTTCATGTAAAACTGGTGGTGAATCAATGCTTGAGGAAAATGGTGATAAATTCCATATCCAAATGAATTAGGATGTGTGCTCTTAGGATAATTATCAAGAATAGGTCTTCAACACCGCATTAACTTTGCAAGGCAAGAAACCAACAACAACAATGATTACAAAACAAACATGACGCAGGGACAAGGTAGATACAAGTAGAATCAAGTAGAATTGAGTCCACTTGAATCAACAACAAGCCCTGCTCATAATTACACAACAAAATAAATATATATACCACATGAAATCAATGAAAACACAATGGATATGAGACAATCAACTGGCAGCAACAACATAGAATTATATTATTTCTTCAAACATGCTCGACTATGAGGCCTTCTAGGTTTCGGCCTTATACAAAGAATTATGAATTCAGATTCATATCTTGTATCCTCTATTATTTTCTCAAATTATTTATCTTGATAATCATCCCTCCTAATTTCCCTACTACATCAATCTAGACTCCTTATATAGCCAGCTAAGCCACAAGTCAGCCAGTCAGGCATTTAATTACATTATAGGTCCAGTCTGGAAGATTAAACCAAAACTAATGCAAGAATTATTAAAAATTAATGCACCTTTACATTTAGGTCCACACATGACCCAAGAACATTTCCTTAACTTCTCAAGGCCCCATTTCATCACACGGAACCGCACAAGAAGAAACACTCCACGCTTCGCGTGTAAACTGGCAAAAAATTGATACTTGAGAAAAATAGTCATAAATTTTTACTCATAATGAATTAGGAATTTCAGTCTTAGGAGAAGGTAGTACTTTAGGTCCTCTTGAAGTTCATAAGAGAAAAAAGTCTGATTCATTAAGGATCAACAGCTACAAGATGCGCAATCAGCGTGAAAACTGCAGGAAAATACAGCTCTAACGGCAAGGAAAACATCTATAACTTTGAAATGGTCCATCCAATCCTTATGTTCTCATAAGAGAAGGTTCCAAAATAGGTCCTCAAAAACATGTAAGCTTTTCATAGCATGAAACCAACAAATGCAAATATTATAAAGAAAACAACAGAAAATAGGAAATATTTTTGGTTGATGCAAGATTGCTCAAAGACCCAAAATGCTCCTGCATCAGATACTTGGGGTAAATAAAGAATTGATGTCCACATCAAACACTTCTCATATTGAGACCTAAATCATAAAGATCCAACTCAGCTTGTGTAATCCATGAACTATCTTCAATTGGATTGTCTTTCCACTGAACTAGATATTCCATGTAGTCCTTTCCTCTTGTACTCTTGCTTACTCTGCTATTCAAGATCTTCTCAATGCTATCTTTATTTTTCTTAGGATAATCCAGATCATCTTCTATCTCATCATTTGATTCAAAGTACTCAAAGATATCAACAATGTTGAATATAAGTGATATATCCATGTCCTCTGGTAATTCCACTTCATAAGCATTTCCACTGTCAAACTTCTTTAGAATATTACAAGGTCCAAACTTCTTCATTTTCAGCTTATTGCAGGTACCAACTAGAAATCTATTCTTCTTCAAATGAATCATAACCTCATCTCCTACTTCAAAATATTTATGTCTCCTTCTCTTATCTTCTCTTTGTTTATATTTCAAATTACTGTCCTCCAAATTCTTTTTGATTTCATCATGGAAAGTTCTCATGTATACTGCAAAATCCTCAGCTTCAACACTTCTTCTGGTTTGAGTAGCTAAATCTCTCAACTCTGTGGTTCCCTTAGGATGAAATCTAGTAACAATCTCAAATGGTGCCCTCTAAGTGCTTCTATTTATAGAATTATTATATGCAAACTCTTCTTGTACCAAAACTAAATCCCAATTAGCAGGCTTATCTCCAACTAAATATCTCAACAAGTTTCCCAAACTTCTGTTCACAACTTCAGTCTATCCATCTATCTAAGGGTGAAATTTAGAACTAAAATTCAATTTCATATTCATCTTTTTCTAAAATTTTCTCCAAAAGTAACTAGTAAACTTAGTATCTCTGTCTGAAACAATAGATTTAGGCAAACCATACAATCTTACTACTTTCTTGAAGAATAATTCAGCTACATGCAATGTATCAGATGTCTTCTTACAAGGTATGAAATGAGCCATCTTAGAAAATTTGTCAACCACTACCAAAATAGAATCATTACCTCTTTGAGTTTCAAGAAATCCAAGAACAAAGTCCATACTCACATCTTCCCAAGGTCTATTAGGGACAAGAAAAGTTGTATACAATCCCAAATTCTGACTAGTTCCTTTTGCTTTTTGGAAAATTCTGTAACCTCTAACCATTCTCTATACATCTCTATAAATCTGTGGCCAAAAGTATCTTTCTAAAATCAAATTCACAGTCTTATCAATCCCAAAATGTCTAGCAAGTCCACCACTATGTTTCTCCTTTATTATGTTTTCTCTCATAGATCCTCTAGGTATGCACAACTGAACTCCTTTAAACAACATGTCTTCTTGAATGAAATAATCAGTCCACTTGTCACTCACTGTGTGTTCCTTACAAGCTTTCCAACATTTTGCAAAATTAATGTCAGTCTAATAAAAACACTTCAAATCAGAAAAACCAAGTACCTCAACTCTCATCTCTATCAGCAAACTTCTTCTTCGGCTCAAGGCATCATCAACCTTATTTGACTATCCACTCTTATGCTTCAATGAAAAGGAAAAATTCTGCAATAACTCAACCCACTTTATATGTTTCTAATTCAATTTATTCAGGCTTCCCAAATACTGTAAAGCTTTATGGTTAGTATATAACAAAAAATCTTTAGGCATCAAATAATGTCTCCATTTCTTCAAAGCTCGAACAATAGCATAGAATTCCTGGTCATAAACTAAATAATTTCTCTTAGCATCATTCAATTTTTCAATAAAGAAAGCTACAGGTCTTCCTTCTTGACTCAAAATATCTCCTATTGCACTTCCACTAGCATCACATTCAACTTGAAAAACTTTACTAAAATTAGGCAAGGCAAGTGTAGGCAACTCTGCAATTCTTCATTTCAATGTTTCAAAACTCTTTTGTGCTCCATGTGTCCATTTGAAATCCCTTTTATCTTCTCTCATGGTTTCAGTCATAGCATTACAAATAGAACTAAATTTTTTGATAAACTTCCTATAAAAACTTTCGAATCCATGAAATGATCTTACCTCTCCAATATTATCTAGTGTAGGCCAATCAAGTATAGCTCTCACTTTCTTAGGATCCATCTTCAATCCATCAGCCGAAATTACAAAACCAAGGTACACAATCTCCTCTTTCATAAATAAACACTTCAAATTAATTAGCAACTTTTCTTCCTTCAATCTCTGCAATACTTGTCTTATATGTTCAAGGTGTTCTTCCTCACTCTTACTAAATATCAAAATGTCATCAAGATATACAATCACAAACTTACCCAAGAATCTTTTCAGAACTTCATTCATCATCCTCATGAAAGTACTAGGTGCATTAGTCAAACCAAAAGGCATAACCAACCATTCATACAAACCTTCATTAGTCTTAAAAGAAGTTTTCTATTCATCCCCTTCTTTGATTCTAATATGATGATATCCACTCTTCAAATCAATCTTTGTGAAATAATTTGCTCCACTTAAACTATCCATTATTTGATCCATCCTAGGCAAAGGAAATTTGTACTTTACTGTTATCTTGTTTATATCTCTAGAATCAATGCACATTCTCCATTCTCCATTCTTTTTAGGTGCTAACATAATAAGTACTGCACAAGGACTCAAACTTTCCATAATCAAACCTCTCTCAAGGAATTCTTCCACTTGTCTATTCAACTCAGTCTTTTCATTAGGTGTCAACCTATGTGGTGGTTTATTAGGCAAACTAGCTCCAGGTGTCAAATCCATACAATGACTTATACTTCTCATAGGCAGTAAACCATCAGGTACATTATTAGAAATAATGTCATAAAATTCAATCAACAAAGGTTTAGCCTTAGGTGCATGTTATAACTCATCTTGTTTCTCAGTTTTCCTTGAAATTAAAGAAAAACAAACATTATGTTCTTTCATTTCTCTTGCAAACTTTTTACCATCAACCAAGCATACTCTAACTGTAGTACAGTGACCTTCATCAGACTTCTCTATCAAAGGCAAAAATACTTGTTTCTTCCCATCCATCCAAATAGTATATTGATTCAATCTACCATCATGCAAAGCTTTCCTATCATATTGCAAAGGTCTACCCAAAAGAATATGACAATAGTCCATAGGCATACTATCACACAAGACTTCATCATGATAATTCCCAATTTTGAATTTAACAAGGCATTGTTCACTTAAAAGTAGTTTATGCTCCTTCTGGATCCAAGAAATATGGTAAGGCTTAGGATGTTTCAATCTCTGCAACTGCAATTTGTTGACCAGTTCTTCGGATGCCAAATTATCAGAACTTTCACTATCAATGATTACCTTGCAACATTTATCAGCGATCTTACATCTGGTTCTGAACAAAATTTTCCTCAGAATAGGTTCCTCATCAACTTCTTCATTCCACAAGATCCTTCTTAGCATCAAGTTCTCACCATGTTCAGGTTCATTAGACATTTCCTCAACTTCCTCACAAGCCAAATTATTTCTTCCATTACCTCCAGTCTTCTTTCCAGAGTTAGTACATTCAAAAGCTCTATGTCCTTCACCAGATTTGTAACAAGTACCTTTATACCAAGATTTCTCTTCTCTTTTCCCATTATTTTTATTCCTAGAGTAACCAGTATAGCTACCTCTAGAGTAGTTACCTCTTTTAGTAGGTTCATCTTTCCATCCTTTATCTTGTACTGCATTGTTAGATCTACTACTTTATCCATTAGATCTGCCTCTACTTCTCTGAAATCTTCCACCTCTTCCTCTTTGTCTTTGTTCATGTCTCTTTGTTAATCTCTCTTCTTCCTTCAAAGCAAATTGATATGCTTCTTCCATACTTTCTATCTTAACATAGCTGATCTCATCTTGAATTGATGTCCTCAGGCCATTCAGATATCTAGCCACCTTCTCAATTTCATCATCCACATGTCCAGATCTGATATCCAATTTGTAAAATTCCTTAGTATATTCTTTCACACTCATGTCCTTTTGTCTCAGATTTTGCATTTTCCTCATGAAACTAACTTGGTAGTCAATTGGAAGAAACTTGTTCTTCATCTTTCCAAGCATCTTCATCCATGTCTTGATCTTTTTTTTTCCCTCTCTTCTGTCTCTCAGTTTGTAAATGATCCCACCAAAGAGATGCATGACCTTTCAACTTTGTGACTGCTATCTTAACCTTCTTATTATCAGGAGTACCTTCATACTCAAAATATTTATCCATCTGAGAGATCCAATCCAAAAGTGTATCGGTCTCAAGTCTTCCATCATAGAAAGAAACTTCAACTGCAGGTCTGGAGTTAGCCTTAGACAAAACTCTCAAAAGTCTTTCCTCATCTTGTTCAACTTCAGGTTTAGGATTAGGTGCAACTTCTTCTTCTTCATCACTAACATCTTCAAGATATGCTCCTCTTCTCTGGTCTGTCTCTATAGCTTCAAGCCTAGTTGCAATCTGCCTCAACATATCTATGATAGCATTATCATTTCCTCTACCATGAACCATCTTAACAATCAAGTTCCAGCAAGGTCGTAACCTTCTACAAGTTATAGGCCAGATCTTAGATCTTCCACCCTACAACCAATCCAATAAGGTTCTCCATTATCCAATCCACAAGAAAGAACTTTCTCTGATACCACTTGACACAGGAACATGGTAGATACAAGAAGAATTAAGCAGAATTGAGTCCACTTTAATCAACAAAAATCCCTTCTCATAATTACACAATAGAAGCAATATATATACCATATAAAATCAGTAAAAAGACAATGGATATGAGACAATCAACTGGAAACAACAACAAAGAATTGTATTATTTCTTCAAACATGCCCGACTGTGAGACCTTCCGGGTTTTGGCCTTATACAAAGAATTATAAATTTAGATTCATAGCTTGCATCCTCTATTATTTTATCCAATGACACATCTTGATTATTATCCCTCCTAATTTCCCTACTACATCAATCTAGACTTCTTATATAGCCAGCTAAGCCACAAGTCGGCTAGTCAGGCATTTAATTACATTATAGGTCCAATCTGGAAGATTAAACCAAAAATAATGCAAGAATGATAAAAAATTAATATTCCTTTACATTTAGGTCAAAACATGACCCAAGAATATGTCCTTAACTTCACAAGGCCCCATTTCATCAAACAGAACCACACAAGAAGAAACACTCCACATTACACGTGTAAACTGGCAGCAAATTGATACCCGAGAAAAATAGTCATAAATTTTTACTCATAATGAATTATGACTTTTGGTCTTAGGAGAAGGCATTAATTTAGGTAATATTTAAGTCCATAAGAGCGCAAAGTCTGATTCATTAAGGATCAATGGCTATACGACGCACAATCAGTGTGAAAACTACAGGAAAATACAACTCCGACGGCAAGGAAAACAACTATAAATTTGAAATGGTCCATCCAATCCTTATGTGTTCATAGGAGAAGGTTCCAAAATAGGTCCTCAACAAAATGTAATCTTTGTACAACATGAAACCAACAAATGCAAAGATTATAATGCAAATAATAGAAAACATGAAATATTTTTGGTTGATGCAAGATTGCTCATCAAATGCTATGAAACACACTATGAAGCCATATTTAGGTCCACACATGATCCAAGAACATATCCCAAACTTTGTAAGATCCAATTTCCCCACACAGAACTACACAAGATGAAATACCACACGTTTCATGCAAAATTGGTGGTGAATCGATGCCTGAGGAAAATGGTGATAAATTCCATATCAAAATGAATTAGGACATGCACTCTTAGGAGAATGCTCAATAATAGGTCTTCAACACCACATTAAGTTTGCAAGGCAAGAAACTAACAACAACAATGGCTACAAAATAAACAACAGATAGGTATAGGAAATAGGAAATGTTTTTGGTGATGCAAGATTGCTCAATACCCAAGATGCTCTTGCATCACCCCCTAAAGCCCCTTCAGAATCACCCCCATAAATTTTACCATTTCTAAAGAATCCTAAGCTTTCAACTTTCTCCTTAGGCATTTTGGTTTCTTGAATTATAAAAATATTAGGCTTATTATCTCTAATCGTATTCCTAACAAGATCTTTCTTGTGAGGATTGTTTAATCCTCTAATATTCCAAGAGATGATTTTCATACCTTAATAAAAGATCATGTCTCTAGGACAGTCTTCTAGATTCCATCTACTATATTCTTACTAGCCACCATGGCTCTCTTTCTTTAATTAGATGGTCTTCCTAGAGAAGGTTGCACTACTCCCACATCCCCTATTTTACTACTCCTAGTATTTCTGGCATGCATATTATTATTAGATTTTCTAATATCCTCAGAGGCTATAGAGCCATCATCTTACCCAATTTTTCAACCCTTTAAAACATAATTAATAAATTCATCATCCCCCCATTTCAGATTCTAAATCTTAAATAAAGTACTCACCATTGCTGGAGAACTGTATGATAAATCTGATAATCCTTGACCCAAAACTATACATTGTTGAGCATCCTCAAACTCACTAGCTTCCACAAATTTATCTTGAGGTAATGGAGACATAGATGCCTTATTCAACTTAGACATACTAGGCACCAATCCCTTCACCAAGCTCAAACCTGGACTACCATTCAAACTAGAAGTCTCCTTATTTTTTCTCTGTTCATCCTCATCAATGGTTTCTTTCACCAACATATTTTGGGGGATTTCATCATCACTCCTTTACCCCTTTGTTTGGGCCAAGCACCCGTTCTTGATTTCCTCACCCTATCCTTGTGGGGAACCATTGCTTTCCTCATTTCCTCCCTCAATGTTAGTACTATTATTTTCATCTTCTACTGAGTCTGAGTTGTAAATGTCACACCCAACATCTGTAAGATGAGATCTCCTAGAAGAAGAAACCCCATTTTCTTGATGTTTCCCAATAGGGACCCAATTCTTCATCTTCCTTTGAACAACCCTTCTCAGGCATTTCTTCACCCAATGATCAGATTTATTGCAATGGAAGCAAGCAAAAGGTATCGATTGATATTTAATATTATGCATTTAGGATCCCAACTTAGATGGAATGGTAATAGACTCGGGAATATCAACATCTCAAATCACATCGATATGAATTCTAGTATAAGTTAACCATCTCCTAGAAGCTGTAACAGGGTCAATAGATAACAACTCGCCAAAGGAACTAGAAATCCTAGAGAAAACATCCTCCGCCCAATACTCAAGTGGGAGGTTGAAAATTTTAATCCAAACCTGAGCTTGGACCACTGAATCATCCTGAAAGCTGAGATTAAGATACTATTTATGAAGTATCAAAGTGTTTTTACCAATCGTGCAAGGCCCATTACATAAAATATTCATGTGATCCTCTTCAGAAGAAAATAAAAAAGACAAACACCCCCTCATCATGGCCACCACATCTACTTGGCCTTTTAAAATCCATTTCTTCTTAACATAGGCATGAAACACCTCAATATTCGGCCTAATGCCCAAGAATCTACCCACAAGAGAATTTTCAATCCTAGTAATATTGAGAGCTATAATCTGGTCTAGGACATCAATAGAAAAACTATCTTGAGCCAAATTAGAAATGTTCTTAACAGGCGATAAAGATTTCTTACCCGTGGGTTTAACACCAAAAAGGGAAGACCACTTTTTTTCACAAACTTGTTGAAGATTTGAAGAATCACAATTTTTGCCCCCCTCACAATTTTTGCCCCCCCCGGGTCTCTAGGTGCTAGGCTAGCATCGGGATCCTTACCATGCTCCCCATTTATATCAGTCTCTCCAAGATGCCCACTCATAGTAGAAGGACCTACATCTGCTCCTTCCACACTATTCCTTCCCAAATTCAAAAATGAAGTTTCAATTGGCCACCTTCCGCTCCCTTCTCCTCTCGCTCGCATCCTCCACATGGAGATTTTCCTTGAACATCAAAAATATAAAATTCATACACCTATTTCATACTTTCATACACCTTTTCTCATGTTTCTAGAATTGAAGTAGTTAGATTTTTTCTTCCATATGCTACTTACAGAGATTTAAAAATATATCAATGTTAGAAATAGGAAATACTGAGAGGGGGGGTGAATCAATATTTCACAAAATTTTACTTTTTCCCACTTATGGATATATGTAATTAACTTGTAACTTGCATAAGAAACTAAACTGAATAAACTAAAAAATAAACACAACCATAACATAAAGGAAATCATAACACCATGTTTTTTCTCAAGGAAACCCTAGCCAAGGGAAAACACCAGTGGGGATGATACCCACAAATGATCCACTAATCAAAGGTATTTGGTTAGAGATATTGACCCTGTTAGGAGTCTATTACATCCATATAGTGTCTCGGTCCTTGTTAGAGGACTTTAGGCCTTGTTAAAAGCCTCAACCTTGTTAGGAGTTTGAATTTTACAAAATATGAATGTATGCAAGATGAGCCCACTACCAAAACATGCAATATACAATAATAATCTTCAATACAAAAGATAGAATACAAAAACCTTTTGTTGCTATTGAATATCTTCAATATTCTGATCTAGCTTGTAGACTCTACAAAACTTACTATTAGTTCACACTGATCTGATCATATATCATATTTACCATAATACATCAATACAAAATCTCTTTCCAACTTCACATTAGCCTCATACATAACTTTGCATAACATAATATCCTTCTTTATACAACTATCTCAATTATAGCTTATCAGTCGGCTTCCATGTTATCAACACATAATATTAACTCTTGTTCCTTAGGGTTAACATCTAGGATGTCATCCCTAATTAGTTAAGTCATTATTTTGATAAACAAAATAATCCCTTAACTCTAAATAATCAATTACTAATCACTGCTATGTTCTGGTCGGCTCAACATTGTTTCCATAAAACATTAATATCTTTGTTCGTACATGTTGTATAGTCTTACGCTCTTGGATGTAGCTTCAACATACCTTATATAATATATGCTCAAGTGCACATGCACTAAAAGTACTTATGTGAACTTCACTGATCAAATAGTCTTTGTGTAGACAGATAAACATTGTTATACTTAGACAATTTTCATAAGTTCTCATCCATAACTTCCTTCTTGGATCATGTTGTCTTAACACTAAATGTATGTTTCCATAATGACAACACCATGATATCTTACTCAGCCAAATTGCAAACAATCTCCCCCTTTTTCATTGGTGGCAACATATGGGAAAATTGGCTAAGTCCCAAAAATTTACAACAAAATTTCAAAAACAATTTTACAACATTCTGCAACATTGTGTTACATGTCCATTACAAGATTTACAATTTTTTTTGGATCATACATGACTACTAATTCCTCCATAGGGATACTCCTTTGATTATACTCCATATTATTTTTCATATATCTATACCTTATACATACAAGAAATTTTCTCATACTATATTACTCCCCCTTTGACAACAATGACAAATGTGTCAAAATATGTATATATACAAGTCAAAATTTCTAATGTACCTTCTTTCTTCAATTTTGTAATGTTAGAAGACTTGAAATTCAATTTGTAAATTTCACCTTCAAGTTTTAAATTTCTTTGTCCCATGTAGCCTTAACAAAATTTGATACACTAAGTAATGCACATAGCCCATAAGATGCTATCTCAACTGCTCTAAGATTTGGATAGTAAAATTTACCATATGATGTATTTGATGAAATACATTCTTCTAGTTAATTCTACACATTATTTATTTTCAAGGTTAGGTTCTCTCTGAGTAATGAAAACCTCTTCAACTTTGTTTCCTTTTCCTTTTCTAATAGCCTTATCTTATCATTTATTTTACTCACTTTCTTCTCAGTATCAGTGATCTTCATGCTAGGATTTTGTAGCTCATTCACCATGACTTGTAATTCTGCTTCTTTATTCTTCAACTTCTCTAACATATATGAGATATGATTGTGTGACAAAGCACACTAACTTTCAACACTCTTCCTCTTTCCAAACACCTCCTTAATTCCTTAATGCAAACATCAAGGTTGTCTAAATCATTCTTAATATTCTGGCAGGTGGTTTGGAATAATTGTGCATCATGAAGTGTTTGTGCTTTTACTAATGCAATGTTAGATAAAGTAGTGAACTCACTATCAAAAGATTTAATTACCTCTCTTTCTTTAACTTGTGGATCAACTTCACTAACTTGAGTAGATATAACACCTTGAAGCTTATTTGTTACCTCAATTAGTGATCCTTCTAGGATTTTTACTTTCTTGTTCTTTCCAATTATCTTATTCAGAGATGTGATCAACTCTATTTAATCATCATCATCAAATTCAGCTCCCAAATTTACTAATATTGACGCAATGGGTGACTTTGATGAGCTTGTTTTTGTGACCTTCTGTGGTGTGACTATTTGAATGTGCTGAGGTATAATCTCTATAGGATTTACCTCTTTTCCTATACCTTGTTTCTCTTGCACTGCTTATTTGCTAACTTATGTTTGTTTCTCCTCTGATGCCTTTATTTCTTCTTTCTTATCCTCTCCCTTTTCTTCTTCTGCATCATCTTCCTTATCTTCTTTCTTATTTTCTTCCTCATCTTCTTGTTCATTTACCATTTCTCCCAAATTGCCAACATCCTCTCCTTGATCTTAAAAAGGATCTTCTTCTCTTTCCATGGTGATGTTAGTGCCTTCTACATGCATGGTTTTATTATCAATAATAATGGTGGGTGGTGGAACTATGGTTTCTTTTATCTGTAAAACTACTTATGTTGTTTGAGTGTCCTTTTCTGATTCACTTAATGCTTCTCCTAGTATTGAAGTCATTACTTTCACAATTGCTTCCTTGGTTTCCTTGTTAACTTACTCATAATTACCTCCCATAATTAGAACTATTCTTCTTTTTCTTCTCAAATGGGTGTTGAGACTCTTCATTATCTCTTTCAAATATTGTTCATCTTTTATTACACGTATTTTTCTCACAAACCTTTCTCTTATACCATTATCTTCTTCTATTGCTCTCTTGTTCCTGTTGACTAGTTTCTCATAAAGATCACTCAATATCTTATCTTTAATATTCTCAAATTTCTTGTTAGCAAGAATTATGTACCTGACAACTGCATTCTCAAGATTCAGTTTCTCAAAATTATTTTACGTATGATAGTATTTATTTAGCTTTGTGAAATATCCTTCATTTATGATCAAAGGATTCACTTTCTCAATTTTAGGCTTCCACTGTTTCTTTTTGCTGCTACCTACCTCATCTTCTCCTTGACCTCTCATTTTCTTGATGGGTGTTGATTCTTCCTCTTGTGTCCTTATCCTTTCCATAGGATAAAAGATAGTCTTATGCCTTTTTCCTGGTCTACTAGCCATTTCTTTTACTCTTTTACCTAGTGTAGTGGAGATAGATCTAGTAGATTTCCTTGTGGCTACTGATGGTGGATTATCCAGTGATATGCTCATCTCACTAGGCTCAGTGACATCTTCATCAACATTTTGAATATCTGGAACATGGATTTGTTTGGATGCCAAAGGTGGTATAGATAATACTTCCTTTTGTCCAATATTTGTCATTGTTGTTGTTGTCTTCTTCACAACATTAAATTCATCTTTAGTCATACCAATTTATTTTAATATCTTCTTGATTTTTGTGTCAACCCTTTTCTTAGCTAATTTATACAACTGAGATTGGTGTGATGTGCTGAAAACTTCATCAAATGTTCCAAATCTAGGACTTTTGGAATCTAGTCCACACTTCAAAATTCTTCTTACAGATCCTTCAATTTCCTCTTCAGATACTTCATATTTTAGAGGGTCTATGAATTCAGTTCTTGGTTCTACCACTTCAATATATGTGAAGTCTGTATCAACCAAAAAACATATTTCATTTTTGTACTTCTCAACTATTGAAGATGGAATTTTTGACCTTTTCTTCATCTCATTCTGAAAATTTTTAATTACAAATGTGACACTCTCATTTAATTTATCAATTAGGTATCTAAGATACACTTTGTTGATTCTCTCCATTGAACTCCTTTCATCATTCTAATTGGCTCCTATAGTGTAAGGAAATCTTCTCAAAAGGTGGAAAAAAATATAGGTGATTAAGGATGAGAATCTGGATTTGGGATTCTTTATTTTCTTAATCTTCTCAAGATTTTCACTCGATTGGATCCTCAGAATCTCAATCATGTCAACATCAACCTTATCAACACACACAAGATAATCTACTTGAACCATACCTATTGCCATATCATCTTCTCTAGAGCTGGCACATAACTTGGTAGTCATTATCTTACACACATACCTAACATCATTCTGCTCAATCTTACTAATTACAATGCCTCTTCCATTATATGAAGATTTAGTGTTGTCTAGAACTATTTTCTTCACATTCTTATCATTTAGAGGGATTGCACCTTTGTTATATAATCTTGTTACTTCATGTATCAAATCAGCTATGATATCTATCACTATATCATCCAAAAAAAACATCCATCATGAATTCTGCTTAAAATGATCTTAGTCCATTCATGTCATTCTGAAATTCATAGTGAAACATGTATTTGATAATGTCCAGTTGACCTAAATGTTCATACCCTTTCTTATAGGTCATATCCTAGTTGTATATTTTTCATACTCTTTAGTCATATTGGTGTCCCCTATAGTCTCAAATTTGCACTTCAGGTATCCTCTTACATCTTTCAAATGCAATACACCATCTAGTATATCCAATAATGCTAAGATAGGGTCTTCCTCAGAGGATTCTACTAATTCTCTTCTCACCTTAGGTCTGGGTGTGTCCTTAATGTTATGAACTAGGGATACATCCATGATTACACTAAAAAATAACTACTCTAATAGTAAACACTTAGTAAAATACCTTGAAATCATGATTTAGGGCTTCCACATAGATTTGGCAAAAGTCTATCTCCAAATCTTTCAGACTGCTTTCAATCTACACTAGCTAGCTCTCTAAGAATCTTTTAAACTCTTGAATGATAAAATGATGTCAATAATACTCTTTTATCTATCAAATCCTTCACGACATTGTTGTTGCATTAATTGCATGAGTGTATACATGCCAAAAAGTTGTTCTTGGTTACATGCAAAACTTATTTCTCTTTGTGTGATCACATACATGCTCAAAATTTCATGCACTCTTAACCATAGGTTCCTTATATCACTTTCTATATTATATTAACTTTGCAAGGCTTGATTCAATTTATGCTAAGCTCTATGCTATTCTGATGCTTAATCTGATATATAATTCATGAAATTTGATACTTAATCTGCAATAGATCAAGGTGAGATAATCCAATTAAGGGTAGTCCAACCGTGCAACAACAGAACAACACAATAGAATAAATCAACACAAAAATTGTTTCAAGTCAAATTTTCATTAACATGCCCAGCTATAATGCCTTCCGGGTTAGGGCCAATTACAACCAGAAGTAATTTTGCAAGATCAAAATATCCAATACAACTCCAACTAGTTCAGTTCTGAAAACTATTAGCAACTGATGGAAACCCTAAGGTAGATCTAAACTTGAGCTCACAAGCCTCCAAGAAATCTCCTTATCTCCAAGTATGCAACCACTAGCTCTGCTAATACAAACTATTAGAAATCAATCTGATCTACAAGATCATGCAAGATCTTTTCCACAACTTCACTTATCTGGCTCCCTCAAATCTACTCTCAGAACTTCCTATTTCCTCCCTAAAAAAACTACCCAAACACCCCTTAAATACTAATCATCAGCCACAAGTCGACTGGATGAAACAATTAACTCCTACTGACAAATATTAAATGCAATACAAGTCAGCTCTCAATTCTCCTTACAAACATTTAATTCAACATGTCAGCCTCCAGATCCACATAGGAGAATCCAACAAAAGATACCAACAATAAATGCACCAAGTTGGCCAAGCAAATCCTCAAGAACTCTAGTTGGTGAGACCAACTACCGAGCATCAGAGAATAACCCAGCAATAGTGAAACAAGTGACCAAGCTAAGAAACACTGAGTAATGTAGGCATTACCGAGCACCAGTTCTACCAAGCACCAAAGGTTCCACCGAGTTCCTTTAGTGACCGAGCCTCCTTCAATAACCGAGACCATTCGGTTAAGGCTACATCTGAGTAACATTAGCCAAATAAAAAACCACCCATGCAAATTCACCAAGGATTGAGAATGCCCTTGCATCATAATCAGTTTGAGATGGGTTTAGAATTGATTCCAACTTATTCTCAAACACTTCATCTGACTGACTTCCTGATATTGTGGATGAACTTTCTTGATCTGTAGCTTTGACAAATATAACTTCTTCCATGTTACTGCTATTTCCCTTTTAACTATTTTTGGTATCCATATTTCTTCTGGTGTAGTTCAAATTTATCTAGGATTAGGATTCCTCATGTTTTTCATTTTGCAATATCTTGCTGTGTGACCCATGTTATTACAAATCTAACAAACTATGATATTGTTTCCATATCTCAGTCCTAACTAACTAATTTGTGATCTACAATTTCTAGCAATATGTCCAAAATTATTGCATCTATAACGCACAACTCCATTTCTTATATTATTTGTTTCTCCAGTAGGTCTTTTATTTGCAGGGTTAGTATTTCTAAACATTCTACTATTATCTTTATTATTAGATCTAGGTTTCTTACAATCAATAGCTCTATGACCAAAACCATGATAATTATAACAATAACCAAAGATAGGTTTGAATTGCTTACTTGTAAAATCTCTTTTCATGTGTCCAAATGAACTACATGTAAAACATCTACCTTTGAAATCACTTCGCATCTCTTTAGGTGATCCATCTTGCTTAGGTTATTTAGGTACATCTTTAGATTGGTTAGACTCAACTTTGTTTTGTTTTTCTTCTTCTTTGTTCTCAGGTTGTTGAATTTCTGGATCTGGCTCTTTACATTCTTCAATCTTCTTTGAGAATTTTTCTTTGAAATATCCAAGACTGGTTTTATCATAAGAAGGTTTCTGATAAGAAATTTGTTCATTAATTTTTTCACTACTGGAATACAGTTTCTCAAGATTTTTCTTGGATTGAGTTAGTTCCCCTTTCACAATTGTAGTCTCAAATTCAAATGTTACTCTAGTAAGTTTAGATCTTAGATCTGCATTTTTAGACTTCAGATCTGATTCAACTTTGTTGTTATCATCTTTCAAGCTTAAATTTCAATCTACAATCTTTAGTTCATGCTTTAGGATCTCATTTTCCTTTTTTAGTTTTGAAACTTCATCACTATCCTTGATCTAATTTTTAGGTTCTTTCTTTGATTTAAGATCTTCTATCTTGTCTTTTAGTTTCTCAATGCAGTCTTTTTCACTTTCATATTTTTTTTTAGAGTATCTCTTTCTTTAGTAAGAATATCAATCTGCTCAATAGCTTCATCTAGGTTTTTCTACAACTGATCCATATCCATAAAGATCTTACTCAAGCTGTTAGGGCTTTTGAGTAGCTATGCTTTGATACCCATTTTTATAAATAGGAAATACTAAGAAGGGGGGTGAATCAATATTTCACAAACTTTTACTTTTTTCCACTTATGGATATATGCAATGAACTTGTAACTTGCATAAGAAACTAAACTAAATAAATTGAGCAATAAACACAACCACAAAATAAAAGAACTCATAACACCATGTTTTTCTCGAGGAAACCTTAGCCAAGGGAAAACCCCAGTGGGGATGATACCCACAAATGATCCACTAATCAAAGGTATCTGGTTAGAGATATTGACCCTATTAGGAGTCTATTACATCTGTATAGTGTCTCAGTCCTTGTTAAAAGGCTTTAGGCCTTGTTAGAAGCCTCAAACCTATTAGGAGTTGCAATTTTACAAAATATGAATGTATGCAAGATGAGCCCACTGCCCAAACATGCAATATACAATAATAATCTTCAATACAAAAGATTGAATACAAAAACCTTTTGCTGCTACTGAATATATTCAATATTCTAATCTAGCTTGTAGGCTCTACAAAACTTGCTATCGGTTCACACTAACCTGATCATATATTAGATTTTGCATAATACATCAATAAAAAATCTCTTTGTAACTTCGCATTATCCTCATACATAACTCCGCATAACATAATATCCTTCTTTATACCATCTATCTCAAATATAGCTTATCAATCGACTTCCATGTTATCAAAACATAATATTAACTCTTTTTTCCTTAGGGTTTGTTGGAAATATAGATGCAATAACTGAGAGGGGGGGTGAATCAGTTAACCACAAAAATATTACCACCGATCCCTTAAATATCTTAACAAATTATTTACTGCGCCACTCGGTAAATATACAGAGAAATGCTGAAACTTGATCCTTGAAGTGTGTAATAATTAAACTGTTCTTAAGCATTCATCACTGATTAACTTACACGAATAAAGAAAATAACATGAACACAAGAGACACCAGATTTATCGTGGAAACCCAATATGGGAAAAACCACCAATGTAACTAGTTACTGTTTTTCACTCTTCTGAAGTGATGCCCGGTTAGAAGCCAACCCAGTAAAAGGTTACAAAACACATTGTTAGGTGTGACCTTGTTAGAAGATTTAATCACCCTGCTAGGAGTGGCCTTGTAAGAGGTCTTGAGACAATTCAATAGAACTGTCACCTTGTTAGAGGATTTACAAAATGGTTGTTAAACCAACTCAGTTAAGAGATTTTGATATCACTGCTACAATTGTAAGAGAGTAACAATGTAATGACCTATAACTGAATTGCTGAATATAGATCTCTGTTCTGCTTCACTAGATCCTTACTGATCAAATAAATCTTTGCTGCTCCTCAAGGATATCTAACCATCCTTCAAAATTCACACATACCTTTCTTCAAAATGATTTCTGTATGCTGTATATATTCTATTCACCACTTGACCTTCTATATATATATGCCATTTTAATTAACATTTAGATTGTCAAGTCGACACTAATAATTATTATAACAGTCAGCTTGGATAAACAAACTGTAACAACAAAATCCTTTGAAGGGCCGACCTTGCTTGGTAAACATTAATCCTGAAAAGATTTCCTTCGGTGACCGAGTGAACTCGGTAACCACAGTGAATTCTGCAACATCCTTCAGAGACCGAGAGAGCTCGGTAACCACTAATTTTCCTTTGATAACTGAGGAGGCTCGGTTAACACTGTTTCCCTGTCATGTTTCCTTTAGACACCCGAGAGAACTCGGTAGACACTAAAAACCGCCTAACTGACCGACTGAGCTCGGTAGACACTGAGAACCGCTTAGTTGACCGACTGAACTCGGTAGACACTGAGAATGATAATTGATATGACATTTGTGTGACATCAAAGACAACACATATCTAATCCACCAATGTCCTTCAGACAATTGTATCCAACAAGGGTTAACATCTAGAATGTCGTCCCTAATTAGTTAAGTCATTATTTTGATAAACAAAATAATCCCTTAACTCTGAATAATCAATTACTAATCATTTCTCTTTTCTGGTCGACTCAACAATGTTTCTATAAAAAAATAATATCTCTATCCGTACATGTTGTAAAGTCTTGCACTCTTGGATGTAGCTTCAACATACCTTATATAATCTATGCTTAAGTGCACATGTACTGAAAGTATTTATGTGAACTTCACTAATCAAAATAGTCTCTATGTAGACAGATAAACACTGTTATACTTAGACAATTTTCATAAGTTCTCATCCATAAATTCCTCCTTGGATCATGTTGTCTTAACATTGAATATATGTTGCCATAATGACAAAACCATGCTATCGTACTCAGCCAAATTTCTAACAATCAAATGGATGTTAAGTTTGCATTTTTGAATGGAGAGTTAGAAGAAGAAGTAAACGTTAAATAGCTAGATGTTTTTTCCTTTGATTGATCAAGATAAAATGGTTTTTCGATTGAAAAAAACCATTGTATAGATTGCAAAAAGCATCAAGAGCCTAATATGAATGATTAGATAAATATTTGTTGATACTTGATTTTATCAAAGGATGTACTAATAGTAATTTTTATTTCAAATTGATCATGAAAATATCTTGATTGTTGAAGTATTTGTAGATGATGTTATTTTTGGTGGAAATGAAAAGTTGAGAAAGGATTTTGTTGATGAGATACAAAATGAATTTGAGATGTTAATGATAGGTGAGATGAAAATTATTCTTGGTCTTCAAATTACTCAATGAAAAAAAGATATTTTCATATCACAGTCTAAGTATATGAAAAGATTATTGAATAGATTTGGAATGGATGATTCCAAACTTGTTGGAAATCCTATGGTTACTACTTTAAAATTGGCAAAGAATGGTGATACCCCTCTTTCAAATTAAAAAAGGTTTAGATTAATGATTGATGGATTACTATACTTGACTCGTCCCAGACCAAAAATAATGAGTTTTGCTTACATTATTGTGATATTTCAAGTAAAACTGAAGGAATCAAATTTTGTTGTTGTTAAAAGGATATTCAAATACTTGAAAGGAACAATGGATTATGGCCTATGGTATCCTAAAGATGTTGATCTTATATTATATGTTTATACTGATGTTTATTGGGAAGGTAATGTGAATGACATGAAAAGTACTATAGGTGGAGCATTATTTTGGGGGAAGAAGTTAGTTTCTTGGGCTAGTAAGAAATCTATTTTTTATATCTCAATCTATTGATGAAGAATATATGTTGTTGCTGCTATGAATTGTAATTAGATGGTTTGGATGAAACAAATGCTGGAAGACATCAAAATAATTTTTGGTGAGTCTATTTCTATTTATTATGACAACTTAAGTGCTATCAACATTTCAAAAAACCATGTGTTGCATTAAAAAATAAATCATATATCTATAAAGTATCATTTCTTGAAAGATAAGGTGAATGAAAAGGAAGTTATATTGGAATATGTGTCTACAAAAGAGAAGATTGTAGATATATTGATGAAGCCATTTCCTAAGTATTCTATTGAGTATCTCTAAGATAATCTTGGGGTGATAGACCCTCTTGATTAGAGATAGAGATGCATAGATTTACACCAATCCAGTGATCTTAACAAAATTATCCTTATTCTAGATTGATACTTTTGGTGACTAATCCTTAGGGGGATTAGTTGGTATGTTCAAATTTGAGATGATTTTTGTTTTAACTCTATGAATCAGTGCATATATGTGTTTTTATCATTGATGTCAAAGTGGGAAAAATAGCCATGTGAAAAGGAAGAGAAATAAGGGAGAGATAGTCCTATGGAGAAGTATCTGACCTAGGAGGAGAGACTGATATATTATGAATATTCTTGATATGATTTATTTTTACATTGATTTGATTTTTCACATATTATGTTTCCATCAATGCCAAAGGTGGATATTATTGGATATTTCATGCATATATGTGCTTACATTGTCAATTTTTTATAATTAATGTCAACATATCTTTTATTCCTGATAGTTTTCTATTTTGTTTAGTTGGAAGTTTTTATTTGGTATGGATAGTACATTTGATATCAGTTAGTGTGATGTTGGAGATGTGTTGAGGAATAAATGTACTTGATCTTGTTCAATTTTTAGAGGTTCTTTATATTATTTGAGGATGTTATGATTAGAGTATAATAATATAGTTTTCTAGTTATTTCAGTGGAGACATTGTTTCAATTTTTGGTTTGGTATGGATCAATGAAGCAATATTTTTGGTTTCTAACCTAGTGGTGAGTTTAAGACATGGATGTGTGTCCTAAACTTGAATGGTTCATTATTTAGATGCTAGAAATCTATCTTTATTGAGTGATATAGGTTGGTGTTCAATGTTCTTGATGAACAGTGTAGAGACTATTGTGGATTTTGAGATACAGATGTTTTTCTTGTTGTTTTTGTGGTAATTCATGATTTCTTGCTGATGTTTCTATATTTTTTTCTATTCATTTTGGTGGATTTCATTGAGTAATGTGATCATATTCAATGATATTCTTGACAATTGTTGGTGTTCTTGGCGTACTTGGTGAATTAGCATGTTGGAAATCTTTGAGGTGTGATCTTTGGATCGCAGTATGCTTGTGGATGAAGATTTTGGTCCTGGCTATGTATTAGTCAATATTTATTGGATGTAATTGAATATTTTGTATCACTCTTCTTAATGTTGTTAAATCAGATCCCTCGATGCCTAGTTGTAATGAGTTGATGTAATGTATTTAAAGATGAGATCATTAGCAATGGAATGGGATGGTATGGTATGGTTGTGTGAGATTATAGATGAAGTGATGTCAATGGATGTGTAAATAGGCATGAGTGGAATATAAAATAAATTTAGAATAGAGTTGTACTTGATTGGAAGTGTATTTGCATGTCAGAGATTCTATTAGTCAATTCACAATATTAGCAGATTGTTGTCCATAGTGGATTGTAGTCCTAGTTGTATTTTAGGTTTTTTCCAAGGGTTGTTTTCCTCATTTGTATTTGAGTAGTAAGATATAGCCAATGTGACCGAATGCATTTGTATTCCCCTTTGTACCTTTAACATGGTTATATGTGCTAGTACATCATCTAGTGGATTTAATCCCCACCATGTTTTTTCCCTTAACTGAGTTTCCACACAAACAATTCTAGTGTTATGTGTTCTTTTGTTGATGATTTAGTTATTTAATGTATACCATTAAGAATCTAAGTAAGGAAGTTGATTTTTTGTTTGATATATCTATTTGAGACACAACTAATTCACCCTCCCCCTCCCTAGTTGTCTGTACTACCTTGTTTGTATTATTCATATAATTAGTCATCCTAAAGTACATTTTTCTATATGAAGCTAATCAATGTAGATCCCTACCAAGTAGGTTGGGACCTAAAAAAAACTCAAAATGTCACTAAATGAAATTAGGAACATGGTGTAAGAAAGAGAACAAACCCTATCATCTAGATAACCATAAATAACCTTGAAAACCAACTCTAGCCACAATGAAGCACCAAAGAAATCAATCATTTCTATGTTTATGAAATAGAGGTTCCCATTGAACATAAAAATAGTTCCCAAGAATATATTTCACATTTTCATATAGACCTAAGCTCCCTCAGCCATTATGATTTATAATTCCTCACAAACATCAATGTGGGGCATTTTTTGAATTGGTTTTGAGAGACACCCAAACTACCAACACACTACATACTAAAGAATTTTGAAACAACACCAAGGATTTGATAAGATAGGATTGAATCATCCATACAATCCACAATATATGTTCTAAACTATAAGACCATAGAACCAAGTGTAGAGAAATGGAAATCATTCTTCCAAATAGTCAAGCAGACAATTATTTGTAAAAAAATCCTTTAGTGATCAAAAGACTTTTGTAGAAACAATTTCTCATCTAGAAGTAAATGAGAGATACTAAAAGATTCTATAGTATCACATAGCCATTAGTACAAATTTCATGCTTCTAATCCTCATCTCTATTTTCTAATCCTCGTCTTAAAGCTTCTTGTCTTAATGCTTCTAATAATTGAATCTTAATATGACTTCATCATGATATTGTATTTGTCACCAAACATGATTATTCATACTGTATAGAGTGAAAATGGATCCACACTCTATACAAGGGAGAGGAAGAAAACCAAGATTTATCCTCCAATGAGACTGGATTAACACAAAGGTAAGTGTCAATTCATGATCTATACAAAGGAGATAAATGGCTTGGGTTAACTTCTCCCTCACCTCTAGAAAGAGAGGGTTTATGAAAGAGAAATTGAGAATATTTGAAAAGTAAATCTAGAAGACTAATATTGAAATGAAGAAATAAAAAGTATTTACCTCTGAAAAATAATTTGTTGAAAACCTTGTCAAACGGTCTCAGAAACTATTGATTTTTGTGATCTTGAACTGAAACTATGAGATCTACAAAACCGACCTTGACCCAAATGAAGGTTGACCTTGACCCTAAAATGTCGACCTTGACCTCCACTACTCCAACAAAAATTCTGTTTGGGGATTCTGAAAGTTTTTTCAAAAAAGGGTATCTGAATCTTCTTTGTAATTCATTGTTCCGCACTTGCACCTATGAGAAAAATGGTTTTGTATGTTGGGGGAGAGGGGTTTTCCTTGGTAAAACCCCAATTTATGAATTAACCTTGAAATTGAATTTAAATTGCAGTAATAAACAAAGTAAATGGAACAATTCACCTTGCTTATGTTGAAACCCTTGTGGAGGATTCAAATCCTTGAATCCACAAGTATGATTGCTCCAAATGAATGTAGAATTTTAGGATGTCTCAAATCAATTGCCTTTAGATCTTCAACACCAATTTTGAATGGATCTTGGTATAGGAAGAAGCTTGAATGGATGTGGAAATATTCAACAAGAGGGCTCCATAGAGCTTGAATCCTTCAATGGCTACTAATGGATCTCCTTGATGAATTGAATCTTGAATGCTTGAACACTTGAATGCTTGAAGATATATGAATGCTTGAATTATTCCTTTATCCTTCTTGCTCTCTTCTTGATTTCTTGATGATCTTGTGTTGTGATGGATGATGATAATGCTTGAGAGATGATTGAAATGAGAGGAGAAGGCTTCCTTATATACTAGTCTAGGGCACAAACTTATAGAGAGGTCAACATAGGAGAATTAAATTCCAATTAAGCATATACCCTTAGAAGTAGACCTAAATTAAATATAATTTGAGTTTACCATTTTGAATCCCAAAACAACCGACTCGAATGTGGGAAAATAAATCTTTCTAAAACCTGACATCCAGAAACTTTGGGATTTTGAAATTTGAACCTTGGGTCAAGGTCGAGGGTGACCTTGACCTAGGTCAGGGTTGAGGTCAACCTTGACCTAGGTCAGGTTTGAGGTTGACCTTGACCTAGAAATGTCAACCTTGACCTTGAGCTCAAGAGTCTCAAGAGTTTCAGGTCGGGATGCTAGAATTAGGTAAGAAAGAAGTGGAAAATGGGGCAGAACAGAGGAAAAATATAGATCCAAGTCAAAGACCCATTCAAGGAATTTGGCATGACCCCAAACCACTTAATCGAAGAGCTAAACCAGTCCTGAATGGAAGTGCTTCCATTTTTTGATGATATATTTAGCCCCCACTTTAGCAAGAGTATGTAATCATTGCAAACTCTTGGTAAAGGAGATCACGAAGAAAAAAGAAAATCTTATTCAAATAAAAGGGACAAAGAAATCCTCAAGCCCCTAGGGACTCAAGTCTTTGTCAACCCCAAGATTATAATAAGAGAGACATCACTAGAAAAAAGAGAGAAAAGGGGAGAGAGGAGTGGCTAGCTCACCCAGTAAGATGTGTGTATCTCACTGTGAACCATAAAAAGGATAGGATGGCCCACCAAGCAAGCACTCGATAGTCACACCATAAAGTTGTGCACCTTCTAGTGGCTTTGTGAATGTATGTAGTGCATCTTCTGATGGATTTTATGAAGTACTCATGGATCCATATCCTCGTATCACCATATAATACATTTTTAAAATACATGTCTCTTCAGGATTTAGCAACTTATGTGCATTACCTTTCAAGGATTTAGCATGCTGCAAAACAAAAGGTTAGAACAAAAATGCATAATATAGAATGGGGGAGGCCATATATATGCCCCCTCCTTAAGATGGAAAAATACATACTATTTTGACATGTTAAGGAAAGAAAAGAACAAGGATAAATCCTTCTTCAACATCAAGACAATATCCATAGACAACACCCAGTCCAAGCCAAGAAGGTCACAACTCCTATGAGGCCATGGAAGGGATGAATGCAAAGAGATATCATGCAAGAAGGGAAAAATTAACCCTTGTGAGGGATAGCACACTATTCAGTTTCCAAGGTGAGAGATTTATCAACCATGTAAACCCAATGTCAAACAATGAAATAGGTTATGATCAAGGACATAGATCCTCAATGCAAATCAAAATTTTCATGTATGATTGGATATCACATAATAGATAGATACTGCTTAACCAAGGTAAAAGTGGATCCTGAAAAGATAGAAAAGAAGGAGATGGCATTCTTGCTCCCCAAGCATGGGGAAAAGGATGGAAGGGGACCTATTATATCACTCACAACACTATACAAGACAACAAGCCCCCAAGTATTAGGATAACATTTTTTACATAATGCAGAGCTCCATAATAGGAACATAAATGTTATTTAGAGAAAACAAGATTGAAATACAACTCATTGTCACATGATATATAAATAACCTTACTATCAATGAGCTACCTAATCTTATAATTTAAAGCTTGACATTCATTAGTAGAGTGATCATGAAATCTATGATACAAACAAAAATGAAGATTCTTCAAGTGTGGACTACATTTCTTTTTGCATTTAGGTCTAGTAATCATCTTAGCACGAAGGATTTTAGGCAAAAGAACTTCTTGGTCAAATTCCTTCATAGGTTCACCATGGCTTGAAGTTTTATTTGAGATGTTGTTAACTTTGATTTGTTATTGAGGATCAAATCCCAATCCATAAGAATGCTCATGCCCCCCATTCTGTAAGGGCATTTGAATTCCCTGTTTATGCTTACCACATCCTTGACCATTGAATCTTTTTTTAACTAGGAAATGCTAACCAAGACCATAATGAGAAGCCATATCAGAAGGAGTCAATGGAACTTCAGTAATTGCTATGTCATCATTAGTAGGTTTGATAGATTCATATTGGGTAGAAGCATCGACAAAGTTATTATGAAGGGCATTAGAAGTAGAAGTAAAAGCTCGTTGTTCAAACTCTCTTTGTTGCTTCATAAAATCAAGATCATAAACCTTATACTCTCTAATATAGGTAGGATTAAAATCCAAGGTTCCCCAATCATCGCCAGGAAGAGTATTAGAGGAAGAATGATTACTGTTAGGAATAGGATTCATGTGGGTTTGAATATTCAAACAAGGATTTGGTGCATGATCTGCATGAAGTGTATACATTGTGTTGTTGTGAATAAACTTGACTTTATGGTGAAGGGTGGAAGGAACATGCATCTCATGCAACCAAAGTCTACCCAAAAGGAGGTTATAATTGAGAGGTCCAGACATAACATGAAAAGGAGTATTTAGGATGAATGCAACTACTTTAATAGGTAAGGTAATGATGCCCAAAGTGTTCTTATCAATGTTATCAAAGCCACGTATAGGAACATTGTCATTTTGAATACTTGAAAGATCAACTTTAATCTCTTTGAGCATGTCCATGCTACAAACATTAAGCCCAAATCCATTATGAATCAAGGTCCTATGAATGATACTCTTATTGATAGTAATAGAAACCATAAGAGTATCATATTGATTCTAAAATTATTTAGAAGGTAAATCCTTTTGAGTAAATACAATATCAGGAGTCGGGGTAGCATGCATGCACTGTAAGAAGGTATTGATGTTCTCTTTATTAGAAGGTGGAGTTGGAAGAGTTGCTAGAGATTTTTTCAAGGCTTCATGGTAGGTAGGTGAAGTTTGAAGAAGCTCTCATAAAGAAATCTTGGCAGGGGTATTGCACAATTGGTTTATCAAATCATACTCCTTTCTAGGAAGACGGGGTGGAGGAGGAAGAATGGGTTGAGAAGGTGGTAAAGAAGTAGAAAACACCAGATTAGGTTGAGGGTTATTCCTTGTATAATAGGTGTGAGCTATCAAATCTTGATCATTGAAAGAATCTAAAGACTCCATTGGTTTACCTTTGATAGTAATGTGAGGACAACCTTTGATAGTCAACAAGGGTTTTGGATAAACCATGTTAGTTGTCTCAACACTAAAAACAGATTCACAAGAAGGAAGCAAAGAAGGCATCCTAGGAGGAGATGAGGTAGCATCTTGATTTTCTAAAAAGATCATCACTAAGAGGGAGAGCATTAAGGGAATTCATATCATTCTCCGCTAATGCCTCATCACTAGAAGGAATCCCAAATGGAGGTAAAACATCTTTAATGTTGTCTTCTTTCGCTAAAATATTTGTATAAGGGGACTGTGTTTTAGAAAAAGAGTCACCATCATGTATGAATATGTCATCCATTAATAAATCACCCTCTTGTATCAAAGCTTCTTCATGAGGAGGGGATAAATCAACGTCTTTATCCAAGGGTTTATCCCAAAAAGTATAATCATCCACAATGGTTTCATGAGGAAGAGAGTAATCAACATCCAAATCTAAAGGTTCATCCCAAATAGGAGGATTATCATCCCTAGAAATAAATCACTTGAAGAACACTTGAAACAACTTGTGCAACATGATAATGAATAAAGAAATGCATAAAACATATATCTAGATATAACCAAATGCATTCAAATGAAATTTATAAGCATGAAAAGGAAATTGAACACCACAAACACAATAGGGCATCTAATTCCATAAAAGATAGGGGGTAAGCTTGTCGAGTTCACCAAAATGTATAGGGTGAAAATGTGGATCCACACTCTATACAAAGGAGAGGAAGAATACCAAGATTTATCCTCCAATGAGACCCGATTAACACAAAGGTAAGTGTCAATTCATGATCTATACAAAGGAGATAAATGGCTTGGGTTAACTTCTCCCTCACCTCTAGAAAGAGAGGGTTTAGGAAAGAGAAATTGAAAATATTTGAAAATTAAATATAGAAGACTAATATTGAAGTGAAGAAATAGAAAGTATTTACCTTTGAAAATGAATCTGCTAAAAACCTTGTCAAACGGTCTCAGAAATTGTTGATTTTCGCTATCCTAAACTGAAACTATGAGATCTACAAAAGCTAGAAATATTTTTCTTTTTTGTGCCAAGTGGATGCAGGAGCATCCTGGGTGTAAGAGCAATCTTGCATCACCCAAAAATATTTTTATTTTTGTATTCAATAAGGGCTATCTTGTGCAGAGCTGCTATTTATGGAAACCTGTTGTTTTTAGTAAGTTGGTCATAAATCTGAGAATGTTTTGATTTTACATGTGGAGGTTCATCTTAGTCATATCAGCCTGCCAGTAAAGTTTCATGGCTAGATCAGGTCTAGTTTTGAAGATATTGAAGATTTTCGGTATTGGCAACAGGGTACAGAAACTTTGAACTCAGTTTTGAAGGCTTTAGAGGCTCCAGATGAGGTCAAAAAGTTGGGTGATAGGTGCTTGCACAAGTCAAGCCTATAGAGCGCTTCGTGGCCTTTTCAAAATGGGGTTATAATAGTCAATCGGGTCAACTGGTGATGACTTATGGTCTCTGGAAGTCGGGTCACCTGAAATGGTGGAAAAGAATTTTCCTTCAAAATTTCTGTTCGGGTTTCAAAAGTTATTTTTGAGCCGACTTTGATGTAATACATTGAAAAATAAAATAATTCTAAGTTTGGTCGGCCCTAAGGGCTAAAATTCTGGAACCTTCTCGGGCGGTGGAAAATGCCTATATAAAGAAGGCCCGTAGTGTTGTCTAGGGCAGTTCTGGGTAGAGATTTGGGTATTGATTCAAGGCTTTGTCCTATAGTATATTGTAAGGGAATGCCCATGTGGCTTTGCATATTGTAATTCTGAAAGTTTGTAATTCCACATTTGTGGAGATAATAAGAAGCCAATTTTCTGTTCTTGCATATTATTGTTGTTTCTCTATTTCTGTTATGTGTTTGTGGTATTAAGGGGAGCACCCCTCATCACAGGTAGACCTTGACCCAAATGAAGGTTGACCTTGACCCCAAAATGTTGACCTTGACCTACGCTTCTCCAATAGAAATTTTGTTTGCAGATCATGAAAGTTTTCTAAAAAGGGTATCCAAATCTTCTCTGTAATTCACTGTTCTGATCCTCTTGGATATGAAGTATCTAAAAATGAGATAGAAGAATATGTGAATAGGTTGTTGAAAAGAAAAATGGATGCAAGTAGTTCTAGATTTGGAACTTATGAGGAGAACTTTAAATCTACAAAGTCTCTACAAGAAGAGAAGTTATCAAAGAAAAGAGTGGAAAGCATTATCAAGAAAATTCCGAAGGATACAGGAATGTCAGAACAAGAATTTCTAGTGGAAAAGAAGATTGTAGCAGCAATAAGAGACATTGGATAGAAGGAAGTTTTGTCTGTTCCACCTTTAGCATCAATTGGAGCTCAAATTGAAGAAGCACAAGTTACAGAAAAGGAAATAAAAGTTGAAGTGGTGTAAGAAACAAGGAAATCTACAAGAACTTCCACCACTCCACCAGGTAAAAGAGTTAAGGAAATGGCAAGTGGGCCACAAAAGACACAAAAGACTATTTTTACCCCTATTCCTAGACATGTATCTGAAATAAAAGATGATGAAGAAATTGGAAGCAATAAGAGAAAATGGAAACCAAAGATAGAAAAAGTGAATGCTTCAATCATTAATGATGGAGATTTTTCAAAGATGAACAAATACTATGAGTTATATGATTATAAAGAGAGATTAAACTTAGAGAATGCAGTTGTCAGACATATGTTATTGGCTAATAATAAATTTGATAGTATTCAAGAGAAGATATCAGATGAATTTTTTGAGAAATTAGTGAACAAAAAGAAGAGAGTAGCTGAAGAGAACAATAAGATAAGAGAAAATTTTGTGAGAAAGCTCTGTGATATTAAGGATGAAGATCATTTCAAGGAAATAATGAAAGATCTTAATATTCACTTAAGAACAAAAAGAAGAACAATTTTGATACTGGGAGGAAATTATGAAGAAGTTAACAAGGAAATAGAACAGGTAGTTATAAAAGTAATGACCACAGGTGTTAGTAAGCACACAAGTACAACAGATCCAACTTTGGAAGCTGAGCACCAGAAAATTTTCTCTCCACCACCATCAATTAACATTGAAGATGAAACAATGAATGTGGAAGGAACAAGTATTATACTGGACATTAATGACAATCCTTTTAGCAACCTTGAAGACATTGTTGACAATTCGGCTATGGAAGAACTAGATACATCAGTTGCAGAGGAAGAAAGGAAGGAAACAAGAAAAGAAGAGAAAAAGCAAGCAGAGATTTAGGTAAAAACAGAGATAGAAGGCCAGGAAGGAGCACAAAGTCAAGCAGAAATCAGTCCTACTCCTAAGATAGTAGCAGAAAAACCACAGTTAGAATCTATTTTTGCAAATCTTGGAAAGGAAGTTGATGATGATGATTAGATAGAGTTGATCTCATCCTTAAACAAAATCATTGGTAAAAACAAGAAAGTGAAAAGCCTTGAAGGAGCATTGCTTGAAGTGATAGAAAAGTTTCAAAGTATTGTAACCAGTCAGATATCAAAGGCAGATCCATAGGTAAAAGCTAAAGAAGCTGTGAAGGCATTTGATAGTGAATTCACCAACTTATCAGAATTAGCTACAGTAAAAGCTCAGGCAGCCTATGAGGCCAAAATATTTCATGACATATGTCATAATATCAGGAATGATATTAATAATTTGGATGTATGTATCAAGGAACTTAGAAGGAATTTGGATAGAGGTAAAGCCTTGTACATTCAGTGTACAAATATAGAGAATCATGAATCAGAATTGACAGAAAAGATAAAAGCAAAAGAGGCAGAAATTCAAACAAAGGTAAATCTTTTATCTAGCCCAAATATGAAGATTTCTGATCTTGAGAAGAAAATAAGTAAATTGTATGATGAAATAAGAATTCTTAGTGAAGAAAAAGAAAAGAAACTGAGAAAATTAGCTCTTCTAAGAGAGCACATTTCAGTTAAGATAAGCATCATTGAAGGTCAATTGGAAGAATGTCTTTCATCAAAGACATCTTATGAGAAATTCAACTATGCAAACCTTCATGCATGTGAAATTGCATCATATGGTTTATGTGAACTCCTTAGTGTTTTAGACACTGTTAAGAAGGCATGGGAGAAGGAGATAGAAAGCTTAAAGGTAAATTTTGTAGATTGTGTTGCAAGCCTATCGGCTTTGCAATTTTGAATCAAAGGTACAAACATTTTTGTTACACAATTTTGACACCCTTTTTTGTCATTGTTGTCAAAGAGGGAGTGATAGCAAAAAAATTTAAGATGTATAGACAATTTTTTTGGTATAGCATATATGGAAGCATATTCCTAGGGGGAGTACATATGATATAAGATATTTTGGAGATATAAGGATAGTATAAAATGTTGAAGTTATGTATGACTTAGCCAATTTTCCTATATGTTGCCACCAATGACAAAGGGGGAGATTTTTGGCAATTTGGCTGAGTTAGATATCACATTGTTGTCATTATGGAAATATATAATCTGTATGAAGACCACATATGATAGCAAGTAGTTATGTAAGAGCGTAGAGTAAAATTGTCTAAGTGCAAATAGGATTTTCTAGTCTAACCAAAGATAGTTTTTGATAGCGATGTCGATAGAAGTAATTTCATGCTTGTGCACTTGAACATGGATACTTTGATGTATATTGAAGACTTAGCTGAAAGCGCAAGTCTATACGGCATGTACGAAAGAAGTTATTGTAGTATTACTGAAGATAGAGTTGAAGCCGATAGGATAAAGAAAGAAGACAAAATCAGTATGAAAGTTAAGGGATTATTTTGTTTATCAAAATAATAACTTAATCATTTAAGGGATGACATCCTAGATGTTAACCCTTGGGCAATGCAAGTTAATATGTATTTTGTCAAGTACTTTATGTTTTTGTAAAGCTGATTGTGAAAGGTTATTATTCTTAATAACTTGTATAAATGTAAGACATATGTAATGCGAAGACACAAGTGTGACATATGTATGCAAAATAAATTGATGAGAAGTTGTAAAGAGATAGATAAGAATAGGAAAGCTATTCGACAATAGTAAAAAGTTATATACGTTGCCCTTTTTGTAATTAGAAATCATTATACATTACATGTTTGGGCAGTGGGCTCATTTTGTAATCATTCTATTTGTACTATCAACTCTTAGCAGGGTTGAGGCTTCTAACAAGGCCTAGATTCCCTTAATCAGGACTAAGACACTATATGTATGTAATAGATTCCTAACAGGGTCAACATCATTTATCAGATACTTTTGATTAGTGGATCATTGTGGGTATCATCCCCACCAGGGTTTTCCCTTGTCTAGGGTTTCCTCGAGAATAAAACATGGTGTTATGAGTTCATTTTCTTTATTTCTATGCATGCTATTTAGTTTACTTTGTTTTGCAAGTATCAAGTTAATCTGTTATATCCATAATTGGGCGAATAGAAAAGTTTGTAGAATACCGATTCATCCCCCCTCTTAGTATTCCCTATTTCTAATAGTTGATAGGTCATCTCTTGCATATCTCTTAGTTATCATGCATTGCCTATATATTTAGGCACATATACTTTGTATTCATTTATTGGACATTAATTGGGCATCCATTATTATTTGATCATTATTGAATTAATCAATTGATCATATCATTTTACCTATCTCTCTTGTGCTATCAATTGCGCTTCTAGATTTTGGAATTTTCATTCATTACCTTAGCAAATTCTTACAATTATCACAACTAGTTGTAGGTATTTCTTATGACTCCACATTTTACATGCATATTTGACATCAATATTTACTTGCAAAACCCACTATATTTTCAAAATAGAAGACTTGTAACTTCATAAGTACATTTGTTCAATCATTCTGCCAACAAACTATATACAAAATGTGCATTAATTGCATGAAGGTTTCTAAAGTCATCTACTAAAGTCACCTTGTCTTTGAGTCACCATTCACACATATGACCATTGGCAAAGATCATGACATTCAATCTTAAAGCCCACATTGTACTTAGAAAAGCTTTCTAAAATGTTTTCAACAAATGTGTTTTGTGCAAATGATGTAATGACACTAAACTGATGATTTTTTTGGACATTTTGTCAATAAGTTAAAACATTCCATGTATGTATTTTTTTGCACTTCCCAGGCACTCTCAACTATGATATATGTCAAAAAAATCCACATGCACTGGATTAGATGTATGTCCACACCATGCAATTATGATATCCCACACAACCACACTAATGTATTCTAGAAAATAATCTTCGCAACTTCTGCGAATGGCTTTGTTAAGTAAATCCAATTGCAAGTGAATTGGGCCTTCTTTATTATTCATCAAGAAGAAATAATACTTCAGGAAGATTCTATATGGTCTACTAGATGATGTAAGTCTATGTTAGGAATGGGAACACTGAGAGGGGGGGGGGGTGAATTAGTGTTCTATAATATTAATTTATGATACTTGAAACTTAACTCAATAACTTAATTGTTGAACTAAATATTAAAGCAAGTAAAGTAAACAACCATAACACATAACACCAGATATGATTATAGGGAAACCTTGGCCAAAGGAAAAACACCTGATCAATTCCTTTTGTGTGCTAATGCTTTAACCTCTTGTAAAGCTCTATAACATTCTTACTACTCTTAACATACTTAGCATACTTATTCTCTTCTATTTCATCTTTGCAATCCATGCCATGCTCTAATACAAAAGCACATGACTTATATATAGGTGCAAACAAAACTATTCACTAAGTCGGCCTATAACCTAATACATACAATGCTTCCAAATGAATTGGCTCAAGCGTGTTTACATACATTGATATTAACATGTCTATAACATAAATACAATAGGTGCGTAGCCTTTACAAAATAAAATAATAACCGCTAATCAAAATCTTGTCTGTCGATTGCATGCTCTGTTCTGTTCTACCGCTCACTGACTGTGTCACTTGAACTTGATGTAACTTCTTCATACTAACTCATCTGATCATGTGTTATTAACCATATCTTACTAACATATCCAAATCTTATCTTCAAGGGTGCATACAAAAACTTGGTCATACGCACGTGCATTGATGCTTTGTTCATCAGGTACTTAACTGACTATTCTGTCTTCCATACTTAGCCAAATTCTGATTTTTTAAGTAAGTGCACTGACACCAAAAGTCCGTATGAATTTTTTTCTATAATGAAAACACTAATCTTAGTCATATACACTAGTATAGTCAACTTTCCAACAATCTCCCCCTTTGTCATTAATGGAAACAAAGGAATATGGTGAAGTTGCTAAACTACATCTTTACAAAAAACTTTCTAACATATATCCTTATCTTTTTTTGTACATCATATACTCTATCTTATATCTCCCTTCTACTACTCCATATTACTCTATCCTTCTACTACTCCATATTACTCTACTCCCCCTTTGACATTAATGACAAAGGCACTCAAAAATGAAACTTTAAGTACTTACACAGTGAGTACATCTGGGTATGCAATCTTGAGGTTTTGGATCTCTTGCTACCAAAATGCCTTGAGTGCATCTACTATCTGGAGATGGGCGCATAATGCATAAGTTAACTTCTCCATCTTTTCTAACTCTGTACATGGGCCTTGATCATAGGTTACAATGGTAGCATCAATCTCCTTGATATTCTGATTGAGTACATCCAATGAGGGCGCAAGTGCATGTCTCAACTATGTTTTTCTATCCCTTACTTTCCCAATCTCTTTCTCTTCCTTCTCAATTTTATCTATCTAACCTTGATAGACATTATTACACATGTTGATATCTTGGGAGGGGTCTTCTACTAATTTTCTCACAACTACCATCAGGGATTCAACTTCCCGAATCTTCTTGGTAAGGTCTGATGTGAGTTTGTCTTTGTTTATAGAATCATCTATTATCTTCCTTCCTTTAGCTACTATCTCTTTTAACATAGCTTGACCAACCTTAAGAGAATTGAGGTCAAGTGCAAAGTTACCTATCAATTCATATAGCCTCTTCTTAATATATTTCTCTTCTGCAATCTTGGATGTTGATTCCTCAAGACTTGAGAAATTTTCTTTGAAGCATGTCAAGATGGTGCTAACATCATCCATTGAATGTATGCTTGATCCTTTCTTGTTCTCAGGTAGTAGACTATTCAGTATGCTTACTGATTCTACAAATAATGGATTCCTCATTACTTGTTTCTCCTTTTCTTTTTCCATTGCTAACACACTTATTTTCATCAGATCCTCTTCTCCCCATGAGTTTAAACTTGTTGTATCAGGGGTCAAACTTGACAACAGTGAAATTGAGGGCTTAGGTGTGATGAGTGTGTTGTCCATGATTTTAGTCTTTACCTTCACTGGTAATTCAACAAAGGGCTCATCAGCAGATTCATCTTCCTTCTCTTCTTCTTGTCCAGTCAAGTCTTTGATTTTCATTTCTTCTTGCTGCTTGGGAGATTCATCAGCACATAGAATCTCTACTTCCTCATTGCTTACAAAATCTTCCTCAAACTTATCTAAGTCCTTATATGTAGCTGCCATTGATATTTCAACATTATCAATCATGATAGTGTCATCCTTAGCTTTAGGTATAGGTGCATTTGGGATCTCAGACTCCTTGGCTTGCTCAAAGGGAATTTGAGTTATAGGCGCAGTAGGAGGATACATGTGTCTTTCCAAGAACACCTTCTCAAATGCCTTCTCAGTCTCCTTTGCAACCAACTCATAATCCTTGTTCATAATATGCAGATTCCTGAGCTTGGTTCTAAGGTGAGGCTTCACCAAATCCAACAACAATGATTTTTCTTCAAATGAACAAACAATGAGGTTATCATCTAGTGTCTTTTCCCTTATCCTGAAATCTTCTTCTATAGCCTCTCTTCAAAGAATCAAGTATATTCCATACTTGATTAGGAATAACTATCTTAAGTTCCAAGACTGTCTTCTTGAACTTAATCATATGCTTTATGAGCATACTATGGATATCTGATTTATCTATTTCATGATATTTATCATAGAACTTAGCAATTTAATCAATTCTTCCTTCATCTACTACCCTGGTTCTCAACACTTCAAGATTCAGTCTGAATCCTACCTCAAGAGGTGCTTGAGTGTTTCTGCCTTTGCTTCTTGTTGTTCTAGAGAATGGGTGGCTTGCGCCAGTCTTTTGTTTCCTCTTAGGCATCTTGCTAGGCTCAGGAGGTGGTGTGGACTCCATATCAATAGTATATGTGGGTGCATGAGTGTTTTCTTCTATCTTTTTCTTCTTCTCCTTGGGATCATTAGTCTTCTCTATTTTCACTTTAGAAGAGGGCGCACTCTCAAGTTGCATTGCAATCCTTGCTTCCCTAGCTTTATCCAGGTCTTCTTGTGTGACACCATGGATTTTTAATATGTCAGAGGTGATCTTTGATGATTTTCTCTTGGTCATAACATTGTATAAGATTGAATCTACTTGTCTTGTTTTCTCCTCATAAGTACCCCATCTTGGTTCATTGGGATCCTTAGGCGCTAACATGAGGACTTGTGCATAGGCTTCTAGAATATGTTCCTCCACTTCATAACCAAGTGCATGAATCAACTTAGTTCTAGGCTCTACAGCTTCCATGCATGTGATATTTGTTTCCACCATAAAGAAAATGTTGTCCTTATACTTTTCAACTATACTCTTAGGTATCCTATACCTTCTTTGAATCTTGATTCTGGATGTCTTTATCTCTAAGTCCATGAAATATTTCAAGGTGCACTTAGATGATGCCTTGAATAAAATTTGTGGCATTGTAGGTAAACTTTTATCAAGGTATAGATTAGAGACTTTACCAACTATATGAAAGTACATATAGATGATCAATGACCCAAACCTAAATATCTTTCTCTTGTCATGCTTAATAGCCCTTATGTTATCCATCAACTATGCATGCAAGATCTCACACAAGTTGAACTCTCCATTTTCCCTTACAATTCTGATAGCTACCAAAATAGTGGTTGCGGACATGCTATTGACTCTATTTGTATGCTGGAACTTATAACCAAGTATCATGGACATTAGCTTTATATCCTTCTCCTCTATTGGCTCAATTGTCATGCCGTGCTTATCACTACAGGACTTACAAGCTTGCTCAACTAGTTTCTTGACATCCTTACCAATAGGAAGAATGGTGCTAGTCTTGGATAGTTCTGTCATCTCAAAAATGAGATCTGAAGTGATGCGAAATGAAACTTCTCCTATCTAAAATAAGTCATTATGAATTCTTCTCAATGGGATCTTAATTCATTTGGATTCATATAACTCATATGTAGTCGCATACTCAATAATTGGGTAATTTGCAAGGTGTGCGAACTCATCCATGAATGTCATGCCTAGTTTCATCATTGACTCTAAGTGTGACCTAATTTTGTCCAATCCTATAGGTTCCTTCTTGCAATATATGTATGTGCATATGTCTTCTACGTGCATAACTCCCATCGAAGTTCTTGAGAATGCCCCTTCCAAATCATCTAGGACTGACTTAAAGGGATGCTTCTTGAAAATGATCTCTTCCTTTCAGTAACATAAAACACAAATGGAGTGGCCATTACTTACTTGATTAATCACTCAAATAGGGTTCCAAAGGGTTTTTGAACTGTCATGATTGAACTAGGGTTCTGTGACACTCATAACTTCCTTCCGCTGATGAAATCAATTGCAATCTTCCAACACTAACTGCTTTGATCTCTTGTACTCTCCAAAGGCTCAAACTCAAATGCAAATATGTGGATAATGTATCTCCATTGATTATAAAAACAAATTTTTGCAATTAATGCTTACCGCCATAATACGTAATGCAACAAAGAATTCCAATGTTCATTTTTGATATCAATCAAGCTGTGTGCTCTTGCATGCAACATCAACTAGTATCCAAACATGTAAAACCAAAGGTGGATACTTAGAGGGTGAGTATACTAGCTGCATAGGGGTCTAGGGCTAATTTAGCTCCCCCTATGACCATTAAGGGTCAGTCATCCAGAAGTAGAAGGTGTGTCCATTATGGATGCATCCACTACATAGTCATCCACATTATCTTTCTTTACTTCCATCCAAATCTTGCTCGCATCTTCTGTAGCTTTCACAAACTTGACTTCTCTAGATTCATCTAAAATTGATCCTTGAGACTTATTAGGTCTTTCTTGTCTTTGCGCTTGTGATCTGCAAAACTTTGAGATGTGTCCAATCTTGTTACAAGAGTGACAAATGACTAGAGGCCTCATATTCCTCGGTGCATTGATTTGAGTTACCATACTACATTGTCTAGCTGTGTGACCATTATAATTACATATCTGATATGTAATGTTCTGAGGACTTCTAATATTTTGTTGTGGATGATTTCTTTGATTTTGCTAAATCTAACTTCTTTGCTTTGATCTACAATTCATAGCTCTATGAAAAAACTTATTACATGAATAACAATAACCATTAAAAGGTCTTACCTCTTTACAAACTCTTTATATATGTCCATGCCTGATACAGGCATAACAAGTTCGGTTTACTAGCTTGCGTACATCCTTAGATGGTTCAGCTTTAGCTTTAGTATTAATTTCAATCTTCTTAGCTTCTATAGATTCTTCTGGTGCTTTCATTCTTTCTCACATATTATTGATTTGATTTTGTGCTTCATTGAATCCAATACCAGTGGTATCTCCTTTAATATTTTGTGCATACAATTGTGACTCTATTAGATCCTTACTTGTGTGAAATTTATCAATATGATTCTTTGCTTCAGTCAATTCAGATTTCACCTTTTTCTTGATGTTTTCTAACTCCAAGATTTTCATATTTTCTTGCCTCAGTTCTTCATCTAATTGTTTATTTTCTTTGATCTGATCTTCATAATCTTCCTGATTGTTAGTTTGCTTTTCATCCAACTCTTCAATTTGATCTTTTAGAGATATGTTTTCTTCATTCATCTTTTTGACCTTTTTTCCCAAATCATTGTTTGAACAATCTTTCAAATCTTTTCTGATTTTCTTGATGAAAAATTATGCGCCACTGACCTTCAATTTTAGTTCTTCAATTTCTTTTTCAGATCTGTCAAGATCTTCAAGAGCTGCTTCAAGATTCTTCTTCAAATGTTTCACTTCTCATGTATCCATGATCTCCTCAAGTGGTTAAACTTATCTTCAGAGGACCAAAGCTCTGATACCAATTTTTAGGAATGGGAACACTGAGAGGGGGGGTGAATCAATGTTCTATAATATTAATTTATGATACTTAAAACTTAGCTCAATAACTTAATTGTTGAACTAAATATTAAAGAAAGTAAAGTAAAAAACCATAACACATAACACCAGATATGATTACAGGGAAACCTTGGCTAAAGGAAAAACATCAGTGGGAATTAAAACCCACTAATAATTGTACTTGTGTATTATGAACCTGTTAATATTCCTTTGCCCTGTTAGGAGTAGTCATTACAACGCTTTAGTACAATGACCTTGTTAAGGGTCAGACCTTGTTAGGAGTCTTGAAGTAACAAACCTTGTTAGGGGTGGAAGGCTCAGTGCTCAAATATAAGGAAGGCTACAACCTCCTGGATATTAGATACACACTATATTTGCAATGGTGAACTGCTGCTATGACACTGCTTCTCTGATCAGTTCCTTTTGTGTGCTAATGCTTTAACCTCTTTTAAAGCTCTATAACATTCTTACTGCTCTTAACACATAATTCACATACTTCTTCTCTTCTATTTCATCTTCGCAATCTATGCCATGCTTTAATACAAAAGTGCATGACTTATATATAGGCGCAAATAAAACTATTCACTAAGTCGGCCTATAACCTACTACATACAATGCTTCCAAATGAATTGGATCAAGCATGTTTACATACATTGATATTAACATTTCTATAACATAAATACAATAGGCGCATAGCCTTTACAAAGAAAAATAATAACCGCTAATAAAAATCTTGTCTATTGGCTGCATGCTCTATTCTGTTCTGCTGCTCGCTAACTGTGTCACTTCAACTCGCTATAACTTCTTCATACTAACTCATCTGATCATACATTCTTAACCATATCTTACTAACATATCCAAAATCTTATCTTCAAGGGTGCATACAAAAAATTGGTCATACACACGTGCACTGATGCTCTGTTCATCAAGTACTTAATTGACTGCTTTGTCTTCCATACTTAGCCAAATTCTGATCTTCTAAGTGCGTTGACACCAAAACTCCATATTCAACTTTGTTTCCATAATGACAACACTAATCTTAGTCATATACACTAGTATAGTCAACTTGCCAATAGTCTAGTCAATGAATGCACAATTGATCAATCCCCTTCTTGTCCATTGATGAAGAGACTTTATTTTAAGTTACCCCAGTGGTCCAAAATTTTTCCCACACAAAAAAGGGGGCCCACAAAAAATCTTCTTGAAATAAATTTTTAAATCATTTTAAATCATTTGAATAAACTTCTATTAATCTCATATATATATATATATATATTCCCCTTTTATTTACTATCATTGACTATATAAGTTATGCCAATTCAAATCATTTTTCATGTGCATCATCCTCAATTTATGGAAAGAAAATGAAATGCCTAGATACTTGGTTGAAAGAACTTCTACATCCATCAGGTTTAAAAATACAAAGTGGCTAGCCACCAAAGTTTAGTTTCTGGCACTTTTGCAACATGCTAAAAAAAAGTTAGATTGCCTTCAAAATCTAACCAAACATTTTGTTGGAACCATAGAAACTAATCGACATGTAGATTGATGGTATGGGAATAAAAATTAACAAATAGATTTGTGAGATGCAATCTTAGCTTCAAAATTTTAATGGTAAAATTTTATTTCTTTGATACATCAAAAAAATGTGCATGCCATACTCAATCAAACCCTGCTAACTTCATATTCCATAAAATATCAAAGCTTCATCAGAAAGGTTGCCACTAGATAAAAGAGTTCATTGAGTTATAGTGAAGAAATGTGCCAAATAAAAATTTGTGACTTCACTTCATGTGCAAAACATTAATTATCAGTAATGGCCCCTTTGAATCTTTTTGGAAGTTCTCAAACCCTAAAAAACTTCCTTTAGTTTTGGCTTTGCAAGATTATCAAATCTAACTTTGAGAGACCAACACTGAGTGGATGTATTTATTTAGGTATCACAGACATTCCTAACAAATGGATTTTCTTGACTTCATTTCATGTGTCAAACATTAAAGGTCAAATATGACCTTTCTGCAACTCCAGGAACTAACATTTAACAATTTTTTATAAGTTCCATTTGGTTTTGCCTTTGAAAAGATACTCAACTAAGTGTTGGAGCTCTAAAATTATGAAAAGGAATACATTCTCATGAGAAAAATCACATGAAGTAATCATTTTCTTCCAATCGCCAACTAGTTCCAAAATGTGAATCTCTAAAGTAGGCAACATGATATAGTTAGCATTGTGCAAACAACAAATTATAATAATCTGCATTTTCTTTTGATCTTGTAAAAATATCAAATAAATTTAGGGAGATCTTCAAATGAACAGGTCAACACATTGAGATGAGGGAAATTGAGGGAAATAAAAATTCTAACATGAAAAACATCATGCACCTCATTATTGACTTCCTAAGTTGACCAATTTGGTAGAATTTCCAACATGCAAACTATAAACTTTCATAGGTCACCCAAACTTGACACCTTGAAGATGCATCAAATTTGATATTTAGGGGCTAAAAATGGATACACATACTAAATAGTGATAGATAAACATGATCCTTAATATGGATTTACACAAAAAACAATGGATCATGTTGGTGCTCAAAAATGATGGACCATTTTGAGGCCAACCGACAGGAACACACAAGTGCCTCTGCACTTCTGACTCGATTGAGCCAAGGCTGGTAGGCCTGAATCCACAAGTGCTTTTCAACTACACAAATGCATGCACAGACAAAAGCAATTCCTTCCAAAGGGGTAAACAATCCTTGGAGGAAAATAACCTAATCTCCTAATAGCTAAAAAGTATGATATCTAAACCAAAGCCTGAAACTATCACTAAAACCTAATTATGAATGATTTTTAAGGAAGAAATCAGATTAAATAATTAAACTACAAATACAACCAAATAACAATTACAAATGAAATGAGATCAGTGCCAAATGCAAAATTGGGAATAGAGTCAATTACTTCCAATCATACATATAGTCAGAGACAGTTTTAAGGGAACTCACTCCTATAAAGAGAGACTATCATCCTATAGGCTTCCATTGAATCACAATTCAAAATAATTTATACAATTAATCCTATCGATTTTAACCCAAATTAAGAGGCTGACAGGAACAACGGTAGGTTCTCGGACCATACAATTGCTATTCAAATTGCATGAATTAACTTTAAACAAATAAATCAAGGAAAAAACATAGTAGGACACCCTGGTACATAGAGTATCTAAAAAACTAATTGAAAATAAATACTATATAACCTCAAAATGCATAAAACAACTTATCTGACATTAGCATTTGAAAAATTGCATATTAGTCTGAGTTTGTAGTTTGCAGGAATTTTTTCCCAATTGTGTCGTGATGTCAATTGTTTACAAATGTTATCAATATAAATATATTTTCCAAAGGTTTTCTATGAAAAGACATGCCCTTTCACAAAACCTAATCCCTAAAACTAACCCCCAAAATTATACATAAACCATAAAATTGACTTTTAGGGAAACATATTTCCCGTATGACAAATTTGATTTATTATGTCTTCAGGTGTTTATGTACAAAAATCCAAATCCTTACGTTAATGCCTGCACAAAAACACCCGGCATTAGTAAATAAAATTTAAAATTAAATTTATTATATTCCATAATATTTTAGGTTTTTAATATGATCCTTAAAATCACTCATTTATTAATTAATGACATATCAAAGTAAAACATTAATAAATTTATGATATAACTCACACAAATATTTTTGATAAATAAAAGTACAAATAAAATTTAAATAATAATCATAAGTTGCCCACTTTTAATTATCAAAACATAAGATAACACCTAAAACATTAAATAGAAATATGACACTATATTTTAAATTCAAAATTTTACTTTCATAATATATTAACCATAACATATTCATTTTAAAATACAAACATAAAGCAATATGAATAACATATAGAAATAATCTTAGAACATTAGGGTACAAGAGATTTATTACTCACCCTAAAAAATGGGGAGTACATACTATAATATCATAATATAAAAAATCATTTACTTATGGCAAGTGTATTGATTTTTTACAAAATAACAACCCTAATGATATAAAAATTTCTAATGTAAAAAAAACATTACAACCATTTCAAAAAACACATTTAGGGTCTTTGTAATAAAATAGTTTCACATTCCAAATGAAACCCTAATATGCATATATTAAAATGAAGGTAAAAGATAAAATAAAGCATACACTTCAAATCAATTAATTAGTATTTCCTAAAATGAATAATTTAAAATCAAATAAGGTAAGAATAATCATTCATGCCCATTTTACCCTAATAGATTGATTTTTTTAAAATTAAAAATATAATAGGATAAAATAAAAAGTTATGTTTAGGTAATTTGAAACTAAAAAATTAATGTCAATTAACATTATTTCAAAAACTATGAACATAGTAGTTTTACCAAACTAAATTATTTTAATATACTTTTCCACTTTTAGGGTTTTTAGGGTACATTGAAATGAAACCTAAAAAATAATCACATTAGTAATAAATCTAAGTCTTGTAAAAAATATAAAACATCATATATAAAAGAAATTCAAAAACATTTATTATCCTAATAATTTATGTCTAAATTATTAAAAGGAAATAAAATAATCTAATATTTATATCTTAATTCCTACCCATATTCTCAAGGAATAACATATAGCTATTGGTTAGGGTAGGTTGGGTAGTTAGGTTAGGAAGAAAGGGTGGGTCAAGAGGTCGAGTGTTCAACTCTCTCTCCCCACTCTTTTTCCTAAAATATATAAAATAAATAATATATTAGAAAAGGAATATTTCATTATTGAATTAAAAATATTTAAGGAAAGAAATACTTCTTGTGAGAAATTATGTTGAATTTTCACCCGCACATGGAAAAGCAAATAAATTAGTTTCTCTTCCTAATCCTCTCGAAGAAAATAAATAGACTAAGTAGTTAGAGGGTAGGAGGGTAGGTGGGTAGGAAAAAAGGTTGGCTTGAGAGGTCGAGGGTTCAACTCCCTCTCGCCACCTTTTTTACTTAACTACCTTATTTATTATTATTTTTAATTATTTTATTTCAAAATGTACATCCATTATAATTTATTGAAATAAAATATTTTAAGTATTGCTCATAAATATAAAATGGAACAATAACAATCATTAGGGCCCTTTTCATTGTTTAATTTTTGAACATAGGGAAAAAATATAAATTTTTTAATAAATACTTTACTTCCCTGATAATTTTGTATATATTTGGGACCTAAAATTTCAGGTGTCAACAATGGCTCTTATTGGGGACGTGTATTCATGCCTAGATGCAACGAGAGTCTAGTTATCTCTGGAAGAAGAAGACCACTCAGAACATAATGTTAACGTCGTGCCAATATCAAAATTCATCTTCAATAAGTAATAGAAAAACTATTAAACTTAAATCATGATGAATCAATAATATTTATAAGAATGCTTATTTGAGGACAAAATCAAATTAAAGAGAAATTGTTTCAAGTATTAATGAATTTTGTAAAGATATCTCATAACAATATGTTTTCATATTAAAATGTAAATAATAAAAGTATCGAAAAAATAATAATATTTTAAATACCAAAACAATGAAAGAAAATACTTACCTCGAATGTATTTACCTTTTGTTCTACAAATGATTTTAGGGTTAGGGTTGATGCTCTTGAATTTGAACGATAATCTTAGTTGCACAAAAGACATGTTGAATCCAACTCTGTTAATTTCTTGGCTTGTTCTCTATTTTCTATCATTTTTTGGTCAGAAGCCTCGATGACTACCTTGTACATTCTTTGAAATATTGCTTTCAGCAAGTGGGATACAAACATTGCACAATGTTTTGGTTTGTGAGAGCCATTGCAGTAAACACCCCAATTGTCAAAAGTGCGTGAAAGAAATCCTTCAGCGTGATCTTGAAATTTTCCCTTTCAATTTTGGTGCTGCTTGTCCTATTAGTGAAGCAAGGAATATGAGTCCATATTTTGGTGTCTGATTCTTGGTTTTCAAAGCTCTAAATAAAGCCTTCTCAGCTTTGAGAATTTGAACTAAACTCCCAGGTTGCTTTGCAGGATTCAACAAGCTCCCTGCATGAGAAATAAGACAAGCACCAACAAGTTCCCCTACAAGAACTGTCAAATTAGGGGCAATAGCATTCATTCGACTTCATAAATAATCAAAAGCTGCCCTCTATACTCAGAGAGAGAAATCACTTGGTCACAAAGTGCTTTAATGTTAATCATGTCATGCTCGCTAACTTCTATTCCCATGGAAAACACTGTTGCCTCTTTCAACTCTGATTCAACTTCCTCTGGTAGTATCTCAGAAAAATCAAGATCGACAGCATTTGTGTGACTACCCATAAGCTTTACTTCTTTTTCATACTGTATATTATCTTGCACAATTTTTACTAGTTCTGGAAAATGCCATCCATACCACTCTCGTACCCTCATTGCATATGTGTTCAGTTCTTTGTCAAGATCATCCAGTAGACCTATTGCCTGAATGATCATTTTTTCCACCTTATCAGGGTTGAACTTTAGCTTAAATCTGGATAGGCTATGAGATAGACCCAAGCTTATTGGTGCCAAGTCTTGGACACCAAGACTAGTTATAAGTTCACTCAATTGGGATCAAAGACCCCACATTAACTCCATGATACCATTATTGTGGACACATTCAATTTGTAATTTCTCCTTTATCGCATTTCTAAGCTTTGAATCTGCTATTGCTAATATTGCTCCTGCTACCATCTATGTCCTTACAACTGGTGTTGGGTCAATAGTCCAAATGCTTGTTGTGTTGCAAAGTTTTTCTAATGACTTCATATCACAATCTTGGATGTCTAGAACTTTTAATGCCAGCAGCACACAAGCAAGGCCACAATCCCAACTGCATAATTGTCTAACATGGGGAACCTTTACAAATCTAGAGCGAGGGATAGTAGCACTCATGTCCATTAGAGGAGAATAAGAAGAATTCCATGTGTATGATTCTAATAATGAAGTAGCCGCCCATCCACCATCTTGCAAGTAAGAAAATCCATTAGTCCTCTCTGGCAAGAAATGGGATGACCTAGCAATTGATGGTCATCCTAGGACTACTGCATCCATTTATGTGGCCCAGGAGCAAAATGCAGAGGCAACTCTAAATCTATCCTTTGTGAGTTATTATAAACTAAAACTGGTCCTAACAATCTCCTAGTCAAATATATCAAACATCATGTTTGACCTTCACCATTCTTAGCACCCTCAATTCTCAAGGGCCGGCATAATTAACCATCCTTGATTGAGAATTCAGATGTGCATTATGGCTTCCAAAATGGTAGCTCGATGACGCATGAGAACACCCCACTCAATCCAGAAGCATTCCTTCTACCCCTTAATTACAATTTAAAATATGTACCTACATAATTCCTTTTTACAAACAAGGCTCAGCACCGAATTGCATTTCAACACACACACACACACACACACACACACACACACACACATATATATATATGATGCAAGAATAATTAGGGAATCAATATTTTTAGATTTGCTGGGACCTTGCTCAAAAGCTAAATAATTGCCTTCGTTGATCTTACCCTCTTGCCATTTTCAACTCTTTTCACAATTTGGAATCTATATACCCAATTCGGGAAGAATGAAACATAACTATCAACTCAAATATCCAAATCAGGAATCTTGTACTCCAAGGACAGTCTCATCTAGGGCTACAAGCAGCCTTGTTATATGGCACCAGGTTGCACTTAGACTTTGGAATTTACAATTGACAAAAAAAGTAAAATACTTCTTCCATTTTATATGTCATTTTAACAAGCTGGAAACTATTATACGAGTATGCAGCAGAGTGGAGGATGTCAAAATCAAATCTTCTAGAACTTGTGATATGGCTGTAATTATGTTTTTCCTTTTAGATTCTTAATTGGTTCCATAAATCACTTGTATGCATAATTCCATCCTTCATATTGTATTTTTCATTTTCTTCTCTACGTGATTGAAAATTGACATCAAACCATTGATGTAGGGTATAAAACAACATACAATAGAATAACTAAACTAATGATATTGAATAAATAAATGAAATAACTTTGAATAAAATGATACAAAGAGGAAGAAACAACTCCCTGAAATAGCTCCCTATTCGGGATGATTGAGAATCAAATAGCTGAATGCTGGTGCTCTCCTCTATCAAAGACTTGGTTTTGATCCAGTAGCAGCAAGATCATTCTAAATGTATCATTATTGGTTAGATTACTATTTTGATCCACCTGTTCATAACATCCTTCACGGTCAAAACCTGCCTGTGTCATTTGAACTGGGAATAAACTGTTGTAACTTCCTTTATGTCTGAATTGAAGATTACCAATTTTACAAGCATTTGTCCAGTATATCCTCCGCTCATCTGAGATTTTATCATTCCTCACTGCCTTTGAGGAATAATCAAAATCACCTTTTGTATCATATAGAGACTGAAAAAGACTACAGATTTCATTACATTGACCAAGAATCTGATGCCATAAATCTATTTGTTCCCTTCATTTTGCAACATATTTTTCTGATTTTGCAAAAAACTGACTGAATCATTCTTATAATCAATTCCTTGTAGAGTTTTTATATCCTCTAGCATAGTATCCAAATCAGGCTCAATCAAAAAATTATCACCATCTGTTTCAAGAAAAATTTCTTCATCAATTATCTCTATTAAAAATTCTTCATGCTCATGTATTGTATCCAATTCACCTTCATAGTCTAGAGAGATTTTATTTATTTCACATAGTGGATTAACACATGGTCCATATCCAAAAAATTCTTCATCTTTTTCAAAACCATTCATAAACATATTTCCTTCACCAAATGTTTCAATCCTTTGAGATTTTATTGTATCAAATATAACTTGATCATGCCCATCCTGATGATTATAGGAAAAATTTAAACCATTCTTTTGAACATACTTATGATATTCAACATCCAACAAATATGAAATTTATTCTGTATTGAGGTGATTTTCTTCCTCATCATCATGGCCATTGATACTTGTCTCCATACAAATCTTACTATGTACAGATTCTTCTTCAACCTAATTTTAATTTTATTATTCATCTGAATTTAGAATATCATTAGGTTTTTGTACCATTTTTGTAACTTTATCATTTTCTTCCATTACATCTTCGTATATAATTTTAAGAATAAGCTTTACCTGCTCACAAGTTACTCCTAAACTGTATATTTTGTTTAAAAAATTTGGCCTGATATCATAAGGTATTTCATGGAAAATATCCATCATCCTTATAAACAAACTCACCATATTTTCATTATCATACCATTCTAAAGTAATAAATGCATCCAATGGAAACATGCATGATTCATCCCTATCATGGAATACATCAAGGAACCATTGTTTAAACTGCATCCATGATGAAAAGCATTGTGCAGGTAATGATTCATATTTTCCCTTGAATTATTCTTTAGTGACCATGGAAATATCTTCATGGCATCATTTTTTGTAGCAATCTGATATTTATCAAGGAATGCATAAAGAGCATCTAAATGATCAATAGCTGATTCTTTATCATTTTCATAGAATTCAGGTACCTTATGTGAATATTTTGAAAACCATTCATTAGAACTGTATTTGAATTCTCTAAGATCCAAAGGCTTGATGTCAAAAGGAATCAAAAACCTTTTGAACATAATTCTAAACATCATGTAATAGATCTTCTATTACTAATTAAAGGAAAATTTCTCATCCCTTCTTTGTTGGTGCCCAATTTGTTGGTGTCCAAAAATGATGGATTCACATTTGGCCAACTGACAGGTATAATGGTAATGCACCACTTATACCTCTGCAATTTTGGCTTAATCAAGCCAAGGCTGGTAGGCCCAAATTCACTTTAAACTATCAAATTCTCTATGTCGCACAACTTCTTACATAAATAAACAAAGTTCCTCCCAAGGTGGTGAATGATCCTTGGAGGAAAGAAATAAATCCTCTAATAATCTCTACTCTATAAATCTTGACTAAAGTGGATTAAACTAAGGACTCAAAAGTAATATTTTTGAAATAATGATTATATAATCTACAAACCACAAAGTATGAACCAAATGACAATTTCCAAATAATAGTTAGATTAGTGCCTTCTAAATACTTGGGCAATAGAGTCATAAAACTTTCAATCCTATGTACAATTGGAGACGGTTTTAAGAGAAATTACTTTCAGTAAAGCAAGATTATCATCCCACATGCTTCTGCTTGATTCACAATTCAAGTCAATTCACACAACTAATCCTATCGAGTTAACTCAAATTAAGAGACCGATAAGAACAATGGTAGGTTCACAGACCATATAATTGATATTCGAGTTGCGTATATTAACTTTGAATTATAAAAATCAAGGAATAGAACACATTAGAACACCCTAATAAAATAGAGTATCTGAAAGACTAATTGAAAACATATAACTTATAACCACAAATAAAAAAGAAGAGCACTTATCTTTACTAATGTTGAAAAAATAGTACATTAGAGTTTACTACCTAACTTTCCGATTTGGGTTTGGTTGAAAAACAAAAACACCTTGTAGAAAGCTAATATTTTTATTGGAAAAAGGAAATTTGATTTCCAGAACTGGGTCTTTTTTAGATTTTTAAAATTTGACCATCTTCAGGCTTTGTCAGCATCATCTTTTTAGCAGGTTGAAATTCTAGCATTTTTTGAAGGCTTTGATCACAAAATTTTGATTGTTCCTATCACAGAGCTTCCTTCCTTAATCTCTCAACTTTTTAATTGAAAATTAATATAATTTTTTCATCCTATTTCATGTACTCCATCATTAATTATTTTTCATGGAGTTTAAGAGGCCATTTTTTAGGGTTTTATCACTATATAGGACTCTAAAATTTGCCCAAAATTTAGAGCTCCAACAGGCTCTTTCTGGGGATGTATGCTCCATGTGAGCATAGCGAGATTCTAGCTATCTCTGGAGAAGCAAACCAAGTACCCATACTAATCTTATGTGAAGAAAGTTGGGTGGCCCCAGGCCCCCCAAAAATTGAACATTGATTTTTTCCTCTATCAAACACTTGATTTTGATCAAGCAATAAATCCCTCCTTGCTGCATTGGGTGCATCTTCCTTATGGACAATTCTCATTATTTCATCGATGCGGTCCTTGGTATTTGACCTTTGTTTCATATTTGAGGAATCATTAAGTGCATCATGATTTTTGTTGAATGGAGGATCTCTATCCATTAGACCAGTTATATCAAAACAAAATTTCATTACTTGGACAACTTCTTGCTCATAATTTGCTTTGTCTTTATACTCCATATGGTGTTTCTCATCATAAAATAGTTTTGAAGATAACTCATATTTAGGAGACATTACTATACTTTTATCAAGAATCTAATTAGATAGGATATTTTGAAAACTTTCAACACTATTCCTCAACACATTCTCCTCATTATGCTCAGCTAGTACCATCTTATCTTCACATGTTTGATATAACTTCTATTCATAGGATGAACTTGAAGATGTCTCAACCTCTGATTGCACTTCATGATTTTCATCAACTTTAAAATTAGGACTGGTATCTTCATTATGATGTTGATGGATTCCATTGCATAAAGGATCCTTTTCAATCAATAGATTCGATAACATAGAGAAATCAAGCATATCTTCATCTACTTCCTCTTCAAACAACGGATTCAGGAACATAGAGAATTTAGACACATCTTCTTCTTCTTCCTCTCTACTCAATTCATCCTTTTTAGAATTATATACTTCATCAACAAGATAGGTGTCTCTCTCATCAGGTTTATCTTCTGGTGTTTCATCAATTTTTTTATCCTTGTGAATTGGAAAAAATTTTGAGTTATTTTTTTGTATATGCCTTTGATATTCCTTATCCAACAAATCTAAAATTTTCTCTGTACCAAGAAAATCTTCTTCCTCATTCATTTTATTTATATTATCTACTTCTATTTCATAGGTCCTATTGTCACAAGAGTCAACCACACATAAATGAATAACTGGATTTATTGTGTTCTTTTCTCTAATGTTATCCTTTATTATATAATTACAAAGTACATGTTTGATTATTCGAGATGCTATTCCATGGTTGGATTTATTATTTTCTTCATCTAGATCTGGAACTTCATTAGAGCTTTGTACTCCTGTAGATTTCATACTGCATCTATCACCTTCTTGTCTTTCAATATTTAAAAATTCATCCAAGGGAGACATACAAGGCTCTGCTTCCCAGATGTATTGTTGATCCTCTTCCTATTCATAACACATGTTATTTCCTTCACTTACATAATGGAATTCATATAGAAACCATTGTTCAAATTATTTCCAAGATGAAATACTTTTTGTAGGTAATTATTCATATGCCTCTCTTGCATTAGTTTTTAATGACCATGCAAACAACTTCATGGCATCATCTTCTGTATCAACCTCATAATCATCAAGGAACATATGAAAAGTATCCAAATGATCAAGAGCTAATTCATCATAATCTCCATAAAATTCAGGCACCCTGTGTGAAAGATTTGTAAATACTTCATTATTACTACATTGAAACCTTCTAAGATCCCAAGGCCTGATGTCCACTATAACAAATGGTTTTCTTTGAAATCATTGTTTCTTCTGATACATTCTAAATATCTGAATTGGTAGTAAGTTGTTTATTTATACATTAGGTTCTTGAAAATAGAGTCACCACCTCTTTCAAAGAGGAAAAATTTACTTATCTCCTTCTAGGTCTTCTTCCTCAGTAGAGTCACTGATTGAAATGATTTATTGAATAGAGTTGCCACCTCATTTGAGGAATGTCTTGCTTCTAGGTTCTTTCTTCTAGTAGAGTGTGCTTCCAAACAAACTAATATAACTACTTTCTTATTCTAATCTGTGAAATCTAAAATTCTAGGTAACTTCACAATATATATTTTGAGCAACTCTCCCCAGAAGAGTCATGAATTTGTTGGTACTCAAATATGCTGGACCGTTTTGAGGCCAACTGACAGGCACACACAAGTGCCTCTGCAATTCTGACTCGATTGAGCCAAGGTTGGTAGGCCTGAATCCACAAGTGATTTTAAACTGCACAAATGCACACACATACAAAAGCAATTCCTTCCAAAGGGGTAAACAATCCTTGGAGGAAAATAACCTAATCTCATAATAGCTAGAAAGTATGATATCTAAACCAAAGCCTGAAACTATCACTAAAACCTAATTATGAATGCTTTTTAAGGAATAAATTAGATTAAATAAGTAAACTACAAATACAACCAAATAAAAATTACAAATGAAATGAGATTAGTGCCAAATGCGAAATTGGGAATAGAGTCAATTACTTCCAATCATATGTATAGTCAGAGATAGTTTTAAGGGAACTCACTCCTATAAAGCGAGACTATCATCCTACAGGCTTTCGTTGAATCAAAATTCAAAATAATTTATACAATTAATCCTATCGATTTTAACCCAAAATTTAGAGCTCCAATAGATCGGAAGATATTCACCGTCAAAGTGGGCCACTAAATAAGACTTTGCAAAGGTACATATAGGTGCTGAAACTGAATGAGCATATCAAAATTTTGCCAAAATTTGGGGTTCTAACAAATGGTAAATATGGTTACATAACATTTATTTTACAAATATGAATCATATCAATACATGTATGCTAAATATAAATTGGTGATCAAGGTTCATGATGGTTTCACTTGTCTTATTATTGGTTCCACTACGCTTTTGTATTCAAGTTGGACCTAAAATATTTGACGTGTCATTTAACTTAATTTATATCTCAATTCAATTGCATGTAAATTTGGGACATCCTTGCCCCACCTCCATGAAATAATTCCCTTCCATAGTCCATAATTGTTTTTTTTTAACTGCAAGTGCACACTATGTATCTTAGTATTACGTCCCTTGTTGAGACATAGATGCTTTACACTTAACTAATTTGTTTTCCACAACCAACTCAACCCATTCAACCTCATGAAAAACATTTTCTAATTTATTACCAAGAATTTAAACCAAAGAGAAAAGTTAATTTATCCTTAAGTAGTTCCTTAAGGCCTATTTTGACTACTACCCTTAAGGATCCTGTTGTACATCTATGGATATGATAGTAACTCTTCCTGTCACACAAGTAGTGATTGAATACATTTCTCCTTTGTTTAATGTGTTTACTTTTAAATAGAATATGATAGATAGATTATAATCTATAATCAAAATTAAGATTATTAAACATGTGCTCTAATTAGGTAGTTATCATATTATTACTTAATATCATGTTATAGTCTTATTTTTATTTTATTGATTTAAATCAATATTTAATTTATCGCCTTTTTTCTATTAACCATTATTAGAAAATAATTGATTTTTACTATTAAAGGTTTTTATTTGTCAAGGAGATGGTCATGACACTTGGATTTGACAAGTTAACCTTTTGGTTGGGTATAACAAGCTACGTTTTGGTATTAGGAGTGGGTGAATGTAAGGAAGGTTGAGGAGATAGGTCCACGTCAACGTCCAACTACTTAGGGGAAGACTCATTTCTTGTAGAAAGCTCATAACCCATAGTACAACATCATCTCCAACATTATCTTGTATTTTTATTTCATCAATTAGTATTTAGATATTCTATATAAGGAGATGGGGTATTAATCAACATTGTTTGCTTTTCTTTTTCCTAGGAATATAAGGAGGGATGGAAGCAACCTATAAAGTTAAACATGTTTTTATAGGAAAATATTAATTCTCTTTACAAGATTGTTAATGTGGGTAATTAAGAGTAAGAGGTGGTTCAAAATTTTGTAATTGAATAATTCACCCATATTGCATGAAATAAACTAGATATATAATTTTGATCCAACTATTCTTCCACACAAAAAAATAAATATTTGATTAAAGTAAATGTGTATTTGCATTGCGTGTGATTGTTTCTTTTGTTGGTAAAAAAAAATTCCACTCTTAGTCTCCCAAATTGAGTAAGACCTCCATAAAATGAGGCATCTACGACCAATTAAAGGGAGGAAGGGAAAAATAAAGACAAAGGTGTTCTAGAAAATTGGAGAGCATGGAATAATATTTTATGTGTCAAAATAGATGGATCTATATATTCTTATAGATGCATGTAGAGAGATGTGTCTCTTCTAACAAAAATACTATTGATAAAATATACTTTATATTTATAACACCCCCATAAGCTTTATTTTATCATATAACTTATCTAGATGATGGGGGCCACCTATAACAAATAGCTTTTACAGCAATCCATATACAAACAAAGAGTATTTAATATCATTTCCTTCAAAATGCATATAGTATTATCATTATTTTGAACTCCCTTAATTAGATGTCTTTTGTACTTATATCTATGTGGAAGGTGAAGCATTTACAAAGATCTTTGTAATAACAACATTTCATAGATATCAACAAAAGAAGGTGAAGCATTTCTAAAGATATTTGTGATCAAAACCTTCACAAATATCAATAAAATTTAAGGTAAAACATTTCATAAGATCTTTTTGATCAACAACTTCATAGATATCCCATCATGGTGGTAGATGATGTTGGGGTAACAGTTAGTCTTCGGGGCCAGGTACAAGAACCAAAAGCAATCTCAAGAGGAAAGTTTTTGAAATTCCTAAGGAGCTAACAAACCTAAAAGGTTCCATCCAAAAAATGGAGGAAATGCAAAAAGAGGTTGGAAAGGCCACGGAAGCAAAGATGTAATTCATGGTGGTTTCTTGCTGGTAGGTTGTTGGTAGTTGTGTCGTCAGTTGTTTTTTTGGCTTTCTCTTCTAGTTTGTTTTAGTGTTGTTTGTTGGGTTGGGGTCCTACTTTTTGCTATTTAGCAAGCGTTCTATGTTTGTAAGGGCTTAATGGACTATCTTTTTTAATCCTATGTAAATGGTTTCAGGGTCTATTCAAAACTTGTATTTACCTTAATCAAAAATAACTTCATAGATATCGAGAAAGGAAGTGAAGTGTTTCCAAAGATCTTTGTGATAAAAAACTTCACAGATATTGAATATATTTGCGATCAATTCCAAGAACAATCGTTTTGATCAAGTGCTTAAACAAATTTAGCAAAACCTCTACAACCAAACACTGTAACCTCAATGATCTTTTTAACCAATACATTATATAATTTCAACAATGATCTTTGTGATCAACACAATAACTTCTTAGGTTCAACAATAATCTTTTGCAGTTAATCTTGTACTTATTCTTGTATGTTTGTTATTTTGTTATTTTGTACAATATTTTGAACATTATTGTAACCCTTTTTTCCAATTGAATCCATCAATCCATCCATAATCAATTTGCATAGAATCTTTCATAGATTTTTTGCACCTCTCTTTGTTCCAATGCACGAATTTTTAGAGAGATTCTTCAACCTGCAAAATGAGAAATGGTGAAGATCCCAACATTTTCTAGCTTTATGTCCTTCCCCATGACAATGCAAATATTGCATTCTTTGAGTCGATTTGAATGAATCTATAATACTAACATCTTTAGTTCTATCTATCTGACCATATCTGAGACCTTCATTATTTGGCCTCATAACTATGTAAATGGGCTTTCTTATTCATTACCCATGATTTCCTACTAACCCATTTTCTTCATTATTTGCAAACCAGCATTATTTTCAACCCAACCTTTGTCATTAACATCACGAGCTACAAAATTTGTAGATCTAAACACATCCTTACCTTCAACTTCACACTCTTCACCCGTATCAAATGATTCATCAAATGAAAATACAAATCACTAGCATCCCATAAGGCATTGCATAGTGTAGGTTTAGACTTTAGACTCTGATTTTTCTTTAAGTATGTTTCAAACAATTGATAGAAAAAAAAAACAGTTTTCTCTTTCAATTTTAATACTTCTTCCTTTTGTGATCTATTTCATCTTTTAATTCTTTCTAATTTTCTCCAATTTATTTTCCAAAATATCTTTCACCAACAATAAATTTTCATTTTCTTTCTTTATACTTTTACCACTCTTTCCTATTAAAACAAATAATTTTTTTATACAATTAAATTTTAACTACAAAATAACTACTTATATAATACATGTTGTTGATTCATTCTGGTAGCCTCACACCTGCACTCTTTTATGATTTGAAATAATCTACCACTAACTTTATATCTCTCCAGAATTATATTTTATAAATATATAGTAGTGACTTCTTCAAATGTTGCAGAGTTCAAACGAGGGAAATTTTAGTCACCTATCTTCTTTGATTTGGTGCTAATAATAGCTATAAATAGGGTCTCTTTTAAAGCTATTATATCTTCTCACCTGTCTTTTATCACGTTAAATTTTCTTCCAGAATTGACTGCTTTCTTGCAAAATATAAGAATTATTCACTTCTTTTAGCAATGGTAGCATAGCAAATCCTTTTCATTGTTTCTACAATGATATTTCCTTACACATTTCCTCTGGCTACACAACTGCAAACTTGAATCTATATGAACTGTAGATTTTTTGAAGTCCTTCCAAGAATTATGGTATATAGATTCTCTGCTGCAATCTATAATTTTCTTAATAATTCATTCACCTTGTTGTAATGTCCACACAATCTCCCTTTCTGGCTTCTGTAATTATTTTTAGATTCCTTACCACTACGATATCTACACTTTTCTCTGCAATCCTTTAGCCCATTTTCCTCTATACATCTTGGAACACATATTCTATTAGATTCGAACATTGTTTACATCAGATTTCTTTATCTTCTTTATATAGGTGTTCAACAATTATTGAACTATTTATTAATTTCCCTTATTTGCCATTAAGGCAGGAGACTAATGTTTTCACTACAGTTTTTACATTAGTTTGTTTATGGAAAATCCGGCATCCTCTGGTAATCCTATGGTCTGAGACCATTTTCTTATTAAAATGAAATTTTTGTTTTTTATTTCTTTTTTCTATTGGCTATCCTCATTTTTCCCAGCAGTATTTTTTGAAATATTCTACAGGAAATCACGACAGATGATTTCAAGGTCGGACAAGTGGCATTTTTCAAATGGTTCACGTGGATGAGTGATTTAAGGCATCGTTTTTCAAGCTCTTTTTTCCTACAAATAGGAGCTTCTACAGTCTGAGTTGACCTAGTGGTGGAGAACTTGTACTCTTGAAAGAGAGGTCACAAGTTCAAATTCTACAAGGAGGTAGAGTATGTATGCCGGATTGTTGATGTACCTTTACATACTTATCTGTCAAGAGAATGCAGGGAACGAAACAGGAAACGTGTAGCCGCCACAGATATTAAGAAGGCAACTATATTTGTCCAAATACATATTGCTTCCTGCCACTCCTATTTCATGCTATTCATGTTGTCACACCAACTTTGGGACTTCTCCAACCATAGACAAATGCAAAGAGTTGACCATTCAGGAATACCTTACCCACTTGCAAATTGTAAACGCTAGTATTGATAGCTCCGCCTTCTTGACAAAAGGGTTTTCCTGATCTATTTCACACTTGGAATTATCCATAGAATGAACAAAATCTGTTGCAGAAATTTCCAAGCTATGCAGGTTAAAGCCAATTAAATGTGATCCAGTCTCGATGAAAATCGTGCTTAAGAAATGATCCCTCTATGCTCCAAGTCATATCAGGAGCATATTGACACCTAGTTGTACTATGAATGCAAATCATCTAACAAACCATGTGAGAGGATGTACCCATCTGAAAAACTGAGTTGTGTGTCACTACAATTCAACCCAATCTTTTAGTCATTTCGTGTCACACCAATCCTTTTCCTTATGACATTTGGTCTCTAAAAAATAAAATCCAAGATTTATGGCTTCCATATTATATTTGTTGGCTACTACACTCCAAGAGATCATGCTTGGTTATGTATTTTATTCAATAATTGACAAGCGTATTGGACATTTTCAAGCATGTCTATAGGGCAGTCACAAACAGTTAAAATAAAAAGTTTTCTTTCAACTGCATTTACTTTTTCCATTATGCTCTGGTCCCCGAGTTTCAAGTTTGGCACAAGCTGGACCAATCTGTAAAATTGGATAAGTTTAGTTTTACACATTGTACTTTTGCTCCCTTCAAACCACTAAAGCTTAATGAAAAAACATTCTTTGCATTTCCAAAAAGATTGTGATCCAAAAAGCAACAACTAGTTGTGATATTTGTCAAATCATTCATAGGCATCTACATGCTGCATACATTTTAATCAGGATAGTCATGAAACAATCTTTTAGAAAAATTCTGCATAGACTGACTTTGCAGCTACTGATCGTATGCTTAATTCTTCAAAACTTTATCCAAAAGTTCATATCATGCATGTCTAACAATGAAAGAAAGGAAAGGTCTTTTTATAGTCCACGACACCAGCCATATGTTTTTGGGTCTACATATGGTGCCAGTGATATGAGACTACCTCATACTCCTTGCGGGAGGCACCTAATTGCACTACATGCAAGGCATACATACCCTACCCTCTTATGAGATTTGAACTTGTGACCTCTTCTTCAAGAGTACAAGTTCTCCACCACTAAGTCAACTCAAGCTGTGACCTCTCTTTCATGATGCAATCCATGAAGCCATATTTTTCTCTAGATATTTCTAAAAAGTTAAAGAATTGATAAGAATCCCCTTCTCTACACATATCGGAAGAATCCTAATCCATGAGACTAGTTTTCGGTACCTACTTTCAGTTGGACAGGATGATACCCATGCCCCACTGATTTAGCACATCTATTATTGGTGACAGTGATTCCAAATTTCCAAATATTTTCTACCGTTCTTATTTAGAATTTGGTTAAAGGAATCTTATTACTAGAGCCTTATTCTTTAAATTTGTACTACTTGGGGGATTACTTACTGCTCCAAAAATCTTTCAAGTGGAGTACTGACAAGAGGGAGAAGAGTTTCCATATACAAAAATATAGTCTTAGTAAATCATGTTAATCAATTTAAAATTCATTCCTTATCAATATCTATTTGATCAACATGGATATTCAAGGCATCAAAAATGGTCCAGAGGTGATCTCTTTGCATCGCTTGCGAAAGAGGCATTGATTGATTGTAATAGAAACAAAGATTTTATTATTCACCTTATTTCTTCATTTGACAAATAAAGTTCTGGTGCAATTTATGTTCAATCATTTCAAATAACTCAAATGCTCTTTCGACAAGCCCACTTTGAGCATGTCTTACCATGAAAACACAAACCATGAGATGACAGAAAAGTTTGTGCAAAGTCCTTAGTAATTATTGTGAATGCCTTTGAGATGTTAAAACTGAAGGCAATTTTGGATGCACAAAGAGGGAACAAGAGACTAAAATTAAAAAGAATTACCTTGAAAGATTTTGTGAAGCACCATATATTTCTTCTTTCAAATATTTTTAACTGCCTCATGACTGACCGACTGACCTGGTTGGGCTATCTACTTGAATTTGGAATTTGCATACAAACAAGGCTACATAGCTTAAAATAAGTTGATATTCTTTAGCTTTTGAAATATTGGTGACTCTATTCTCTGTGCTAAATTATCTCAAATTTGATATCCTTCACAATGTAGTTTTCTATTTGGCTTGTTTATCTGGAACTGTGATCTACTTTTGCATTAGTTCCTTGCTGCTAAGTGATTTTACTAAGAATTCTTATCTTGTATTGTGAATGCATCCACCCCATGATTGACAAAGTTAGTTTGTAACCTTATGAGCATCCTTATAGAAGGGGCTCCTTGATATATTTTCAAAGGCTTCTATCATATCCTTGCATACCTTTATCTATTATCAATATTCCAATCGGATTCCACCCATGATTGGTGAAGTCACTTTGTTGGCATCTATATAGCTTTTGTCTCTCTAAATATTCTAAATACAAAAATATATTGTAGAAATGAGAGAAACATAAATACTTTGTTATCTCTGCAGCATATATTGTAGAAATGAGAGAAACATAAATATTTTGTTATCTCTGCAGCATTACTTCAAGGGACAATCTCCAAGTAGAGAATACAATCCAATTACAAATATTCTAAGATGCCTTTCCTAATGAGAAGCATTGCAAAATATAGGATTTTGCCAAAGGCAACTACTACAATCCCTTGCATATGGGATACTAATAAATACTTTAACAAGCAGCAGGATGTTTTACAGAGCATACACAACCCTTAACTAAAGCTCTGTAAGCGCATCTTATGCTCAACTAATACTAGCTTATGACAAAGTAGAATGGGGTACATAACAACCTCCAATTTACTAATCTTCCTTTACATTTTGATATTATTAATCTTTGAATTGGGGTCTACCCCATGATTGGCGAGTGGGTTAATCACCTTGTGGGTATTCAAAAGTCATTAGTTCCAGCTGGTTTGGTGTTTCTTGGGTTATTCATTTGAATACTTTGTAGGGTATTTAAAAGTCATTAGTTCCAGTTGGTTAGGTGTTTCTTGGGTCATTCATTTGAATACCTTGCAGAATATTAAAAAGTCATTAGTTCCAGCTGGTTAGGTGTTTCTTGGGTCATTCATTTGAATACCTCTCAGAATATTTAAAAGTCATTAGTTCCAGCTGGTTAGGTGTTTCTTGGGACATTCATTTGAATACTTCGGAAGGTATTCAAAAGTCATTAGTTCCAGTTGGTTAGATGTTTCTTGGGTCATTCATTTGAATACCTTGCTGAATATTCAAAAGTCATTAGTTCCAGCTGGTTGGGTGTTTCTTGGGTTATTCATTTGAATCCCTCGCAAGTATTTAAAAGTCATTAGTTCCAGCTGGTTAGGTGTTTCTTGGATCATTCATTTGAATACCTCGCTATCACATGTTATGATTATAGGGACACTCAACAGTGCTGCAAAAATTGGGTAAGTTCTTAAAGCAGTTATTAGCAGAGCATATCAAACATCCAGTGCCTTGATTTCATTCAAGTTTTTGAAGCGTATAGCCCGTTTATATTTCAGTCGACTAGAATGGCACATAAAGCAGTGTATAAACTTGAACGTTGAGACCCATCACGATCTTCAGAAAGGGTTTTTTTTGTGCTCTGAAGCAGCACATTACTTCAGTGATAATTCTTAGATTTTGGCAATTTGTAATGCAGGAAAATCAAGTTTTATAAACTTCATTTTAAAGATGTGTTTCAAAGCTCTAAATGTGGAGGCTTGGAACAATGTGATCATGAGTATAAAGATAATTAGATCCATATTTTTTCTTGTAAATTATTGTTATCAGATATTCAACTGAGTTAAGTTTTTTATGCTGAAATCATGGCGATTAATAGGCAATTGGCAGGGTAAAGTCAAATTCCACAAGTTTGGCCAGTATACTTCTTGCCTGTACCAAATTGGGAGCTTTGGAGTACGACTTCCATTAAGGCATAATACAAGAGTAGATTTTGTCAGATATTGTAGTTGAAAATGCTCTAGTAGACATGCATTCAAAATGTGGAAGCATCGAGAAGACAAACTGTTTGACAAAATGCCTGAAATAAATGTAGTTTCATGGAATTCCATGATTGGCACGATATGCAAATCATAGATTCAGTGAAAAGGCTTTAGAAACTTTCAAGAAAGTGTAATTAACAGGTTTAAAGCCAAATTCTACAACTTTTGTCAGCATCCTCCTTGGCTGGCTTTCATGTATTGCTCGTGCCATCACCAAATACAATCTTAAAAAATTTGGGATTGAGCATCTGATTTTTTATCATTAGTGATGTTACTTATGAGATTCAATATGCTCTCCTAATCTTTTGTATTTTTAAGTCTTCATAACAATGGACCAAATCTGAGCTAAATTTGATGGCTCATAAGTAGTACTATGCATTTTTACCCCCAAAACATAATAGAAAATGTCTGAATTCTACATTTGGAGGATTATATGTACTCTGCAGACTGAATTTTTTTAAAGGATTATATTTACTCTACAATATTCTAGATCTTGTGGAGATTGAAAATTTGTAAAGGATTATATTTATTCTACAATACGCATTCTAGGAAAATAATTGATGATAACAATGGAGCAAATCTGAGCTAAATTTGAAGGCTCACAGGTAGCACTATGCATTATTACCCCCAAAACATAATAGAAAATGTCCGAATTCTACATTTTGAGGATTATATTTACTCTGCAGACTGAAATTTTTTAAAGGATGATACTTACTCTACAATATTCTAGACCTTGAGTAGATTGAAAATTTGTAAAGGATTATATTTAATCTACAATATGCATTAAGGGAAATAATTGATGAAAATTGACTTAAAAATTTCGAAGTAATATATTTATAGTTCAGAATATGCGACTAGGACAAACTTAATGAAAATAAGTCTAGATAAAGATCTTATAAAGTTCCTTACTTTAATATATCTTCTTTTAAGTCTTCGGATTTGATCTAATGATATATAAAAATATATATCAAATAAGATATGTAATGAATATTTTAGATTTTTTCTTTTTAATGAAGGTAACTTAAAATTTAAAAAAACAAATATAATTTGTAGTTGTGAAATTGAACAATGATTTTTTCCAAAATGACCTTTCTTTTCCTCTTCCCCATCATAATTTACAGGGTTATCAATATAATGTTGATCTTCCAAGAACACCTCCCACGGGGTAAGATCTGTCCTCTATAAATCAGTATTTTGTGGAAGTTTAAATTAGTTCTTTGAAGGCGTTGCAAATGTGGGTTTCTTTGCATATGGAACAGTTGGAACAATTTTGGCTGCAATGTGAACGAGAATATCATTAGAAATGTAGGTCTATATATGGCATATGCATTCTCAACTTAATTTCTGGTTGTCTTATCAATTCAGTCGTTTTGTTTTATGTTGGTGATATCTGAAACACTTATTTAATCTGTGCAGCTAATGCATTCATATCAACTGATCTCTCCAAACATGGATACAAATATATTAATATAGTTAACTCTTACAATACTCACATTTAAATTTATTTAGGGTTTTTAAACGTTGTATGATAAAGATCAGATATTTTAGAAGGTATTTGGTAAAAGAGTTCTATGTTGTTTATTTTTATAGATTTGGGCTAATGCAGTTAAGAAGTTTGAAAAAAATGTTTTATGGTTGAATATAAGTTTGCTCAGGAGACGGTTGATGTCTTAAAAAATGTACATGATATTTTAGTATTGACTAATAGATTTGGAATTTTTCTGTGAATAACAGATGATTGCTGGGCCGAATTTGAGAGAGATAAATCTGTTAATCCTTTTCTATCCTTCACATAACAAGTTGCAAAAATCAAATCCTACAGGTATTATTTATTTATAAAATAGTCTGGCCATCCACCATAGACAGCAAGCATGTTGACCAAAACGTATGGCTTTCACCCTTTTATGTACCTGCAACTAATTGTTCTCTCGCCTCATTCATTCTAATTTCTAACATTATAACCTCTTCTCTGTTTTGCAATGGCTTCTAAACCCACCTTAAAACCATTCCTTAGCATTATAGTCCTCGTTCTATCATTTTCTTCTTGTTTGGCTTTCAAAGAAAAGAAACTTGTACTTGGATACTTGCATGACATTTTGACGGGAAAAAACGTAACAGGTGTTGTAGTTGTAGGGTGTAATGACCGATCTTTCAATACAAAGATCACATCAGAAAATTTCATATAAAGACAAAAAAGTTTGTCAACCAGTCAAAAATCGAATGCACAAGTCGACTAGATACAAATATATTGTCGGTAATAAATGAATAAAAGTACTACTAAGACCATAACTATCAAAAATATAAAGCATACTTTTGTCTAAAAATAAGCGGAAAGTCGACCATCTGTTGAGTGTCCTAAAGAAATCACATTAAGAGATGTTGCATCAACCATAAGAAAATACTAGTTGTTATGTCTCGGTAGCAACTCAAGAGATTTTCGACCAACTGTTGAAATCACATCAGTAAATGATAAAAATTAGATCGAAATATATACTTCCATATTAACATCATAAGTAAACAACAAAATTTACAAATACCACAATGTTGATTTTGAAATGGAAAGTCCTTCCTGTAAGAAACTTCAGAAACCTGTTCACAAAAGTCAGCAAGGGTGAGAATATTGTGGGAGTGCATTTCCACCCTACCACAAAGAATTAACGCTTACCCAGAATCTTTTTTGACATGAAAGATACCTAGCCCAGCTAGAAGTAATCTAACAAAGTAAAACTAAGGAGTAATGAAATATGTGCTACTTGATACATCCACAATCAAGTTACAATATAACATGTCATGGACTTCCAGAAAACAAACCCTGTATATTTACTTCCATTTCATACATATGGAAAAGATTGTGCAAAGATTCTCATTTAATACATAGTATATCATATTTCATGGGTGCATTAGACATACATAAAGGAACATAACAACATTGTTTTCCTAACTATCAAAAATATGTTAAGCTCATACATTTCCGCCATTATCTCTTTTAGTTCAAATGATATTTATACCTTGACTTCATCATAGTACATGGAGAAAACCATATGCATCATTCCGATATATTAAAACTAGAAACATCAATTGTTTTTTGAACAACATGTTGAAAATATCTTTTATTTTGTATCCAACCCATATAGAAGAACATATACTTAGTTCCAATTTAAAACACAAAGCTAACAAACATTCCATCTTCTTAGTTCTCAATAGGAAATATAATTGCATAATAAATATATGTTTCTCTTTATAAGATCTTTTATTTCTTAAAGCACAAAGAAACACAAGTAAACATTCTTACATACTGTAGCACATGCAAATACCATTTACCTTATTATTTTATCTAGTATTCCAAGTAATCATAATCTTCAATAGTATGCACTTTGTAATGATTTAGATATGGCCTTATATTCACAAGTATTCATGTTCAATAAGATTTTATCGAAGTTTTTCTAAGGTAAACTTAATTAATTGGATTCTATCCAACCAAGTGGTTAGCTCTCACTTTTAAATCCATGTTTAGAGTTTGAAAGAGTGAAGTTATATGCTGCTCTAATTTTAGCAAATAATATCTCCCCTAAAATAATAAATTATCCTCTTAAATAGTTAAGATTTTGATTCCTTCTTTCCAAACAACATAAAATCCAAGTTTATCATTTTCTAATAGGATTCACTTCTTACTGAAATAGCCATAAATACTCAACCTTAGAAAAACCTACAATAAAGTAAAACCACATTTCATATTTTATATAATCATTCCCCTACTATAGGAAGTTCATCAAGTTTTCTGTTGTAGTTTAAATAAGCAAAAATAACAAGTTTGTTCCTAAGATTTATCTTTAACCATAAGTTAAATTCAAAGGTTGTCAAAGACTATTGTTTGTGTTTATTATCTTTTCTCTTTTCAGATAATAGCCAATTTCTTAAATGATATTACTAATTACACATTCTCATAATAAAATAATAACCATCTTCAAATTTCTAATAATTCAACAATTCACTGAATTCATCTTCTTTAATATGTTGAAATATGATTTAAAATCGAGTGTAAGTTTGTAACGAAAATATTTACGTTTAAATCTGATTTTTACTCTAAAATTATGAAGTCAGAAAAAAGAGTTTTACTAAACTTTTCAATCATTTCTTGAACTTAGTTCATTTGTTTTCCTTTTAATAAATTTGTAAGACCACTCATCTTTTCTATTCTAATATCTCTGCCTATAAATAATAGATTCACTATTCTATTCTCAATTGATATAATTCCTTTTTCTTCCTTTCCTAATACTTTTTCATAAACAGATCTTTAAAAACCATTTTGCTACAAGAAAAACACAATTAATTTTAGAAGTAAAAATATTAATCTGAACACCAATTTTAATTACTACAATTTTTTTGTATATGTAATTAAAATTCAACTGAGAAAGGAACCTCATTTATTAAAAATCTAGAGATGCAATGCTTCCATTCTTTTCTTCCAGGTCGAATTTATTCCTCCTTCCTTCCTTCCTGTGTGTGCGAGTCTTCCTTCCTTAAAAAATGAGCTCTCCTCATTCTCCTTCTAATGTGTGCCTCTTATAAAATTTTCCTTCTCCCTTAAAATAAAATTCTCCCTCAAAATAAAACTATCTTCTTCCTTAAAATAAAAGCTCTCTGTGTTCTTCCTCCAAATAAACTCCATGTCTTTTACATGCATTGCCTTCTCTTTTATCCTCTTTGTGCCTTGATATTTTCTATTCTTTTAATCATAAATATCCTCCTTGTATTGGGTCTCTTTTCTTCTTACCAAAATATCATGTAAAAACTTTATTGTTTTGTCATTCACATTGGTGGAAAATGTCAACAAGGTAGCTAAAGATTTTAAAACAAAATATTAAATCTTCCCCCTTCATAAATACGTTTGCCACTTCCCTGACTTATTTTTATTTTATTCCACCACTTGTCATGCACACTCCCCAAAATCTGCATACACTGTGGATGTTTAATTTAATATCTAGAGTGGGCCAAAGGGTCGTGACACAGGGGTGAATAGATTAACTTCAATAGAACAATTTATTTATCTTTCAATTTTGTATTTCTTTTATTTGATATCAGAGGAGACCTGAAAAACCATTTAGAGCATTGAAGAAATTGTAAGATCCAGCTATAATGAAGGAAAAATGTGTTTGTAGCTAAGTATATGTCATCTAAAAGATATTGCAGGAAAGAAGGTAGCGAAAAATGATAAGACCAAATCTGTGAGACCATATGAAAAATTTTCAATTAATAAACTTTGCATACAATTTAGCTTTGAATAGATCTAATTTTAATTTTTCTTTCAACATAAAGTTAATCAATTTTGATTAGTTGATAAATACAAGTTAATTTTTTAATCTTTTAAAATATTATTGTTAAAATCTCCTATAACAATGTAAAGAATTGTTTAAATATTTAAATTCTTTACAACACAATTATTAAATTACATATGATGCCCATATATCATGCCAATCGACAATGATTTTTAACAAGGTTTGATGAATAATTATTGAATTGGCCATTACGCCTAGCAATTACATTTGATTGAAAGTTTTGAAAAACAATTTCCATAAAACTATTTAATTTGTGGCTTGCACTCAACATTTCTAGCAATCCCAGTGCTTGAGGCAATGGTCAAATCATTCCAAGCCACATCTATCATTAGAAAAAATTGAAAAAGGAAATTAGCAGATTTGTTTTAATTTGAATTTAATCACTACATCTTTTTCCAATTTCATTAATTGGTTTACATTTTTCTAATGTTTTAATTTTTTTAACAAGCTGAATATAGGGAATGCGAGTTCTTAATAACTATGTTTTAATTCTAGTGTGGCAGAAATTGTAACATACCTTTATAAAAATCCTCGAAGAACTAAAAAATATTAATTAAAAAATATCTTGAGAGAATAGGACATAATAATTAAGTCGATAGGCTTTTCATTGTGGGAACCACAATAGACAAAAAATTATTTGATATCGGAAAATTGTCTAATACCAAAAAATTGTCTGGATTCTGATACATAAAATTGTTAGTATTCTTCCCTAAGGGAAAGTGTGTAAAATCAGTTTTAATGCAGCTTGCAAAGAACCATTTAAAGGGAATGTGTATGCATTCACACAATAGAGGCAAAATGGATTTGTTGAAAAGTCATCTAAACTTCAAATATATTTACATAATTTGATGTCTTGCAACGTAAAAGATGGAGATACGTCCACATGGATTGCTAAAAAATGCATGCAATCAGTTATACCTAGATGGCTTCCATGCAAACCAATCATACCCGATACACAACTCAACAATCCATCCCTCAAAATGCATCTCTATTCTCTTATTACCATCACAGAGTACTTCTCTAATACTTGTTTAGTAGGACAAATTAGAAATAGGAAAGAAAATTGACAATGACATTAATTAGTTGTATTCTCACACAACTGCTATGGAAGATGAAGATGAAGAGGGTGTCATGAGTGATCTTTCAAAATGCTCTGAAATTTTTCTACTGAGAAAGATCTATGAGCTGCAATCAGAGTAGACACATCTAATAAAGTAAGCATTGAGAGTGGCAGACATGGTGAAGCATCTTATATAGCTTGTAAGAATATCATTTACTGCATTCTTCTATTTGTTCTCCTTCGTTCCATATAAAATAGTGCTTGATCCAGGTTCTAATGGTGTAACCCATGTGGCAATTATAGCTTTGCCAACAAGGTATCCTTGAGTGATGTGGACTTGGAAATAAAGTATTTAATAGATCAAAATTAACATCATTTAACATATAATCCTAAATAGAATGATTAGGGTTGGGATCTTGCATTTAATCCCTTGTGAAATCTCCTTTACATTTACTAGAGAATTAGCACTCAAAAACCCTCAAAATATTTGAAAAAATGTTGGTCCCTTGTTGTTCCTAACAAAGTAAACAACAATGTGGATAGGAGACTTTATACAAATGTTCAAATTAAGCATACAAAATCACTTGTTATTGTAGAATATTTAGGGCTTATAATTAATTTTCTAGGTTGGTGTAATAAGCGACCATCTCATGTTATCTCATCTTCCTGGTAGACCATTATGGCATGCTCTAATACACATGTCAAAGCTTTAAGTTTGTTTATGTTTCTCACTCAAACTATTGTTACAGGAAAGTCGATGCTACTGCTACTAGTTGATGTTGTGGCTTTCAACTAAACTCTTTGAGTAAATTGAACGGCACCAAATTCTTGTTATTTTCATGAGAATTGTTAAGATTCCTATTTTGATGTGATTGATATTTAATTTTTATTTTAAATCAGACTGTGAACTTGATATTATATATTATACTGAATATACAAATCTGCACTTGGTAGAACACTACCATTTATTTCTGTGTTTTCCAAATGCAGATTTCTTTGATTATAAATATCCAATAATGAGGACATGTCTCATGGAGAGACATGCCTCTACAAATGTAGAGACATGCCTATACATGAGACATGACCTTTCACATTTCACACGAGACACCACTTCATGATACTTGGTAGCAATGATAACACTGAAGTTTGTTTTTTATTTAGTAACTTGTTACGATACGTAATATGTATCATAACACCCAAGTGTTACGGTACTTATTAGTTATCATAACACTTATGTGTTATGATACATAACATGTATCATAACACAACTGTGTTATGATACATGTTATGTATCATAACACTTTATGTGTTACAATACCATAATACCAGCCACATGACAGATATCGTGATCTCCAAATAGATATTTGTTCATCGATCGATAACTAAATCAATATATTAAGAATTGTTATCATATATATAAGATGCATATATTAATTATATATAAAAAATACGCTTAATCATTTTCCATAGATGAATCTTTACTGACTGACGCTATATCATTAACACTCCCTCTTAGCTAGGGAAGATGTTTTATGAAAAGATTCATACATAACATGAATAAAGTATTACATCAATGTAATATTATAAATGATATTATCTCATAATATCAAATCAATGATATTCACCAAGTACTCAGAGTAATGGTCTTCTAACATCAAGTTTTATGATGTTCACGAAGTACTCATAAGGGTCATGAAGATATTATCTTGTAATATCAAGAGTAATGGCCTGCTAATATCAAGTCCATGATATTCACCATGTACTCAGAGTAATGACATGCTAACATCAAGTTTCATGATGTTCACCAAGTACTCATATCTCTAATGAAAGTAAATGTACACCTTTCATAGAGATATTATTATCATGATCTTCTTAGATATCAATATGATGTCCATCATGATAAATATAAGTTATTGTAAGATCGCCACCTCACAATAACTGCTAGATATAAAAATGCAATCATTAAAAAGTCATCACTTCTTGATGATGCATACAAATCACATATATATTCATGAAATAACACTTGTGATAAAAAATAAATATTTTATTAGTACAATGATCAAAGATACTGACTCATTCTCATAAATTACAATCATATATACCAAGTTTATCTTTGAAGAATTCTACCTTATTCTTCATAAGAGGTTTGGTGAGTATATCTGTTGTATGTTCATTTGTACTAACATATTTCAACTCCATCATATTTTTATCTACCATGTCTCTAATGTAGTGATAAGGTATCTCAATATGTTTGGACTTATTGTGAAACTCTGGATTCAAGGATAGTTTAATGCAACTCTGATTATCACAAAGAATAATGGTTGGCTTTAGTGATTGTCCAAACAATCCAACTAGAATTTTTCTCAACCAAACTGCTTCTCATGCTCCCATGGATGATGTAGTATATTTTTCTTCAATGGAACTCTGAGCTATTGAGGATTGTTTTCTGCTGAACCAAGAGATCATATCTGAACCTAAACTGAAGCAACATCTAGAGGTTCTTTTCTGATCCACGATGTTTCCAGCCCAATCTGAATCAGTGTAACCATGCAAGTTCAGGTCCACATCTTTATATCTCAGCCCATATCTAATTGTGCCTCAAATATATTTGAGGATGTTCTTATCTGCTACTAGTTGTATTTTCTTTGGTTCACTCATGAACTGACTAAGCACATTAATTGCATAATAAATATCAAGCCTAGTGTTTACTAAGTACATCAAGGACCCAATTATCTATCTGTATAGGGTATGGTCTACGGGCTCTAAGTCATTAGATTCTTCCTTGAGTTTGAGGAGGTTTATCTCCATTGGAGTAGACATAGGCTTGTAGTCCATCATTATGAATCTCTTGAGGATGTCCACCATGTACTTTCCTTGATTTAGAAATATATTATTTTTATGTTGCCACACTTCCAATCCAAGAAAGTAATGAAGAATTCCCAAGTCTTTCATATCGAATTTGAATGCCAAGTCTTGTTTGCATTTGATGATGATGTGCTCTTCTCCTGTGGTTAATAATTCATCAACATAAAGAATCATAATCAACATGTCTCCATCTAATATTTTGAAATAGAGATTTGGGTTTGCATCATTTTTTGAAAAGTTGAGTTTTGATAGATAATGATTGATCCCTTCATACCAAGCTCTAAGAGCTTGTTTGAGACCAAATAATGATTTCTTTAGTTTGCATAAATGTGACTGTTTATTGTGAATTATGAATCCTTCAAGTTTCTCTAAGATATACTTCCTCTTCAATGACCCCATTCAGGAAAGAAGTCATCCATCTTGTTAAAGCTCTAAATTTTTGGGAAAAAATGCAGTCCTATATAGTGATAAAACCCTAAAAAATGGCCTCTTAAACTCCATGCCCAATAATTGATGATGGATTACATGAAATAGGATACAAAATTATATTAATTTTCAATTAAAATTTTAGGTATTAAGGAAGGAATCTCTGTGACAGGAATAATCAAAATTATGTGAGCAAAGGTTTCAAAAATGTTAGAATTTTGACCTGCTGCAAAGATGATGCCGACAAAGGCTGAAGATGGTCAAATTTTAAAAATCTAAAAAAGACCCAGTTTGAGAAATAAAATTTCCAATCTTCAAGAAAAATCTTAGCTTTCCATGAGGTGTTTTGGTTTTTCAACCAGACCCAAATCTGAAAGTTAGGTAATTATTGTTTAGTTAGTTAATTATTTTTTCAAAATAATTTGTAATAAGGGTTGTGTATTTTCACTCTAAAGAGGTGTGAAAGCCACTTGAACACATATATATACATAATGAAAAATGTAAAGAAAGATAATACAATTCATATTTTCATAGGATAGAATTTCATAAACAACTACAACTATGAACTCTTATGTACCAGTTTTTCAACATCAATAAAGATAAGTGCCATTTCTTTTTTTTTGTGGTTATAAGTTATATGTTTTCAATTAGTCTTTCGGATATTCTATTAAATAGAGTGTTTCACTGTGTTAAATTCCCTAAATATTGTAATTCAAAGTTAATATATACAACTCGAGTATCAATTGTATGGTTTGTGAACCTGCCATTGTTCTTATTGGTCTCTTAATTTGAGTTAAATTCGATAGGATTAGTTGTGTAAATTGATTTGTATTATGAATCAAGCAAAATCATGTGAAGTGATGGTCTTGTCTTATTAAAGCAAGTTTTTTAAAACCGTCTGTAATCGTACGTATGATTGAAAGTGTTTTGACTCTATAGCCCAAGTACTTAGAAGGCACTGGTCTAATCTTTAATTGGAAATTGTCACATTAAGTTCATCTATAGTTTGTAGATCATTAATTATTATTTCAAAAGGATTACTTTTAGTCCTTAGTATAATCTATTTTAGTCAGGTATTATAGAATAGAGATTTTTAGGAGATTAGTTGCTTTCCTCAAAGGATCATTCACCACCTTTGGAGGAATCTTGTTTTGTGTACGCAGTTGTGTGACATGGAGAAGTTCATAGTTCAAAGTGAATTTAGGCCTACCAGCCTTGGCTTGATTAAGCTAGAATTGCAGAGGTGTCATTATACCTGTTAGTTGGCCAAAAGAAAATTCATCATTTTTGGGCACCAACAAATTGATGACTCTCCTGGGGAGAGTTGCTCACAATATATATTGTGAAGTTACCTAGAATTTCAAATTTTGCAAATGAAAATTAGAAAGTAGTTATGTTAGTTTATTTGGAAACACACTCTACTGGAAAAAAGAGCCTAGAAGCAAGACATTCCTCAAATGAGGTGATGACTCTATTCAATAAAGCATTTCAATCAGTGACTCTACTAAGGAAGAAGACCCATAAGGAGATAAGTAAAGTTTTCCTCTTTGAAAGAGGTGGTGACTCTATTGTCAAGAACCTAATGTATAAAGAAACAACTTACTACCAATTTAAATATTCAGAATGTATCAGAATAAACAACCATTTCAAAGAAATCCATTTATTCCAGATGGTATCAAGCCATTGGATCTTAGGGGATTCCATTGTATTCCTTTTAAGTTGCTCCCTAAGTTTTCACAACTTGTACCAAAGTTCCATGGAAAATGGGATGAATCAACAATTGAACATTTGGATGCATTTTATGCATTCATAAAGAACTATGAGATTTGTGCAGAAGATTAGGACATTAGAAGATAATGCAAGAGAGGCATATGAATCATTACCTACACAAAGTATTTCATCTTGGAAAGAATTTGAACAATGGTTTCTATATGAATTCCATGATGCAAGCGATGAAGATAACATGTGTTATGAACAGTGTGAAGACCAAAGTTGCATCATGGAGGAGGATCGTACTATGTATCTACTTGATGCATTTTTCAGTTTGGAGATATTTGAAGGGGAGTCTTCTGCACACTTATTCTTGAGGATGGCGGATATATATTAGAGGATACCTATAACAATTATGCCTTCACAAAAAGAATTAATGAGAAAGGTTAAAAAATTGGGAATCTCGCCAAATGACCTTGATCTGAAGCTACTTTTTAAGATATTAGAAGAAGATAGTGAAGACAAAGAAGAGGAGGATTATGATCAAATTGAACAAGGCCTTGTGTGTGATGGAAATCTCAGTGATGATGAAGAAGACCCAAATTATATATCCCCTTTGGACACATTTTTTTAACTTAGAGAAACAAGAAGAAGAATCTGCAGTACAATTCTTCCTAAGGATGTTTCATATCTATCAAGAAATACCTTCAGAATGTAGACCTACATCCTCTGATCTTTTCAACAGAGTATGAGAACTAGGTCTTTTATATGATCATCAGTTCCTTACCTTTCTCAAAGTTATGAATAATGAATTGGTTGCAGAGAAGAAAGAGTGCAGAACTGAAATAACATGAGTCAAGTGAGGTTTCAAATTTGAATGGAGAAGATTCTTTTGGGTAGTTTGAGGAAATTTTTTCCATGATGATACTTGTATGATATCAAACATCAATGAATATGAAAATAAGGAAGAGGATCTTCTTCGTGTGGAAGAGATTTCAGCCTTATTAGACATAGAATACCGAAGACACACTGAGAAGAATGGTCCAAATTTTTTCTCAATCCACCATGGTAAGGAGGTAGACGGATCAGCTCATATTCAAGAGAAATCAAATTGTGGAGATGAAATAGAACTGCATGAACATGAGGAAGTTTCAAGAGATAATGTCAATGGAGATGTTAGTCTCGTTGATGAAAAACTTGATGATCCAAATGAAAATTCTCATGAATGTATGCCCAAAATCTCTATGTTCCTGAATCCGTTGTTTGAAGAGGAAGTAGATGAAGATATGTCTGATTTCTCTATGTTATCGAATCCATTGTTTGAAGAGGATCCTTTATGCAATGACATCCATCAACATCATAATGAAGATAGCAGTCCTAATTTTAAAGTTGATGAAATTCATGAAGTGCATTCAGATGGTGAGATATCTTTTAGTTCATTCTTTGAGCTGGAGGTACACCAAATATGTGAAGATGAGATGGAATCGGCCAAGCATGATGGGGGAAATAGATTAAAGGATAGTTTTGAAGATTTCTCAAATATTACGCCTGACCATAGTCCTGGTATATGTGAAGTGTCTCCTTGACATGAACCATCTTTAAAACCATTATATGAACAAGTGTTGCACCATTGCCTTGAAGAAAAGATTGGATTAGACAAACATAATCTGCATTAAAAATATAGAGACATAGAAATTGTATACAAAAGGACAATCACACAAAGAAGATTTATTCTAATTCTTATATGACTAGTCACATGCATGACCAAATGGAGCTTCCATTCAACAAGGACCAAAGTGCATCTGATGATTTCTCAAAGGAAAAAGAAAAGGAGAATACCAAAAAATACATTGATAAAGCAACAAGTATTGTTCACAAAAATGATGGTATCATATTCAAGAGATCCAAGGTGTTACATGATCAAAATCAAGTGTTCGATAGAGGAAAGGATCAATGTTCAATTTTGGGGTGCATGGGGCCACCCAATTTTACTTCGCATCAGATTAAGTATGGGTACTTGGTCTACTTCTCCAGAGATAGTTGGAATCTCACTATGCTCACATGGATCATACGTCCCCAAAAAAAGCTTATTGGAGCTCTAAATTTTTGGAAAAAAATGGAGTCCTATATAGTGATAAAACCCTAAAAAATGGCCTCTTAAACTCCATGCCCAATAATTGATGATGGATTACATGAAATGGGATACAAAATTATATTAATTTTCAATTAAAAGTTGAGGTATTATGGAAGGAATCTCTGTGACAAGAATAATCAAAATTATGTGAGCAAAGGTTTCGGAAATGCTAGAATTTTGTCCTTCTGCAAAGATGATGCTGACAAAGGCTGAAGATGGTCAAATTTTAAAAATCTAAAAAAGACCCAGTTTGGGAAATCAAATTTCCTATCTCTAGCAAGAAATCTTAGCTTTCCATGAGGTGTTTTGGTTTTTCAACCAAACCCAAATCCGAAAGTTAGGTAATTATTTTTTAGTTAGTTTATTATTTTTTCAAAATAATTTGTAATAAGGGTTGTGTCTTTTCACCCTAAAGAGGTGTGAAAGCCACTCAAACACATATATATACATAATGTAAAATGTAAAGAAAGATAATACAATTCATATTTTCATAGGATAGAATTTCATAAACAACTACAATTATGAACTCTTATGTACCAGTTTTTCAACATCAATAAAGATAAGTGCCATTTCTTTTTTTTTTTGTGGTTATAAGTTATATGTTTTCAATTAGTCTTTTAGATATTCTATTAAATAGAGTGTTTCACTGTGTTAAATTCCCTGAATATTGTAATTCAAAGCTAATATATACAACTTGAGTATCAATTGTATGGTTTGTGAACCTACCATTGTTCTTATCGGTCTCTCAATTTGAGTTAAATTCAATAGGATTAATTGTGTAAATTGATTTGTATTATGAATCAAGCGGAAGCCTACGAAGTGATGGTCTTGTCTTATTAAAGTAAGTTTTTAAAAACCATCTCTGATTGTACGTAGGATTGAAAGCATTTTGACTCTATAGCCCAAGTACTTAGAAGGCACCGATCTAATCTTTAATTGAAAATTGTCACATTAAGTTCATTTATAGTTTGTGGATCATTAATTATTATTTCAAAAGCATTACTTTTAGTCCTTAGTATAATCCATTTTACTCAAGTATTATAGAATAGAGATTTTCAGGAGATTAGTTGCTTTCCTCAAAGGATCATTCACCACCTTTGGAGGAATCTTGTTTTGTGTATGCAGTTGTGTGACACGGTGAAGTTCATAGTTCAAAGTGAATTTAGGCCTACCAACCTTGGCTTGATTAAGCCAGAATTGTAGAGGTATCATTATACCTGTCAGTTGGCCAAAAGCAAATCCATCATTTTTGGGCACCAACACATCTAATGTATTTTCCATCCTTTAGATGTTGCAACGATAATTACAGTTCAGATAGAGGTGTGTGCTAAAATGTTGACACACTTCTATGAGTCATTATATCCAAGATTGCTCAAGAATGAGGTCTTAAATGGTGACTCATAGCTCTCTATCCATGGAGTACAAGGGTTCATAATGGAGGCCCTCAGTTTAGACCTAGTTTGTGCCCATGCAAGTACACCATAAAATGAGAGATTCAAAGAGGGAAAGCAAGAATGATAGTCTCCATGATCATCAAGTATGCATGAAAATGAAAGTGAAAGCTATTCTATATGATAAAAATGCATGAAAGAAAACTAATCTATGAAAGAAAATACACATGCAAGATTATTCTATGGAATGAAATACGAATCTAATCTACTATGAAAGTGCAAGAGTAATCTAAATGGATTTCCATCGAGGCATGAGAGAAGAAGATAAGAAAAGAGAAGTTGCAATGTTCAAGCTCAAGTGCTCAAATTATCCTCCAAAATCACTCTCCAAACCTGCATAACAATAACATAAAATCTGGATCTCTAAAATCTCCACGCATAAATGAGAAGGAGAGGGATCCTTATAAAGGATTTAGAAATGAATGGATGGTCAAGATTAAAAGGCAAAAAGAAATGAGCAATGGTGGAAATTAAATCTCGGTTGATCCATGTGCTCAAGATTCTCAAGAGGCAAAATCAATGGACTTGGTTAAGAGGCAAAAAGATGTGTGGAAGAGATTAAGAGGCAAAAGGAGATTCTGCTCATCTTGGAAAGTGTGCATTGAATATGTAGACAAAAAGTCTTTTTCTTTTTATTTTTATTTTATTATTTATTTATTATTTTTAGCAAAGTGGTTTCCATTATTTAATTAAAAGATTTTTTATTTATCTAAAAGAGATTTGTTCTTTTAATTAAATGTGGCTTAGGATAAAGTGATTTTATTATTTAATTAAAAGATTTTTTTATTTAATTAAAAGGGATTTTTATTTAATTAAAAGGGATTTGGTTCTCTTAATTAAATAAAACTTAGGATAAAATTATCAAACCTTAGGAAATATTGAAATATTTGAATTACGATTTGGTTAAGGAAATTGATAAATTAAAAATATTGCAAGGCATTGATTCAGGAAATGATAAATTGATGAATGGGGCCCAAAGTCTAGGTGACCATTTTAGGGTGCATACATTTTCCCCTCTTTGACTAATGTGTGATCTTTATGGGAACACATGTGGTCAAAGAATGAAGTTGAAGAGTGAGATCGATTTGGGATCACAAAATAACCCATATGTGTGATCAACGAACGGGAACACATCAGGACAAAGATAAGATGATTAAAAAAGACAAGTTCAACACCCCTGTAAATAGGTAATTGTCATGTCCCAGATAAGAATCTCAAGCAAGGTTGTCCCAAGCGGAGCAATTGATAGGATTGATAAAGCTGAATCAAGGATTGAAGTTTGATAGGTACTGCCCTTTCATGATTGAAACTTAAATGAGATAGAGGAGAAACAATGAATTGATAAATTTGATCAAATCGAACTAAAGATAAGGTTCTTGATATAAGATGAAATATATAAGGATCACATAAGCAAGGTAGATCATCAAGAATGAAAGATTATGCCCCAAGGTTGAATTAGAAGAAAGGAAGTGGGGTGAAAGCGAATGGAAGATATAAGTTTGGAAGAAGTGAAAAGAACTAGAGGGAAGAAAGAGAATGTGCCGCAAGAAAGAGAATGCCCCAAAATCAATCAACTATTTAAGATAGGAAATTTTGATTGAGATCATGAAAGAAGATAAGGAAATGAAGATCAAAACATGACCATAGTTGATTAAAAGTCCAAAAGAAAGATGAAGGAAAACCATCTCAAACTCATAATGCAACCTAAAAATGCAAATTAACATGAATTATAACAATGCAAGCTACATAAAAATACAAAGGTGTACTTGCAATAGAGCAACTGTAACATAGGATTTTGTGTTCATCATTCATTAGAGAATGTTAAGGAACTTATTTTCATCATTGGGCCATTATTAACGAACATCGAAAAATCACACAATCATCACCGATCACAAGTGCAACTATGAAGATATGAATGTGATTGATATCGGATTGGAATGTGGAAATATTCTAACATAAGCATCAAAGACATAAAGGTCAAGATGACTTCAATGTCAGCTTACCCAATTTAATATAGCAAAACCATGCTCGCATCAAGGCATAGATGCCAAGATGACCATAAGAACGGTTGTGCAAAAACAGTCAAGGATGATGCCTCAAATATCCTAAGTGTTTCAAGGGGAGAACAAGAGACACTCTAGAGTTTCAAGACCACACCCACAAGCAGAAAGAAAATGAAAACATGCCCCATGCCCCAAGTCCTCTAGCTATGCATCCCAGAGAGACTTATTAGACAAGGACACTCAATGAAAATCAATAACAATCAGCACACAAAGAAAATATCATGACATAGCTCAAGCATTAAGTGTTGTGTTTAAAAAATTTAAGTGTGTTAACTGATACTGAGTTATGAGGATAAGGATCGAATGCTTGCAAGTAGGTAAGATCACATGACAAAATTGGGTAAGACCAAACTAAGAAGTGTTGAAAAATACTCGATGCTAGGGGCTATGTTGAAAAACACAGTTTACGAGGTGTCCTAAAGACAAATGCATCCAAGAGACCAAAGCTAACACAGTTATGCCCCCTAGACAAAGACAAAGACCAATTCCAAACCAAGGCAACAAGGACAAGGCATGATGGAGAAAGGCTAAGTGTCGAGGATGCGTGTTAAGAAACAAGGGAGCAAAGGCCTCAAGTAGCGCCTATTTCCAAGTTTTCACTACTTGGATTTTATTGCATTTTTTTTTTCAAGACTTTTTATAATTTTTTTGTATTTTTTCTACCAAGGCGCCTATTTCTAGGTTTTCACCAAGGCACTTTTTCTATTTTTTTTGAATTTTATTTTTTTGGACTTTTTATAATTTTTTTGTATTTTTGCTACCAAGGCGCTTGTTTCCAAGTTTTCACAAAGGCACTTTTTCTATTTTTTTTTTGAATTTTTGAATTTTATATTTTTTGTATTTTTGGAATATATATTTTTGCCTATTGCTAGGTTTTCACTAAGATGATCATTTTTTAAGGACATTTTCAGATTTTTAGAATTTTTGACAATATATCATTTTTTTTGGTTTTTTCAGGATTAATAAGTATGTACAAAGGATGCCCCTAGATAAAATGGGCATCATGGATAGAACTTCTTCAGGTGCAAGACATTGATGGGATCAAGGAGCTACTCTGCCTCTACAATAGATAATAAATAAGCACCTGTCCCAAAAGCTACTGTAATGATGTAAGGTCCAAGCCAGTTAGGTTCAAATTTTCCCTTTTGATCTCTATGCTGTTGATTCTTAGGATTTTCACGTAGGACAAGATCTCCCACTTGGAATTCTCTAGGGCGACCCTTTTTGTTGAAGGCTTTGGACATGCACTTTTCATAAAATCTCATATGGTCAAATGATGCTTGGCATTTCTCATCTAGAAGTTCTAACTCTTGAAGTCTCATGGCATGGTAGTCTTCATCTGTAACTAGACCTTTGAGGGAAACTCTAAGTGAAGGAATATCAACCTCTAAAGGTAACACTTCTTTAGTGCCATATGTAAGGGAAAAAGGAGTAGCCCCAGTAGGAGTACAAATACTCATTCTATAGGCCCACAAAGCCAGATTTATCTGTAAATGCCAATCTCTACCACTCTTACAAACTGTTATGTGTAGGATTTTAAGAATGGCTTTATTTGATGCCTCTACTTGACCATTTCCTTGTGGGAAGTAAATGGAGGACCAATGTTTCTTAATCTTGAATTTCTTGCATAGTTGTTTAAGGTCCTTATTTTTGAACTGGCCTCCATTATCAGTGATAATCTCGAAAGGCACTCCATATCGACAGATGATATGGTTCATAATGAATAGTGAGACTGTCTTTCCCAAGGCAACAGAAAATGGGACAACTTCTACCCATTTAGTGAAGTAATCGGTAGCAATGATAATAAACTTGTGTCCACCTGATGAGTTGGGATGAATTTTCCCAACAAGATCAAAGGCCCAGCTCTGAAATGGCCAATGAGATATAGAAGGAATGAGCCCTGTGCTTGGAGCATGTGTCAGGTTACCATGTTTTTGACACTTTTCACATGAATTTGCAAAAGCTACTACATCAATTTGCATCATAGGCCAATAGTACCCCACCCTAAGAAACCTTTGGGCCATGGAAAGACCATTGGAATGTCCCCCATAGATGCCCTCATGAATGTCAACTAACGCTTGATTGGATTCTTCCTTTTCTAAGTATCTAAGAAGTGTTCCATCTAGACCCCTCCTATACAAATCACCAGAGATAAGGGAATGGAGAGAGGCATTTCAGGTAAGGTTTCTACATTCAGATCAGTTAAAGGTTTCAGGGATAATGCCATCATGAAGGTATGAGTAAATGGCACCATAGCGGGATGACTCACGACCAACAAGGGTAAAAATGACATGACTTTATTGGGAGTCATAGATAGGGTGATACAGCTCTTCCACCAGGAATTCAAATTTGAATTCATGTTCGCCTAACTGAAGGAGTGAAGAAAGTGTAGCCATAGCATCAACTGCTTTATTTTCTTCTCTAAGGATTTGCTAAAACGTGACAAATGTGAATTATCATTTCAAGGAATCAACCATTTTCTTGTAAGGTACCAGCTTCTCATTTTTTGTTTGATATTCATCATTGACTTGGTTGATTATCAGCTATGAATCCCCATAAATGTGTAACTCTATGATTCTCCATTCTATGGCCATCTTAAGTCCATTTATTAAAGCTTCATACTCAACAATGTTGTTTGTACATGGGAACAATAACTTGTAAGACTTAGGAATCGTGTACCCATGAGGAGAAAAAAATAACACACCAGCTCCTGAACCATTTTGCATAAAGGATCCATCAAAGAACATCTTCCATGTTCTTTCAGTCATATAAATGAGGTGCTCATTTGGGAAGTCAACTTAAATAGGGGCATAATCTTGTATTGGGAAATCAACTAATTGATCTGCTATTACTTGTCCTTTGATTGCTTTACACTCAATGTACTCTATGTCAAACTCAGAAAGGATCATCATCCATTTAGCAAGTCTACCTATGAGGGAAGCCTTACCTAATAAATACTTGAGTGGATCTATTTTTTCTATGAGGTGTATTGTGTGCGCAAGCATGTAATGTCACAATTTTTGGGAAGAAAATACAATTGCAAGGCAAGCTTTCTCAATGTTGGTGTAGTTAACCTCATATGAAACAAGAGTATGAATAATGTAGTATATTGCTCTTTCTTTCCCATGTTCATCAATTTGAGTGAGTAATGCCTCCAAGGAAGATTCTGTCATTGAAATATATAAAATAAGTGGTTTCCCTAGGATAGGAGGCATTAAAATAGGAGGATTTACCAAGTATTTCTTGATTTGATCCATGCTCTTTTGACAATCCTCATTCCAAACACATTTGACTCCTTTGTGCAAGTTCTTGTTGAAAGATTGAGCTCTATCCACCAACTATGAAATGAATCGCCTTATGGATTGAAGGCATCCTTGAAGACTTCTCATTTGACTAATTTTTCTAGGAGGTGGCATATCTATGATTGCTTGGATTTTTTCCGGGTCTACCTCTATTCCTTTTGTTGAAATGATAAATCCTAGTAGTTTTCTAGAGGTGACACCAAATGCACACTTTTTAGGATTTAACCTTAGTTGAAATTATTCCATGTGATCTAGAATGACTTCTAAATCATCTAAGTGTGTGTCTCTTTTCTTAGACTTGGCCAAGGTGTCATCCACATAATCTTCCATGTTTTTATGCATCATGTCATGAAAATGGTTGTCGTAGCTCATTGATAGGTGGCTCTTGTATTTTTTAATCCAAAAGGCATAATGTTCCAACAATAGGTACCCCATGCACAAGTGAATGTAGTCTTTTCTTGATCTTCAGGAGCTATCTTAATTTGATTGTATCTAGAAAAACCATCCATCAATGAATAGATCTCATAACCTACAGTCATATCCACTATCATGTCTATATTGAGAAGTGGAAAGTTATCATTTGGGCATTCTCTATTGACATCTCTAAAATCTATGCAAATTCAAATGGATTTGTCATGTTTGGAAACTGGTACAATGTTTGATATCCATTCAGCATAGTCAATAGCTCTTATGAATCCTTCACCAAGGAGTTTCTCTAATTCTTCTTTGACTAGGAGAGCTATGTGAGGATTCATCTTTCTCAATTTTTGTTTGACTCGTTTTACACCTGGAGCTATGGACAAGTGATGCATGATAAGATTAGTGTCCAAACCTGGCATATTTGAATAAGTCCATGCAAAATTGATCTTCTTTTTTTGTAAGAACTTAGTGTAAGATTATTTTTCTTGTGGTAACAAGGATTGAGCCAAGTGTACTATTTGTGGAGCCTCATCTGTACCCAAATTGACTATTTGTGTTGGCTCAATAAGTATTGAAGATCTATCTTGAAAGTAGCTAGGGAGATGATCAAGAACCTCATCCTTAGGCACCTCAAAAAGGTTTTCACCCTTGGATATGCCATTTATTTTTACTTTTTTTGGTTCTGACATTGCCACACAGTGGTTTTTGCCATCAGAACTCTTATTCTTTTGATTTCTTTTCTTTTTATTTTGTGACTATGGTACTTGATGTCTGACTTTGTCATGCTGGTAGCCAGTTCACTGGTGTAAGAGACTATAGGTTTAGAGGCATTCAAGTAACATGCTATCTCATAATCATTTTGAAATGTTAAGAGCTTAGGTTCTTGATAGCATTGGGACCAATCAAGGAGGTTAAGATGAACAAGAGGTAAGTCAATGATTGGTTCAAGGTTGTGAATGTCAATGATATCATCTCTAGTGATTGAAGAATCAGAGCCTATCAAGTATCCTTCAAAGCTACCCAAATCAAGATTTTTCCTAACAAGTGAAGAATTGTCCACTGAGGCAACATGTGGGTTCAAACCCTCTGATGCTACACATGAATCATTAGATACCTCAGGTTGAGAACTATAAATGTGGATGACATCAACATCCATGTCAACTATGGAAGAATCAGAGAGGGAGTCCCATTCATACTCATGTGAATCTATTTCAGAATCCTGACTAGGATATTTACACCATGAAGGTTTGGAACATATTTATGTGGAATCTCTAATGTCATCAAGGGTAACATCTCTCTCCATAAAATGAACAATATTCTTTCATTTACATTCTTTGATAGGATCTTCTACATTTGATTCATCTTGTTCTAAGTTTGCAACTGTCTCACGAGTTACTAGACTATCTAAATCTCCCCAAAGGAGATTAGTGGAGGGGACCCAATCTTCACACATATCTTTTTGATTTGTCAAATTAGGCATGTATTCTAGTTCATTTTTTCTATCTAACTCATCAAGGATTGGAGAAATGTTCTTGTTATGATTCACAAATCCTAGGCTAACCATCTTCTTAGACTTGCATCCAAAAAGAGCATGATCAAGAGGTTCAGCTCTAGCATTCAATCTATGACTAAGAGGGCCATGTCCAGGATAGACCATCTTTTTGACAAAAGTATACCCTCTTCCATAAGCCTTAGGAGAGGGAGGGAAGTTCTCATTATGCATGCATTTCTCTTCTCTATAAATCCAGTCTTTAACAACCACCTCTTCTTTCTCATCTTGAATAGACACTGAGGAATCTAAAAATGTGCCAAATAAAATCATAGTTGAAGAAGGTCTCATTTATTATGAAGGCATGCCATAAGACCTAGGTGAAACTAGTAGCTTTGTAAGGGATTTGAGTTGATACCCCCCCATGCCAAGGTCTACTAACTTGAACTTGTCTTTACATTCTGCTAAGGTCACATTGAAATCTTCTGCTTCTCTATTGAGGAGAACATGAGTACTCGTTGAAATTGAGTTAACAAATAATGTGTTATCCCTAGGTATACAAATCTCTACTCCATTGTAGGGGAACTTAACACACTGATGATAGGTAGACGACACTTCTTTCATATCATGAATCCATGGTCTACCAAGTAAGATATTATACACAAGGGGACTAGCATCAACAATTTGAAATAAAATATCCTTTTCAATAGGGCCAATCCTAATAGGAAGGATGGCCAACCCTTTGGAACTTCTTTCCACCTCATCATGGGCTTTGATAGTGATTTTCTTTCTCATATCTATGACTTGTTCAAAATAACCCAATGTCTTTAAAAGACTCAAGGAATAAATATTAGTCCCAACACCCCCATCTATCAACATGTGCCTAACATGGGTTTTGTGGATCATGACTTCAATATGAAGGGCAAGATTGTGTGGATGGCTTAAATCTTTATCATCATCCTTTGAAAAGGTAAGGTAATGAGGGCTAGCAATATGGTTAACCATGTTTGGAATTGAGCAATGTCTAAGTTGTTAGGGATATTTGTTGTGCGCAAAGCATCCTTAAGGACTTTCTTGTGTCTCAGGGACAACTCTAAGAGCTCAAAGATCGAAATTTGAGCTGGGGTTCTCGTCAAGTGATCGACAAGATTATAGCTCAACTTAGGATTAACTACTAGTTTTGAGGTGACATTCTTGGATGCCACTTGCTTTGGTTTACTTGGTTAACTTGAATTGGGTCCTCTAATGACAATGGGACCTTGACTTCATGTGATAGCATTGAGAGCTTGGGATGGCATTCTAGAGTTAGGTCCCCTTAGCACTAGGACAGGTTCTTCATAAAAGATAGGAGGAGAGCCCATGTCTAGATCATAACCATAGGGATCTTTATCCCTCATCATGTTGATATTCTCTTCTACAAATTCAAGCACACTAACAACATTCTTTACATCTGTGTAAGTGTAATTGACCTTAGCCTTGCCATTCTTAGGTTTAGAGGTTTCCCCCTTATCATACTTGGTCAAAGGTTCTTTGAATGCCTTATGATTGGCATTGGTGTTCAATCCATCTACTTTAAGTTTGCCACTCTCAATGAGATCTTGGATGATATGTTTGAGTTTCCAATAGTTTTCAATATCATGTCCAATGCCATTGTGAAATTTGCAAAAGGCTTTCTCATCTCACCAATGTGGCTTAACATTAGGTATATAATGCTTTGCGAGATCTTGAGGATGCACAAGGTTGTTGGAAATGAGTGTTTTTAAGACATCCTCATATGAATCACCAAGTTTTGAAAATTGGCTTCTGTCTTTCTTAGGCTTATCTTGGTATCTTGGCTTGCTCTCTTGTTGATTTGATGTGTTGAGTTTCATGGCTTGAACAACACTAGACAAGTGGAGAATAGCTTGATCTTTGGGTTGAGAGGATTCCACAACTCCATCATTGACCACTTGTTTGTTCCTATTCCAATGTGAGTTATTTCCTTTATCCTTGTTAGTGTTGTTATTAGTTTGACCATTGTTGTTGTTTCCATGTTTGGTCAAAATTCCTTGTTCTCTCAAAACATCCTCAATCCTACATGTGGTTCCAACCATCATGTCAAAGGAATAAAAAATGATTTTCTTAACTTCATACTACATTTCAAGAACCAAGTTGCTAACAAGGATGTCAATCTTCTCATTTTCAGGGATGGTCCTAGAGTAGCAAGAGCATTATCATCTCCACCTTTGTAAGAAAGTGACAAAGGATTCCCCTTGACTTTGATTTAAGTTGCATAAGTCCAACATGGTGACAGATCTTGAAAGGTTGTATGCAAAGTGTTGGAAAAATCTATGGATGAGCTCTTTGAAAGTCTTGATAGGGAGAGTTATGTTGGTGAACCATTCCATTGCTTGACCCTCAAGACTTCTTGGGAACAATCTCATAAGGTACGAGTCATCTTGATGGAACTCAAAACTCATAATGTAGAATTGACACACATGATCATGTGGAGCTCCATTCCCATCATACTTGTCATATTGATGGATCTCAACCTTTCTAGGAAAGTCTTTCATGCTAACACTTTTGTCAAAAGGATTAGGACAAATTGAATTAAGTGAGAATAAACTCTTGGGTGCCAATATCTTTTCCATCATACTCTTAAGTTTCTTGATCTCTTCTTCCTAAGATGGACCTTGCTTCTTGATCTTCTTGTCCACATCAAATTTGTAGGGGACTCTAGCACCTTTGTTGATTAAACTCTCTAGGAACTTGTCCTTGTTTTTCTCTAAGTATCTCTCCGCATACTGTTGGAAGAGTGGTTCTTGTTGTATCTTCATGAAGTCTTGGGAGTTGAAGTCAAAACTTGAACTACTACCCCCATATTGTGAACCATGGTGAGCACGTTGTGAAGGTTGTCTTGAGTTCCTAGGAGGTGTTCATCTCCTATAATGATCATGTTGTGAAGCCCTTCTTCCCCTAGGGCTAGGAGATTGTGAAGGTGTTCTTGAACATCTTCCACTTTGTGGAGTCTTAGGAGGAGTGGATGGAGGATAGTTATTTCCGCCACCAACACACATGTTGTTGAATTGATCATTAAGTTCTTGAGCCAAGATTCTATCTTGCTCTTCTTGGGAGGCTCTCCTTTCTATCTCCAACAAGACTTGTCTTTCTGACTCTAGGAGTCTAAATTTCTCTTCCTTTTTAGCTTGTTCATCTAGGAAGGCTTTCTTTTCACACTCAATTCTCTTAAGTCTTTCGCTTGTGTATCTTGAAGTTTTTTTGAGCGGTGAACTTGGTCTTGAATGTCTAAACATGTCATTGGTGTATATTGCATTCACATGAGTTTCATAAGGTTCATCATCTTAGCTTTCATTTTGTGTTTTCTCTTCTTGATAAGCTTGCTTCTTATCTCTTTTAGCCCTTTGGTGTACATCTAGATATCTAGTGGAGATAAGGGGGGAAACTGGTCAATTTTCATGAGAGGAACTGCCAAACAAAATGGTATCTCTATGTCTTTCAAATATGTTATCAATGATTTTGTCCATTTCTTCCCTCTCTCATCGAGTCATTGTGTAACTCATATCCATATCTGAGTGAGAAGGTGCTAAGGGTGTTCTTAACTCACTAAGGTTGCTCTTGGGATCAAACCAAACTTCTGAGTTGTTCCTAGGTGATTGATCAAAGGCTGGCTCTTTTCCCTTACATTTTTGGTGAGTTTGAACTAAGGATAATTGGTCAAAGACTACTTGAGGTCACTTTCCTTGATTTACTTGATATCTTGTTGTAACCGACATGAAATAAAAGGTACTAGGTGATAAGATGACCCTAAGAAATGTTGGTACCAAACTAGGATAGTAAAAGCACTCACTTGTCCAAAAGAGAGGTGATAAGATAGAAATTTTGCAAGAGGCATAAACCAACATTGCCACAGAGGTGCCCAATGAACAGGTGAGTACCCTAACACATATGGATTAGAAGGATGATTTACCCAAGTTATATTGATTGAATTTGATTTGGATGGAAGTGAATGGACAAGAGATTACTAAAACTCTCCAAGCGTGTTATCAAAGGATCCAAAGGTTTATCTTCTCAACAAGGATGATTTCTGTCTCACTAATTCCAAGCAAGGTCACTTGTAACATCAAAGATTGCTAGTTCAAGAGGTCAAAACACAGGAACCCAAGGTGCGAATAGGATTCTAACAGTGGGGTAAGTGACTTGATCTGACCAGATCGACCGAGGAAGACTAGAAATGATAGGATAGAAAATCAAGCAAGTTGACAATTTCAGGCGACAATGAATCAACACTGGGCAATAGCTCACTCTAAGGACACATGACAAGTGCTGATAGAAAGCTGTAAAAAGTTGTTTTTTTTTACTCACAAACTCATTTTTTGCTCATTTTAATTGACCAACTAGATGCATTAACATATTCTTGTCATTAATCAGGCACGCAAGATAGCAATCGGGGAGTTCAAGAAAACAATTATCTTAAAACAATGAGCAAGGGATAAAACAACCTTGCACATAAACAAGAATAGTGATGTAGTATCCTACTCCCTAAAGACTCTACTTGTGTATGTTCTCAAAATGTTTTTCAGTCACGCACATAGTCCTAGAAAATAAAAAAGTTGGTTGCACTATAGTTCGTAGTAATGGTCAACTTTGCAACTTTTGCAATCTCAAGTGATCGAACTTGAATCCAGGCACACCAGGGTTTTGACACATTCTGAGAATTTAATCAATCAGAGATGCTGAGGAGATCTGACAGCCCAACAAGAAACCACACCTGTGGAGATTTCTTCCACAAGGACATTTATATAACGGTTGTTGCTACCACGGTAGGAATGTCTAATACAGCTTGAGGTTTCGTCCACATGGTTTACCCAATAAAGGGAGTGTCCACTATGGTTAACCCTCTCTAACAAGGAAGACTCACAATATGGGCCACATGGGGACTTAGCTCAAATTTAAGGGTTCAAAGTTTTTGATGTGCCCAAAAGAGAACAAAGGATACTCCTCTAGCCTCTTCACCTCACCCAAACATAGCAAGAAAATTAATTGACACGCTAAGTTGAAATCACCTCACCAAGGTTTTTATGCCAGAAACAATGACCACCGATCTCTCTAAATGGGACCAAGAGAGAATGTACCATCAAATGTTGAAGACTAAACCAAGTGGGATAATGAGATGATAACAAGTCCTTCCCTACCTACAAGGGGTTCTATCGTCAAGAAGAGCTTTGCATGTAAGATAAGCGAATGAAGCCCAATTTCTTAAGAATGCCACAAATAGTGTTCATAGGGCCTAATTACTATGTGAGACATATATGCAAGAAAGAAAATCTAGATTCATTGTTTCTTTTAGAGCAAAATTGGAGTGTGATCTATGAAAGCGAGAAACACTCAAGTCAGACACATGAGAGGTTCATTTTTATTTCCAAAATCTAAATGTTATAGAGATGCAACAAAATACGTCAAGTCCAAAGCAATGTGCTCAATAGATTTTACCTTATTTTTATTTTTGTTGAGCTTTTCTATGCAAGCAAGCCACAAAATCTTTAACAAGCAAGACAAGAAAATAAGCAAACAAGCAGACAAGATATGCAACGTATATTCAACTTATGCAAAGCCTAGGGTTAGATCTGAAAATTAATTATTAGGAGCAATAATAACCAGAAAATAATCCAAATGACAACTCATATCATGCATTGAACCATGTGGAAAATAAGTGCAAGCTCATCACAATTTTTTTTTTGCATTTGACCTAGTCAACAAGATCTGATTTTTTGATATGATTTCAGTCACAGAAATAGAAATAAAAAATAGAGACCCCTGCTAAAAATATAGAGAGCTTTTCAAAAATGTAAAATTTTTAGAAAAATCTCTTCATTTGTGGTCTAGAGACCCATTTTACCAAAACAGACCAGTTTTTGTAAATCGACTATTTGAGCTATGATATTGCATCCAAATTTAAAACACAAAGAATGGACCCCCTGTAGAATTTAAAGATATTTTTGAAAATGTAAAAGTTTCTGAGCAATATGCTTATTTGCGCCAAAAATTAATTTTTTATGAAAAATAAAGAAAAAATTATAAAAAATTCAAAATACCTTAGAAAATTCTTAATGTTTTACTAAAGCTTCTTGAATATGTCACCAACCTAAAAAAAATTTGAGACCAAAACTCCAAGCCGTTTGGGAGATATGATCAAATATTTGAAAATCTAGGGTTTTAGTTTCCAAGTAAATCTGCACAAGGGGGTTAGCTCCACAAATAAACAAAACCAACATGTAAAGGTGGGTTGCCCCAAGGTGGGCACCAAAAATGTGTGCTAAAATATTGACACACTTCTATGAGTCATTATATCCAAGATTTATCAAGAATGAGGTCTCAAATGGCGACTCATAACTTTCTATCCATGGAGTGCAAGGGTTTGTAATGGAGGCCCTCAGTTTAGACCTAGTTTGTGCCCATGCAAGTACACCATAAAATGAGAGATTCAAAGAGGGAAAGAAAGAATGCTAGTCTCCATGATCATCAAGTATGCATGAAAATGAAAATGAAAGCTATTCTATATGATAACAATGTATGAAAGCAAACTAATCTATGAAAGAAAATATGCATGCAAGATTATTCTATGAAATGAAATATGAATCTAATCTACCATGCAAGTGCAAGAGTAATCTAAATGGATTTCCATGGAGGCATGAGAGAAGAAGACAAGAAATATAAGTTGCAATGTTCAAGCTCAAGTGCTCAAATTCTCTTCCAAAATCGCTCTCCAAACTTGCATAACAATAACATAAATCTGGATCTCTAAAATCTCCATACATAAATGAGAAGGAGAGGGCTCCTTATAAAGGATTTAGAAATGAATGGATGGTCAAGATTAAGAGGCAAAAAGAAATGAGCAATGGTGGAGATTAAATCTTGGTTGATCGATGTGCTCAAGATTCTCAAGAGGCAAAATCAATGGACATGGTTAAGAGGCAAAAAGATGTGGAGAAGAGATTAAGAGGCAAAAGGAGATTCCACTCATCTTGGAAAGTGTGCATTCAATGTGTAGACAAAAAGTCTTTTTCTTTTTCTTTTTCTTTTATTATTTATTTATTATTTGTAGCAAAGTGGTTTCCATTATTTAATTAAAAGATTTTTTATTTATTTAAAAGAGATTTGTCATTTTAATTAAATGTGGCTTAGGATAAAGTGATTTTATTATTTAATTAAAAGGTTTTTTTTTTAATTTAATTAAAAGGGATTTTTATTTAATTAAAAGGGAGCATGTTCTCTTAATTAAATAAAACTTAGGATAAAATGATCAAACTTTAGAAAATATTGAAATATTTGAATTAATTACGATTTGATCAAAGAAATTGATAAATTAAAAATATTGCAAGGCATTGATCTAGGAAATGATAAATTGATGAATGGGGGCCCAAAGTCTAGGCGGCCATTTTAGGGTGCATACAAGAGGCATATCTGGCAATTGGAGCAAATATTTCTTCATAGTCAATGCCTTCTTTCTGAGAGAAGCTTCTGGCAACAAACCTTGCTTTGCATTTTTCTATACTTCCATCTACTACATGTTTGATTTTGAATAACCACTTGGAAGAAACCACTGATCTATTTTTGGGCCTGGACACAATATCCCAGACATCATTCGTAATGATAGAATTATATTCTTCTGTCATGGAATCCTTTCAAGTAATATGTTGAAGAGATTCCTCAACATTACAAGGTTTTGATTTTATTAATTCACTCATTAGTGCAACATAACTAGAAAATCTATTTGGTCTTTTTCTTTACCTGGATGTACTAGAAGGGGCTGCATATTTCCTTGCTTCTTCAATCATCTTTCTGGCCCATAGCGGTCTTTTCTTATTTGTTTTGATTTCTTCAGTAGTATCTATGTGATCACTGAAATCGTTGTCCTTGGGGATCTCTTGTATCTCCCACTCAATATCAAGAGAGAGATCTTCTTGACTGTCTTCAATCATTTCGGTTTCATCTTTGGATTTTTTCAATGTAATATCTTCCTCGAAGATCACATCCTTGCTTGGTTCAATATTTATTTGTCCTAGAATGTAAATTATATATGCTTTGGATATTTCACTATATCCAACTAGAATACATTTCTTCCTAGAGAGTTCTAACTTGGTTCTTTTCTCTGTAGGAATATGAATATAGATAGGACATCCAAATATCCTAAGATGGCTTATTTTAGGTTTAGTTCCAATGAATAATTTTTTAGGAGTCTTGTTTTCTAAATGATAATGACGACATCTATTTTGAATATATACAGTAGTATTAGAAGCTTATGCCTAGAGATGAGTTTTAAGATTTTGATCATGCATCATAGCTTTGGAACATTCAATAATAGTTATGTTCTTCCTTTCTGCATCTCCATTTTGTTGAGGGTTGCAAGGAACAATTTAATTCCTCTTTATCCCAATAGTTTTAGGTTTCTAAAATATATTCCTTCCCATTGTGTGTTCTCAATGTTTTAATACTCTTTCCAGATTCATTTTCTACTAGAGCTTTAAATTCTTTAAACTTTAAGAGAATTTCTTTAGAATCTTTACACTTAAGAAAATATATCCATGTTTTCTTAGAGTAGTCATCTACAAAGATGATGTAATATAGGAATCCTCCAATGGATGGAATAGACATAGGTCCACACAAATTAGAGTGATTAAGTTCTAATACTTCTTTAGATTTTCTTTCACTATTATGAAAAGTGCTTTTGATATTATTCCCTAATGCACAACCTTTTCAAGTCCCTACATGTCTAGTTTTGAGTCTAAACTAGGTAAACCACAAAAGTAGTAATGCCCTAGTCTTCTATGCCAAATTTCAATCTCATTTGTTGATTCATGAACTAGGGCTTGAGAAGAAGTAGATAGTTTATAAAGACACTCCTGTCTTATACCAATAGGATGAGCATTTTTAATTGTAGAGTTCTTGGGAAAGGATAATACTTTTTCTTCCATAAATGTGATCCTATAACCCTTGTCTTCAAGGACCGAGACATAAACTAGGTTTCTTTTGATTCTAGGTACATATAGAACTCCCGCGAGTTAGAGTGATACACCAGATTAGAGTTGAATTGTAAAAGACCCAATTCCTTTTACTGGATAGTCTGTATTATCTCCAATAGTTACTTCCTCATGCAAAGTCTAGTTGAGGAATAGTTCTTCCCACTAGACTCTACACCTTGTAGAAAACTCCCATCACCCCTCTTATCAACTTGTTTGATCATGCTTGATCATACCTCCACTCACTTGTGACTTTCCTCATCAACAAACATACCCCTTCACAAGTTGATCCCATACATGGGATCAATAACCCTTTAACAATGATCCCCTTTGAATCCACACATCAATGGAGAATATTTTAACATTGGATTTAGTGCCAAAACTCCTAACACAACCCAACATTGTGTTCGCAAGTTGGCTATAATAATGTATATGAATTAATATAGTGTTGTCATTATGGAAAAAAAGTCATATAGTAGTTTGGAGTCAGCGCAATTGATGAGAAGATCAGAAATCGGTTAAGTGTTGAAGACTGGACAGTGTACAGAGTTCTTACAGCTCAGAGCATCAACGCATGTGTGTATGGAAGAATTATGGTGTGCCCCCTGGAAGTTAAGTTGGTTGGACTATATTCATGCTTAGTCTATAAGTGCATGATCAGATATACAAGTATGAGAAAGATACATGCAGTTGAAGTTACATAGTCAATGTGTGCCAGTGAAGAACAGAGTAAGCAGTTGACTATTGTCATTTTGAGTTGCGACTATATTCTAATTATGTAAAGGCTATGTGCCTATTGTAATTAGGTTGCTGAAATGTATATATGTTTGATTGTAAACACGCTTGAGCCAATTCATTTGGAAGCATTGTATGTAATAGGTTTAAGGACTGACCTAGTTGTTTATTTTGTATGCGCATATAAATATGAGATGCGCCCATTGTAATAAGTATGGATGTGGATATAGAGTTGTGATAAGTAGAGAAGAAGTGTGCAAAGATGTATTAGAGCTTTGCAAGAGGTCAAAGCATAAGTGCATCAAAGGAACTGATCTGACAAGCAATGTCACAGTGACAGTTCATCCAACAGATATAGTGTGTATATGAGATCAGAAGGTTGTAGCCTTCACCACTTGAGCAGTGAGCTCTAGGATAGTGCATCCACTCCCCTAATAGGGACTATTGTAAAAGACTCCTAACAGGGTCCGACCCTTAACAAGGTCTATTATACTTAATGCATTGTAAAGAAACTCCTAACAGGGTTAAGGATCTTCTAACAAGGATGACAAAACACTAGTACAGAATATTAGTGGGTGTCAATTCCCACCAAGGTTTTTACCTATTTGGGTTTCCCCGTAACCATATTGGTGTCATGTGTTGATTTCATGTTTCATGTTTATGTGGATGTTTATTTTAGTACTTAAGCATTTAAGTTGAGTTTAAAGATTAAAGTTAAAAGATAAAATACAGTGAACACTGATTCATCCCCCTCCCCCCTCTCAGTGTTCCCATTCCTAAAAATTGGTATCAAAGCTCTGGTCCTCAACAAAGAAGTTTAACCACTTGAGGAGATCATGGACAAAGAAGAAATGAAACATCTGAAAAGAAATCTTGAAGCTTTCCTTGAAGATCTGGACAAATCAGAAAGAGAAATTGAAGAACTAAAAGAAAAAGTTAGTGATGCTCAATTAGTTATAAAAAAGCTAAGAGGGGATCTAAAAGAATGTTCCACCAATGAATTGGGGATAATGGTCAAGAAGTTGAATGAAGAAAATGCATCCTTAAAAGATTAGCTTGAAGAATTTGATGATAAACTGATCAACAATCAGGAAGTCTATAATGAAAAAGTCAAAGATAACCTTCAACTCAATGAGGAATTAAGGCAAGCAAACATGGAAATCTTGGAGCAAAGGAACAACTAAGAAAGCTTGGAGTCTAAATTAAAAGAAGCAAAGAATCACATTGACAAATTACACAAAAGTTCTAATCTAATAGAATCTCAGTTATATGTAAGAAGAGCTAAAGGAGATACTAGCTACATCAGATACAATGAAGCATAGAATCAGATTGACAACATGCGAGAAAGAAAGAATTCTCTAGAAGACTCTATTGATACTAAGAAGACTGAAGATCAAAACAAAGATAATGGTGAACCACCTAAGAATGAGCGCAAGCTAGTAGACCACACTTATTTTTCATGTAACAAGCATGGACACATAGCAAGGAATTGTATAGAGGTAAGACCTTTTAATGGTTATTGTTATTCGTGCAATAAATTTGGTCATAGAGCTATGAATTGCAAGACTAGTAAAAAGAATAGCATACAACATGATCAGAGAAATCAAAATTAGACAAATATAAGAAGTTCTCAGAATGTTAGATGTCAGATATGTAACTATAATGGTCACTCAGCTAGACAATGTAAAATGGTGACTCATGTCAATGTGCCAAGGAATATAAGGCCTCCATTCATTTGTGACTCTTGTAACAAGGCTGGACATATCTCAAAGTTCTATAAATCAAGGATGCAAGGTCAGGAAAGCCCTAAAAAGACTAAAGAACCACTATTGGACTCCGAAGGAGAAACTAATTTTTTAAAAGCCTCAGATGATGTGAGCTTGATTTGGTCAGAAGGAAAGAAGGACAAAGTTGATGAGTATGTATTGGATGCATTCACAGTGGATGCACCCTCTACATTTGGATGAATGGCCCTCAGGGTCATAGGGGGAGCTAATTTAGCTCTAGACCCTGCGTGGCTGGTATACTCACTCTTAGAGTATGTGCCCTTGAACTTAAGCTTTTGGAGAATAAAGGAACCTTCGTGCAAGAGTGCACCTATTGATTGTTCACATAACAAAAGTTGGAATTTTTTAAGTGACAACCTACTTTACGTGGCAAGCGTTAATGGTAGAATTCTCACTTTAAGTACATAGAAAGATTTTTGATTACTCATTGCATTCTAATTTAGAGAAATCGGAGAGTAGAAAGAGCTTTAGAAGTTAATGTGAAGATCGATGATTAGCAGTACATTTGATTCGTTGCAAAAACCCTAGTTCATCATGCTGATTCAAAAATTTTCAGATTATCTTAGAGAACATTTGGAAAGTGATAAAAAAGGTAAGTGATGGCCACTCCCATAGTATTTGATGTTATAGAAAAGAAAAGATATGTGTTTAAGAAGCATCCATTTAAGTCTACCCTAGATGACTTAGAGGGAGCATTCTCCCACATACCTATGGGTGTTATGCATGTCGAAGACATTATGGCATACATTTACTGTAAGAAGGAACTAGTAGGATTGGATAGATTAAGGGCACACATGGAAACCATGCTAAAACCAGACAAAACCTTCTTGGATGAATATGTGAAGTGGAATGATCACCCTATAGTGGAGTATGCTATGACATATGAGTTCTATGAGATAGAATGGATTAAAATACTTCTGAGAAGAATTCATGATGACCTATTTTGGATAGGTGATGTGCCAGTAAGAATCACTAGTGACCTAATATATGAGATGAGAGGCCTATCTAAGACTAGTGCCTTCCTTCCTGCGGGAAAGGATGTCAGAAAAATTATTGAGAAAACATGTAAGTCAAGGAGTGATAGGCACTGGATGACAATTGGGCCTATTGAGCAAGCTGACATCAAATTGATGTCCATGATACTTGGATATAGGTTTCAACACACTAGCAAGGTGAATAGTGTGTTTGTAGCCAGAATTCTAGAAGCCATTAGACTTGTGAAGGAAGATGGAGAGTTCAATCTGTGTGAGATCTTGTGTGCAGAGTTGATTTATAACATCAAGGCAATTAAGCATGATAAGACCAAGATATTTAGGTTTGGGTCTTTGATCATTTACATGTACCTTCATATAGTTGGGAAAGTATCAGATTTGTATTTGGACAAGTCCATTCCAACCATGCCATAGATATCTTACAAGGCATACATTGAGAGTACATTGAGAGATTACATAACATTGGAGTTGAAGACCTTCAGGGACAAGATGCAAATGAGGTACAAAATTCTAGAAAACATTGTTGAGAAATACAAGGATACTATATGTTTTATGGTTGAAATAGATACAACATGTATGGAGGCAGTTGTACCTAGAACAAAGTGGATTCATCCACTTGGATATGAAGTAGAGGAACAAGTTTTAGAAGCATATGCTCAAGTATTTCTCTCAGCTCCTACTAACCCTAATGAGCCTAGGTGGGAACTTATGAGGAAAAGACAAGAGAGATAGATGCTAAACTTAATAGCGCCGCAACAAAAATAAAGGTTGCTAAAGTCACCTCAGATATCTTGAGAATACATGGAGTGTCTCAAGAAGATCTAGACAAAGAAAAATAACAAAAGATTTCTTTGGAATTAAAGAGTGCAAATGAAGCAAAGGCAGAATCACATGATCCCAAGTTGAAGAAGGTAAAGATAGAGAAATCTGATGAACAGAAGGATAAAATTGATGATACTCCTTTTGCGCCCAAGGAAACCATTGACCCTACTGCTCCTCCAGAGTATAAGACAATAGAAAAGAGGAAGAAAGAGGTTGGCACCAGTCATCCATCCTCATGAGAAAAAAGAAGAAGAAGAAAAACTCAAGCTCCTCCTAATGTAGATTTTAGACCTAGTTTAAAAGTGCTAAGTGCAAGAATAATTGAAGAAGGAAGAATTGATCAGGTAGGGAATTTTTATGATAAATTAAATGAAATTGACAAGTCAAAGATTCATAGCATGATCATAAAGCATATGATCAAGTTCAAAAGGACAGTCTTGGAACTAAAAACAATGATCCCTGACAATGTGTGGAACATCCTAGAATTCCAAAAGAGACAGGCTATTGAAGAAGATCTACGAATAAGGGAGAAGATCTTAGATGAAACCATTCCTATATGTGAGCTAGAAGAGAGGAAGTTACTATTAGATCTGGTGAAGCCTCACCTCAGGACCAAGAAAAGAACATTGAATATAATGGATAAAAACTATGAATTAGTTGCCAAAGGAACAAAGAAAGCCTTTGAGAAGGTCTTTATGAATAGGCACATGTATCCACCTACTGTGCCCAAAGCACAAGTATCCATAAAGGAATTCAATGTGGTAGAGCCCACTAATGCATCTATAACAGGTCCTTAGGATTCAACACCCAAAATGGAAACACAATCAGAGGCAGATAAGTCTACACCCATGTCAGAGTCAATCAAGGATAGCATCGTTATCATTGATAATGTAGAGATATCCATGGCAGCCACTGACATTGAGTTGGATAAGTTTGAAGAAGCTTTTGTGAGCACACAAGAAGCTAAAATTTTATGCAGCAACATACCTCCCACTCATCAAGAAGAAGTATTGATTGAAAATATAACAGATGAGAAAGAAGAAGAAAATATGGAAGAAAAGAAAGAACAAGAAGAAGAAAACAAAGGAACAAAAAAAGAAGAGAGTAATGAACCATCAGTTGAACTAGTCAAGGTAAAACAAGAAGTGATGGATAGCACTCCCATCACTCCCTCAACAACATTGTTTTCAAGTTTGACACCTGACACATCTAGTTTGGACTCATGGAGAGAAGAAGATTTGATAAAATTCAGCGTCCTAGCCATGAAAAAGGCCAAAGAAAAACAAGTGATGAGGAATCCCCTCCTAGTAGAATCAATAAACATTCTAAACAATTTGTTGCCAAAGGACAAGAAAGTGTCAAAGATACACTGTTGATGATGTAAGTACAGTCATCTCACATTTCAAAAGTAATTTCTCAAGCCTTGAAGAATATGCATCCCTAGTTGCAGAAGAAAAATACCTGAAGAAGAGGTTGACTGAATTATTGAGAAACTTTGTACTTGACCTAAGCTCACTCAAGACTGGTCAAACATCCTTAAAAGAGTTTACAGATCAAGGAAGAAGAATCATTGCATAATGCATGGATCAGGATAAGCTTACTGATGCCCATTTCAAGAAAATAAAAGAGGAAAAAGCTATGATTGAGCAAGTTAAGAGTTCAGTAAAAGACATATCCACATATGTAAACATGTGTAATAATGTATACTAAGGGCAAATAGATAAGATTGAGAAGGCAGAAAAAGAAATGTCAAAGATCAGGGCAAGGAAAACATAGCTCAGGAATGCTCTTGCGGCCTCATTAGATATACTCAATCAAATCATCAAGGACTTAGATGCTACAATGGTAACATATGATCATGGTCCTAGCACTGACTTGGAGAAGATGGAGAAGCTATAATATGCACTATGCGCTCATCTCTAAATAGTAAACTCTTTGATCTCATTTTGGAAGAAGGAGATCCAAAACCTAAAGATAGCATATTCGAATGATTTCCCTCAGTGAGTATGCGTAGATACAATTTTTTAACACAAATTTGTCATTAATGTCAAAGGGGGAGTTGTGTATAGAATATGGATCATAATATGTATAGGGAGATATAAGTGTATGTATAGAAGACAAAATGTTTTTTGTATTAATGACAGTTAGCAACTTGGCCATATTCCTTTGTTGCCATCAATGAAAAAGGGGGAGATTGTTGGCAAGTTGGACATACTTATGTATATGACTTAATATAGTGTTTCCATTATGGAAAAAAAGTCATATAGTAGTTTGGAGTCAGCGCACTTGATGAGAAGATCAGAAATCGGTTAAGTGTTGAAGACTAGACAGTGTACAGAGTTCCTGTAGCTTAGAGCATTAGTGCACATGCGTATGGAAGAATTATGGTGTGCACCTTGGAAGTTAATTTGGTTGGACTATATTCATGCTTAGTATATAAGTGCATGATTAGATATGCAAGTATGAGAAAGATACATGCATTTGAAGTTGCACAGCTAGTGTGTGCCAGTGAAGAATAGAGTAAGCAGTCGACTGTTATCATTTTGAGTTGTGACTATATTATAATGATGTAAAGGCTATGTGCCTATTGTAATTAGGTTTCTGACATGTATATATGTTTGATTGTAAACACACTTGAGCCAATTCATTTGGAAGCGTTGTATGTAATAGGTTTAAGGGCCAACCTAGTTGTTTATTTTGTATGCGCATATAAATACAAGATGTGCCCATTATAATGAGTATGGATGTGGATATGGAGTTGTGATAAGTTGAGAAGAAGTGTGCAAAGATGTATTAGAGATTTGCAAGAGGTCAAATCATAAGCACATCAAAGGAACTAATCTGACAAGTAGTGTCACTATGACAATTCATCCAACAGATATAGTGTGTATCTGAGATTAGAAGGTTGTAGCCTTCACCACTTGAGAAGTGAGCTCTAGGATAGTGCGTCCACTCCCCTAATAGGGACTATTGTAAAAGACTCCTAACAGGCTCCGACCCTTAACAAGGTCTACTGTACTTAGTGCATTGTAAAGAAACTCCTAACAGGGTTAAGGATCTTCTAACAAGGATCACAAAACACTAGTACATAATATTAGTGGGTGTCAATTCCCACTGGGGTTTTTACCTATTTGGGTTTCCTCGTATCCATATTGGTGTCATGTGTTGATTTCATGTTTCATGTTTATGTGGATGTTTATTTTAGTACTTAAGCATTTAAATTGAGTTTAAAGATTAAAGTTAAAAGATAAAATATAGTGAACACTGATTCATCGCCCCCCCCCCCTCTGAGTGTTCCCATTCCTAACACATTGGTTCACAATCAAATAAGCACTTTCACTATCCTAAATAGTGTTTTTATAATAGTCACATACATAATCCCAAATCCTAAAGACAACCACAACTTATATCATTAATATGGTGTCTCTTGCATTCCGCTCAATGAGACACATTCAAGATAACTTCTAAAAGCCTTCCAATACTCGCCATGTCCACTAGATTCATAAAAAATGACTTCATGATTTAATTAAACATAAAGTTACCTTCTTGCTATCTTATTGAATAGGCCTCTACACAAAGAATAATAAGTTTTGAACCCGATCAAATATTCTTAATCTCTCTAGTCAACCTCTTTGGAATTTTATTATCCACAACATATCCCAAATTTAGGTTAATCCAACAGTTTGATTGGAAGATATTCCTCCCGCACTGAGACTGTCCTTTCCTAGATAATTATTCCTTTAATCAACATTCTCTGTCAAATAGAGATCTCATCTTCAATCCCTACATACCCCTGCAAAAAACACATCTATGACACATAATGCACAAGGATAGGTCTCTCCCACCAGAAATAATAATCACAATAAGTAGGAGATCCTAATTCAACATGGAAACTCCATATCAAATTTATGATGACACCAAAATAGTATTGGGAGCAATCCAATAAATAGAAATTCTTGTTCTAAAACTTCACCAAGCAATAAGAACTTTGCATAAGGAGTAATGAAAACTTAGATCTTGATCATTTCAGTCCAATCCCAATCACATTTACACCGAAACAAGGTATTTTTAAAATGACTGTGTCCTCAAAACAGTGACTAGACAGTTTGTAGAAAATTAAATCTTATTGATCAAAAACTCTATTACCTTCCTTTCTTGATACAAAGACTCTTTTTCAAACTCCTAAACTCTTCCCTCCTAAATCACAGACCTACACTATCAGATAAGCCTCACAAAGGCCAGTTGAATCCCTAGACAACCGTAATAGTCAGTTATAATGATTGTTACTAGTTAGTTATGGGTTAAGGTTTGTTGTCTAGTTGACAACCAGTTCTCAACTTTGACAATATTTTACCACTAATGCATTTGTAACATTGCCTTAACCTTTTTAAAGGTTTATCACACCTTAAAACACCCTAACACTTCTAAAACCCTCTTACAAGCCTTTTAGGCTTATTTTGCCACTATAAGCAATTTACATATTTTAACACTTCAAGTACTTTTACTTTAAGGCTCTATTGGCCATTTTGAATCCACTTGTACCTTTATAGGTCATGCTACTAAGCTAGGATCAATTCAATCACCCCTAGTGGCCCCTAGGTACCCTTTAGCCCTTACCAATTCCATTTAATGGCTTACAATGCATGGTCCTTCACAAAGGACTTATAATTATTTCAAAACATTATTCAGTGACCATTAAGGTCTATTAAAATATACAATGACCTCTCAAGGTCATGTTTTCCTTCTAAGTCTTCCAAGGTCTTCTATGTGACGTTCTCTTTATGTCTTCACCAAGGTTCCCTGCACCACTTCCTCATCAGTAGTTTCCTCAAGGGTTTCTAGGTGATCTCCGAATCCTATTATGTGTTTGGAGGCCCCACTATATATCACCAAGGTGTTCTTATAGTTTGTAACTTGACTACATAAGGCAGAGTAAAATACAAGTTTCTCTAAATTTGTATCCATAGTTTTAACCTCAGTGAAGGAGGCTTGAGTTTTTGTTCTATCAGGGCAGTTCATCACAAGATGACCATATTTGTCACATCTAAAGCATTGAACTTTAGATAGGTCTCTTATTTTCTTTGATGAGTATTTCCCATTAGTGTTTTTACCTCTTTTCCTTTTATTAAACTTCTTTCCTTTTGTGTGAGTTTGAGTGTGAAGGATTTGAATTTCCTCTTTTTTAGCATTCATGCTAATCCCTTTGGATATCAACCTAGACTCTTCTTGAATGCCATCTATTTTTAGTGTTTTGAATTTGGGAAGTTTAGGTCGAGCACTAATGCCTTTAATGAATGATTCCCAAGAGATAGGTAGTCCATTTAGGGCTATCATTGACAATTCCTTACTATCATAATCATGACCAATTGCAGAGAGTTGATTTCTCAAATTAGTTATTCTCATAAAATAAGAAGTAATTGTCTCTCCTTGGTTCATCTTCATTTGACTGAGTTAATTTTTTAGAGTAAGGACTCTACTAGAGTTGTTTATCTCGAACATTTCTTCAAGGGCTTTGAACATGGCATATGTTGAATCTAGTTTGACAATTATAGGTACTAGATGATCCTTCACTCCATCTACTAGAAATTTTATTTCTTTTGTATTATTCTTTTCCCATTGAATCTTTTCATCTTTCTCACTTTGTTCAGATCCCTTTTCTTTCACCACTGTGATTAATTCATTCTCTTTTAATGTTAGTAACATTCAAAATTTCCAAGCTACAAAATCTGTAGTGCCTTCAAGTTTATCCTCAAGTCTAACTCCGTTCACCATTTTGAAAAGTCTAATTTATCTCAAGATATTTATATAATTTTGGTATATATATATCAATATAAGAATTTGATCTGGATCTTATTCCAAACTTGGCTCTGATACCATGTTAAGATTCCTATTTTGATGTAATTGATATTTAATTTTTATTTTAAATCAGACTCTGAACTTGATATTATATATTATACTAAATATACAAATTTTTGTACTTGGAAGAACACTACCATTTATTTCTATGTTTTCCAAATGCAGATTTATTTGGTTATAAATATCCAATAACAAGCACATGTCTCATGGAGAGATATGCCTCTACAAATGTAGATACATGTCTCTACATGAGACATGCCCGTCCATACTTCGCAGGAGATCCTGCTTCATGATACTTGGTGGCAATGATAACACTGAAGTTTTTTTGCTATTTAGTAACTTGTTATGATACATAATACATATCATAACACCCAAGCGCTACGATACGTATTACATATCGTAACACAACTATGTTACAATACCATAATACCAGCTGCACAATAGATATCATGATCTCAAAATAGATATTTGTTCATCGGTCGATAACTCAATCAATATATTAAGAATTGTTATCATTATATATATATATATATATATATATATATATATATATATATATATATATATATATATATATATATATATATATATATATTAATTATATATAATAAATACACTGAATCATTTTCCAGAGATGAATCTTTACTGACCGACACTATATCATTAACATTACCTTCTTTCATTTAGGAGATTTTGAGTAGATGTTAGAGGTATGGTCTAAGGGTATCTGGACTAGCATCGCATTAACTTCAATGATCTCTTGGCCCAAAGGGAAGGAAAAAACAATAAAGAAGATACATGTATTGATGAGAATTTATTGTTGAATTCCTTTTGCTATAGATTCTCTATGATATACACCACTGGCTAACCTAGAAAGCAACTGCTAATGTTTATAAAATAAGGAGAAGAGAACTTTTTTAATATCTTAATGTTTCAAATGAATATCCTCTTTTATGTCACAATTTAATTTGTGCCCTTTTATTTTTTCGAGACATATAATTTGGTTCGACGTTTAGGAAAAAACTAAACGACTTTGTAGTGCCCACCCATAGTTTTCTTTTTAGTGTTATATTTCCAAATTCTGTTAGGCCACTTTCATGTGTGTGTTGATTATTTCAGCTTTATTTTGAGGTTATGGATGTATGACATTACATGGATTTGATATTGGATAGTCATGAGATATCATGTGTTTACTGGTAGATGATTATAGTTATTTTGATGATGACTATTTATATGATTATGATATTGTTTATATTTGTGGTTTTACTTACCTCATATTTGCATGCATATGGATATCATGTATGTTTTACTTTTCTATTTGATGTGCATGATGTGGTTGAGAGACAAAGTCGTAGCCACCTTCTTGTGGGATCCACACGATGTACTGATCCTTTCCATTGTTATACACACACACACACACACATGCTTGTATTTTATGTAGATTTGCAAGTACTAGGCATCGACTTCCTTGAATTGTTAGGATGAATGTACCTTATTCGAATGTCTCAATGGTAAGAGAAGGGAGATAACATTCAAGTCCAAATCCCAATCTAGCCATTTATTGTTCTGAAATAGTGGACAAGTTTTTGAATTATTACCTCTCTAAATTCATCCAAGTGATGTGAATTTATGAGCCTTTTTCTTTGAGCATGATTGTTGTATTATTAGGTTCAATTATTTTTTCTATCCATTAGCTAGTCATGTGGTTGGTGTGATTGTTGTGAAATGGTCAAGCAATTTACTAAGATTAATTATGTGGTTTAATAATAAAATCTTATTAAATATAGAAAATTTAAATGTGATGAGATTTAATTAATAGAAATCAATTAAATATATTTATTAATTAAAAAATTTAATTAAAGAGTCTAATTAAAAAAAAAAGGATTTAATTTATTAAAAAAAAATCTAAAAAAATAATTAAAGATAAAATTAATTAATTGATAATTATTTATCAATTGTATAATTAATATCATGTTAATATAATATTATTTTTTAGTTATTATTGTTATGTAATTAGTTGTACAATCAATTAAATTAAATTAAGGAATAAAACTAAATTCAAAGTTGAGTGAATTGAAAAAAATAAGAATTATTTATTAAATTAATTATTTTTACTCAATTTAAGGTTGAGCTCTTATTTGATTTTGCATGAGTTTTTGGAAACCCTAAGTTGAGTAGGTTTCCTTTATTAGGAGTATTTTGGCCATTATTCTTTAAACAAGTTACAAGCTTTGGTCTAGTTTTTGGAGTTTAAAGAATTATTTGACAGCTTGGATTATTTTAGAATTTCGATTGTTTGTTGTTCTAGATCTCAGTCAATGAAATTATTTTAGGGTTTAAAACCTATGTATTGTTAATTTTAAAAGATTGTTTGCATTGTGTATGCTAGATTTATGAGGGTTTTAGAATTGATCATTTATATGGAATCATTGGTTGAGGGTTTTGGTTTGATGAATTTTTTGGGTGTTGTTGTGGGATAGAGAAATTTAGTATTTTATTATGCACATGAGCATAGGGGTTTAAATTTGCATATGAGCACAGTAGGATTTATAGTATTTAAAAATACTTATTTTTTTAAATTTATTGAATATTTGTCATAAGGGAAAATTTAGGTTTTCTCTCTCTCCTTAAAAAAATTAAAAAAAATTCACCGAATTGTTCAGTAGAAATTCAACTATGTGTGTGTGTGTGTGTGGGAATTCTTTTTTATAAAAAATAAAAAATAAAAAATGGGGGTTGTTGTTTTTGCATCAGAGAAATCTCAGGCATGAATTAATAAAAAAAAAAGTAAACAAAAAAAAAAAAGCGGGTGGCGGGGGGTTTCCTTACCCCCACCACACCTCGACAACATTAAGCTGCCGATGACAGCATAGGCTATCATGGTAGCTATGTTGTGGGTGACAACTGGGGGGTGGGGCCTGTATTTCCCCTCTAAAACTTTTGATTTGTTATATATATATATATATATATATATATATATATATATATATATATATATATATATATATATATATATATATATATATATATATATATATATATATATATATATATATATATATATATATATATATATATATATATATATATATATATTTTAATTAAATAAAATTATATTTTATCATTAAGTTATTCAATATTTTTAAAAAAAATATGAGTTTTACTATTAATTAATATTCTCTACCATTAATTGGTCTTTAGGGATAAGGTTGATTAATAATAAATAGTTAAGAAAATTTGTATTTTTGAATTTGGATACTATGATAATTGTAGTTTTCTTATTGTAAATATTTTACTTGTATAATATAAGCATGAAAATTGTGAGCATACAACTATAGTCAAATTAGACCTAGAAGTCGATTTGAATAATTTAGACTTATGAGATGATTTCTTTGCAACTGAATTTTCATGTCTTGCTTATAGTGGTAATTGGGAAATCTACGTTGGCTTTTAGGGAAATGTTACCAAAGGCTTTGGGGTGTTTTTCTGTTGATACTTGTGTCTTTTTTTGTTCTATCTGATGTATTGGTTGAAATTCCTTTACCTAACCTTACTATCTTAATCTCATGTTTTGAAGTCACCTTAAGAGTTTTTTTTGTGATGTCATTATTTTGAGAACTAGAGTACGTTCCTTATGTTTGCATGGAACTAGAAATTTGTGATCACTATTTTGTTACTTGATTTTATGAGCATAAGATAGGTTATCTATGTGTATAGAAGGGGGTGGGTTACAATAAGTGTCGGGGCCCACAAGTGGCTATTAGAATCACTTAAATTGTAAGTAACTTAATAAAGTGATAATATGAAACATTAATTGGGGTTTAAAATGAATTAATAAGATAAGTTTACCTCACCCATACTTGAGAGCTAGTATAGGATAAGATGGAGGATGAGATGATGCTTGTCACCTGGTGAGGTGTGTGTCTAGTATAGTTAATGGTCTTGTTTGTATGAGATGTTATTGATACCACATATGGTCACTTGAGTGTCGGGGTCTAGAAAGGATACCAAGACAAAAATAAGGGGTTAGACGTATGTGATGACACTTTCCTATATGCATCTTAGATTTCTTACATGTGTTGGTTGCCTCTGGGTTAGTTTGTTTCCTCTATCACTGAGTTATACCTTTTTGAGATAGAAAGCTTTCACGATCCCTTGATTAGTTCTACCTTATGAGTAATTTTAGTATTGTTATCCGAGTGGGGTCTGATGTTATCTCCTCAAGTATGGTGGGAGTGGAACCACAAGTTTCCTCAAGTTTGGGAGGTAGTGATTCATTTACCATTTGAGACTTCAACGATCTTGTACTAGTGTTGGATGATCATTGTACCAATTGTTCCTTATTCTTTCATCCTTGGAGATTTTTTCTTATTCTACTTTTATTGTTTATATACTTTGTACTTGGATTATGATTACATTCTCTATGAATTGTGTAGTGGATGTTGGTTATCATGTATACCTTATGGTATCTATTATATTCATGTATTTATTTATGAGATGGTGTATTTATTATTCTTTATGTATAGTGATTATTGTACTTAGTTTAATTATTAACTTTTGTTAATTCTACATTATGGAACCCTTGAGATTTGTAATCTAAAATGAGTTGTGTAAATGAGTATGTATTGACTTTATGTTATTGCTTCCACTTTGTTATTCATTATTGTTTGTGGAATTTTAAGGAAAAAAATATTTTATAAACTTAGTAACATGTTTTAGGTTAACTTCTCCTGGGTTCCTTGACGAGGCATTAAACTTGGTATCAGAGTCCATGTTTATACATTGGGAACTCTAGGAATTTTGTATGCCCATTAGATGTCTAGTAGTTAAAACTTGAAAAAAAAAAAAGTTAGACATATAACACTCTTGTATTTTAGATTATTGTTTTATGATATTATCATGTTTTATTATTTGACTTGTTTGAGATATCACTATTTTGTTTGGATGTTGTAGGAAAGATGATTACTGAGTCTAGATTTGCTACTAGAGGCCATAATGGAGACTATGGAAGGAGTAGGCTTCATAGCCCTCTTGTAATTCATAATGCTAAGGAGAGTAGGGAAGAGAATAGTGGTGAGCATCATGGTGATTCAAGAGAGCCTAATGCTATGTAGATACTTTAGACCATTTTGGATTGTCTACCTGATCATGATAGAGTTGAGAAAGAAGTGTCACACCAATCTAATAATGAGGAGAGATAGAGATCCAGGAGTCCCAAAAGGAGGGATACTACCTTTGGTTAGGGGGTTGCAAAGGCCAATCAGATGAGAGACCTTCTTAGATCACAACCTCTTCCTTTCAATGGTCTTGGTACTAGTTTTGTGGTAGAGACATAACTCATTGCATTGGATCAATATTTTTCTATGCAATAATTCAGTACCAATGTTAGGAATAGGTGTGTTATCATGCACCTTGAAGGTTTTGTAACTTCTTGGTGGAGGATTGAGGATAAGAAACTCAAAAAAAACCATATAGATTGTTACTTGGGAGGTGTTTCTCAAGAACTTTCAGGAATGCTTCTTATCTGATCAGTTGCAACACCAGTGTGCAATTGAGTTCCATAATATGTGGCAATTGTCTGAATGTCTAGGATTATGAGCATTTTTTTTTTGAGCTCAAGCCTTATGCAAGATTTTGTGACAAGTCACTACTAATGGTGCATCATTTCATTAGTGGGCTTAATGGTCACATCGGTAGGGGAGTTAAGTTTTTGAACCTAAGACCATCAAGGAGATAGTTATTAAGGCCACCTTGATAGAGAAAAAATTGGATTTAGATCATGGTGGATAGGTGGGAGTTCAAAAATTGAATTTAGATCATGGTGGATAGGTGGGAGTTCATACTAGTTGGCCTGCACCTTTAGGTTATAGAGGTAATTAGTCCCAAAAGGCTAGATACTTCAAGAAACCTCCTCCCTCTTCTTAGAGTCAGCAAGAGAAGGGGTCAAACTCTCCAACATAGACAAGTGGTTCTCATTCTAAGAGCTACTATAATGGTCAGCACTTCAGGTGCAATCCACCTAGCCAGGCTCCATAGTGTACACATTCAGTGGCTATCAAAGGCAGGTATCAGTCGTCTAGTGCACCCTCCACTAGGAGAGGTCATGGAAGAGGTAGTGGTTATTTCTCATGTATAGTATGGTCACATTGCAGTAAATTTCTCTCAATGTGCATCACAACTTTCAGGATAGAGGCCTACATCTTCTGAGCCTGCAATAGGAGATGTTGGAAGATCTCATAGAGTATTTGTAGCAATGGATAATTTTTAGGAAGAGTACCAAGACATATTGGTTGAGACTTTAGGTGCTACTAAAGATATTTATCTTTCTATACTATTTGATTAGGGAGCTACAAATTCTTTTATATCTCCTTTTGTAGTAGATAAGTGTGGGATAGTGGAAGTAAAAAAAGACATAGGTTAGAAAGTAGAGTTATCCTCTGGGGCAAGGGTACCAACAAACTCTGTAGTGCATAAATGTGAGTTGAACTTGGGTAAATTCACTATCTTGGATGATCTTCATGTGATTCCTTTGGGATAATATGATATTTTCCTTGGGATGGATTGGTTAGGTTCTCATGGAGTTAGTAGTGGTTATTTACAAAAGATTATCAAATGCAAGGATGACATTGACAAGAATTTTGATATTGTGGGAGTTCAACATCCAATATCTCTTCATATGATTTTCACTATAAAACTCAAGAAAAACATGTGAAAGGGTTGGCAGGTTTTTTCTATAACTATGAATGAGCTTGATGAAGTTGAGACTAAGGAAAAGACTCTTGATCATCCTATTATTTAGGAATTTTTTGATGTCTTTCTTAGCGAGATTCCAAGTATACCACCAAAGCGTGACATAGACTTTCATATCAATCTTGTTCTAGGAGAATAACCTATATATAGAAATCATTGTCAGTGTTGGCATTATGAGTTGACATGGTGATGCATATTGATTGCAGTCATAGGTAGTAATTGGTTTGGTTTCATTTATGGAAAATAAGCGAGATCGGTCATGTATCACAATTAGTGAATTACTAAATGCAATCGGTGTACAAGTTAAGAAATTGGTAATGCTAGAAATTGGTTAAGTCTAGAAGATCTGTAGACAAAGAGGTGATCACCACTTTGGTAGCGGTGTGATGGATGAATAATTCCAAGGCACCATAAAAAATTTAGTATTATCATAGTCATAATATAGTGTGGTTCTGACCACAACTCATTTGGTTGATCGGTGAAAGATATTTTGGTGTCACAGTTATTCAAACAAGAAAGAACACTTGTGTTCTTGAGCATCAGTTGGAAAATTCCAGATCGATAAGTGGTTTAGAAGTTGAGATGATAATTATTGTTATGATTATGTGTAATAATGGTTATAGAATCAATAAAGTATTATTTTTGGGAATGATGCTATTTTATAAGGAAGACTTAAGGAGATGCATTGGAGAAGTCAAAATGTAGATCTTATTAAAAGCTGACACAGTCATAAGGAAATGTGTTTTTCATCAAGTTTATCATTTTGATGGAAAAATATTTAATTTTATGAAGTCAGTGCTAGAAGTTTCTATATATGTGGTACTATTCATATTGAAAAGATGATGATATTGAAATAAGAAGATTGAGGTTATTGTGAAAGAATTAAGGTTGCGATAAAAGATCAGATAGAGTCATAATTGTGAGAATATACATAGAGAAGAGAAAGGATTGGATATTCCTAATCATTCACTGCTACATTTAGATCAACCAACTTGTTGTTCCCTAGCAGTTACAAAAAGAAAACCCCTTAACCGAGTGAACTTTAATAGGTTCTCATTTTAAATCTCTTAATCAAGTGAGCTCTTAATAGAGTCTTAAAATATTTTCATAAGGTAGATCTTAGCAGATTTGATTATACTTATAACAAGGTACTAATAACTCCTTACAGTGTAAAACCTTAGAAAGGGTAATTGTAAGCTCCTAACATGGAAAACTCATTTTACTGTAGTAGTGAGCTTGTAGGTGTCATTCTCCATTGTGGTTTTTCCCTCTAACCAGGGGTTTCTACGCAGAAATCATTGTGTCATATGTGATGATTTTGTGGATGTTTTATTTTATTTACTTTTACTTTTGTACTTTAGTTATATGCTTTCTGATTTACAATTTATTATTGAAATTATTCAAATTGGTGGTTGAGTTAGTTTATAATTGGGTTGCATTGATTCACCCTCCCTTCTTAGTGCCTAAGAATTCTAAAAATTGGCATCAGAGTGGTGGTCCTCTTGTTGATAAGTCTAACAACTTGAGAGAAGATCTACAACTATGGAGAATTATAGGTATGAAATGGAACTTGAGAGTGCACACAAGATGATCAATGAGATGGAGGAGAAACTAAAGAAGTCACTTTCTATAAGGAGAAAACTTACTGAACAGCTGAATGAGAGTTAGGATTATATTGAGAAACTATCTGAAGGTAGTATGTCTAAATATTTTGAAGAAGAAATTGCGGATCTAATGGAAAAAAAAGGACTTAAAGAAGTTGTGGCCAATAAAAAAAGAGAGCTTGAAAGTCAATTTGTCAGGATGTGTGAAGATCTTGAAGGAAAGAGAATAGAAGAAAGTGCAAGGAAGGTTGTAGAAGATGCTAAGAAAGTTGTTGAGGATTCCCTAAGAGAAAGAGATGAAGAACAATATAAATTGAGACAAGATTATACTTTGTATAGAAACCAAATGCAAGATATAGCTGAAGAAACTCTGCAAGTTTTAAGGGAGAATGAAAGACTTGGAGAAGAGAATGAGAAATTGAAGATTGAATTAAAGTTGGAGAAAGAAGAAAATGTAAAATTGAAATAGTACAATGAAAGCATGCAAAAGATTGATGAACAATTTAAGAGACAAAGGAGACATAAATATCCAATCAGTCTTGGTTACATTGGTCAAGGGACATTTGAAACCTGTGAGTCATAAAAATCTGAACTCGAGAAGCCACAAGATCAGAAGATAGATCCAATTAAATCAGGTAAGAAACCTAACAAACCTACCTATTATAATTGTGGAAAGCTTGGTCATACGGCCAATGTGTGTAGGAGAGAATCGGTGAGCAAGTCTTATACTTGTGATGGTTATTTCTATAATTGTCACAAGTATGGTCATACTGATTATGAGTGTAGATCAAGATCTAGTAATAGATCCAATGGTGGTAGATTAAATGGGTACTATTTTTCTTGTAACAAATATGGACATAAAGATAAGAATCACAGGTCTAAAGTTTGCACTCCTAGGTCTCCAAAAAAATTGGTAAGCCCTAATGGAAGGGAAATAATTTTTGATGCAACATGTTTTGTATGTGGTAATTTTGGTCATTTAGCAATGAATTGTAGAATGAGAACTCAAAGAGAAAATGTTAGACCTTGGAGGTCAACCGGTATGGATTTATTTTTTTTCCATATGATCGATCTCATTGTAAAAGACTAGCGGTTCAGGAACCAATTATCCTACCGATCAGAAGAAATAAAAGGTAAGAAGATTGTTAATATTGAGGAAGTTGGTTAATAAACAAAGAAGATCTCGAGGAAATTTGACGAGAAGTAGGAAGTTAAATAGGAAGAGGTAAAATCATCCAAAGAGAAGTTTGAAACCATTCATTGTGAATAAGTGTTATTCCTTATGAACCATTCATCATAAATCCCCTAAATCTCATCAATCAATAAGTAGGAGATATTTTCCACAGTAAGTCAATTTTTAATATTACTATCAAACTTACTGACCCATGTTTCATGATTAATGGTTCACAAGAACACACCCCTAATGAGAGTGAAGGGAATGCTTAGCACTTAGTGTATTTAGGTGATGCTCATAGAGGTGAAGCACCAAGACTTCCTAGGAGGTCACCCATCCCAATACTACTCTAGCTTCCTCCAAGGTTAAGCCCACTTTTCTTGCAACCCCATTTACAAAGCCTTTATAAAGTTTTGTACTTTATTAACCAGTCATTATAAAGTCCCTTAAGCTCATCAATTTATAATTAGGAGATATTTTTTACAACAATTCAAATTGTGATATTTCTATCAAGATTCAATTGTGTAGTTTATGGGTCAAACTCATTGAGCCATGTTTCATGAGTAGTTGTTCACAAAAAAGTTCCCCTCATGAGAATTATAATCTTGATAGAAATAATTCTCATGAGAGATGGGTTCTTGTGATGGATTCACAAGAACCCATCATAGTTAAATCATGATAGTAATATCACAATCTAAAAATTACCCATTGTCTTCAATCCCTTTGATTCTTGATCTCTTTCTCCAAGGACATTCTTTATTGAGCTTGAAGTTGAGTTGCTAATCAAATTGATGGTTTAGGATTCATGTTAAAATGAAGGAGTATAAATTTATTTTATATCTCTCCAAGCATTTGAAGGTGTTAATTTGGAGTAAGATGACATGGGTTTGATGATGAACTACAACTGATTTGGAACCAGAATGGAGAATTTGTAATTCAAGATTACTAAGGAGTTGATGATTAGATAATGCAAGATGATTTAATCAGTTTTATGTTGTCATTGATGTCAACTAGTTTGATAGTACTTATCTTTTAAGTTACTATACTGACACATCTGAAGAAAGGTGGAAAAGATGAAGAACAGAGAAATCTACATGAGGAAGATGTACATGTCAGATGAGGATAAAGAACACATTGAGTAACTTGTTGATGAGTCTATGACTTGATGGAATTGACTTCATTTTGTTGCATTCATCTATAATGAAGAATAGAGCTGAAAGATACAAAGCATTGTTGTTGATAAATGAAAGCATTTTAGTATACACCGACGGAGTGTAGTGTATACCGAGCACAGTATTAACCGAGCGAGTGTTCACTGACACATTTCTTTGTTAACCGATGAAGACAAAAAGGAATTAAATGATCAGTTTAGCCGGTAAGAGTGATGAGTTGTAAAGTACCTCATAATTAGTGATAATAGATAAAGTTTGTTATGAAGATCGACGGCTAACATAAATCAAAAGGATCTGATGAAGTAGATTGAAATGGGTTATTGACACATCAGTCGAGGAAGCCTAAAGCAGAAAAATCTATGAATATGATTAAGCGGCAAAATCCAATGGAGGAAAAGAAAATGTTTTATATGTCTATATAAGAGACTGGAGATTTCATAATGAAGATGCTGGAAGAAGAAGTTACTGCAAGAGTATTGCATGAAGAATTTTTCATGCATTTTTTATCATACTAGTTAGTAAGAACTGAGCTGTAGAACAGTTACTCAGCTACAAAGAGCAATTACCAATGGACAGTAAGTTGATACAGTATTGAATTTGAAGTGATATATTGGTCAGAAGGATTTGTATGAGCAAAATATTGATCTATAATCTACAATAGAAGTTGCAATAAGGCAGATCATTTTACTGTTACATATTTAATCATTGTACACAATCAAATCTCTTAACCGAGTGGACTTAGAAAGTCTTATGATGTATCATTCATTAGAGTGAACATTGTTATCCTATCAACCCCAGAGTGACTGCTGGTTGGACAATAACTTCTAGTTTAAAATCCTCTAACAAGGTCACACCTTACAGTGTGTTTGTAACCTTTAACAGGGTTAGGTCTTCACCAACCTCACTTCAAAAGAGTGAACATTTTTGAGTTGCCAGTCCCAGGTAGTTTTTACCTTCACAGGGTTTCCACGTTAAATCTCTTGTGTTATGTGTTGATTGTGATAGTTTTTTGTTATTATACTTTGCATATTACATGTTAGATTTGATCGGTAACTACTATAAGTTTAGTATTGACAATCGATAAAAGCATAGATAGTAAAAGTATTTTATGGTTACCGAGTAGCAGGAATTGAAGTATTTGTTTTGAATTATACATTTTGATTTGGGATAGTGTTTAACTGATTCACCCCCTCTCAATTATTCCAACAATTGGTATCAGAGCTTCAGTTGCTTAGAACAGAGTTTTAAGGACTTTAGCACAAAGGTCTCAAGATGTATAAGAGGGAAGTGCCAAGATTGAACAAAGAGAACTTCACAGTATGGCAAAGCCAAATGTTGTTGCACATATCTAGAATTGGGAACTTAGCTGTAGATCTGATGAAGAATGGCTACATAGAACCAACACCAAGTCCCTTAACCCTTGATCAACTGAGAGACAAGCATGAACACAATATCACTATGATGGAACTTGCTGCTGCCTATACCGACATTGAATTTGAAGACATTAAGGGATGCACTACTGCCAAAAAGATGTGGGACAAGCTAAATTTGATATATAGTGGAGACTTGAATGTTAAGAGAGCCAGAGCAGAAAGTCTAAGAGGTCATTTTGATGATATGAGAATGAAGGAAGGTGAGAATATAGTACAGTATTCAAATAGACTGAAAGAAGTAGTACATACTATTAGAGCATCTGATGGAGTCATTGATGATGAAACAATTATAAGTAAGATTCTCAAAACTTTGTTGCTAGTTTATGTGATCAGGATCTCTGCAATTCATGAAACAAGGGCCGTTTCCAATCTTACCCTTGACACATTGATTGGTAAGCTTACAACCTTTGAATTAAACAACTTTGACAATAGTATTGTTCCTCCTGTTGAATCATCTTTCATGTCTTCTTTGAAGATTATTAAGTCTAGCAAGAAAAATAATAATGATGATAGTGATAGCAATACCGATGATGAGCTTGATGAGCTTGAAGCCCTTATGGCCAGAAGATTACCCAAAGGAAAAGGAAGATATAGAGGTAAGTTTCCTTTGGCATGCTTTAATTGTAAAGAGGTTGGCCACATTGCTGCTAGATGTCCATAGAAGAAAGATGATGATAGATCCAAAGACTAATCAGAAGGAAGCTATGGGAGAAGAGTCAACAAAGGCTACTGATACAACAAAAGAGATAACTGAGATAGTTATGACAAAGGAAAGAAGGTATGTTACATTGCTGAAGATATTGAATCTGAATCTGACACTAATGATGATATAGAAGTAGTATTTGTTGCTATGAAAGATGATTAAGAGGAAGAAGAAAAACATGAAGAGACAACACTGATCTCTAGAGTTGACAGAAATGATACATGGATCATAGACAGTGGCTGCACACATCATATGACTGGTGATGTAGAAAAGTTTGACCAACTTGTTGAATACAATGGAGGATCTGTGAGAATGGGAAATGATGCACCTTGTATGGTAAGAGATAAAGGTTCACTGATGATTAATGATAGAATTAAATGTGAAAATGCATATTGGGTAGATGGACTGAACTATAACTTGTTAAGTGTGGTATATTTGAACAATTCAGGCCACCAACTTGCTTTTGAGAGCAAAAAGGTGAAAATCTATGATGATGGAGGAAGACTTGTCAGAACTGGTACACAATCCAGAGGTAACCTATTTTATCTTGATATTGATCAGTCTTCTTATTTGTTAATAAAGGATGAAGATGCATGGTTGTGGCACAAAAGGTTATGTCATGTGAATTTTGATAACATGATCAAGATTAGTAAAAAGAGAAGAGTTAGAGGATTGCCTAACTTGTCAAAACCGGATCATGCTATGTGCCATGAATTTCAGAAAGGTAAGATGGCTAAGTCTAGCTTTAAGAGCAAGGATTACTCAACAAAGAAGATACTTGAGTTGGTTCATACCAACCTATGTGGTCCTATGAGAACTCAGAGTTGTTTTGGTGATAGATACTTTATTCCTTTTGTTGATGACTATACTAGACTAATGACTGTCATGTTTTTGAAGAAGAAATATGAAGCTTTCAAAATGTTTAAATGGTATAAAGCTAAGGTAGAGAAAGAGACTAGAAAAGAAATAAAATGCTTAAGATCTGATAGAGGAGGTGAATTTATCTCTGATGAATTTACTAATTTCTGTAATGAACATGTAATTAAAAGACAAGTTTCTGCACCGAGGACACCTCAGCAAAATGGCATTGCTGAAAGAAGAAATAGATCAATCATTGATTATGCTAGAACATTGATGATACAAAAGAATGTTGCTTAGACATATTGGAGAGAAGCTATTAGTACAGCTGTATATGTTCTTAACCGAGTACAATTGAAAAAGGACACCAACTAAACACCTTATGAGCTATGGTTTGGACACAAACCTACTATAAGTTATTTCAAAATTTTTGGAAGAAAATGCTTTATTTTGAAAGATGAAAGAAATGGTAAATTTGATTCAAAAGGAGATGAGGGGATATTTCTAGGATATTGCTCTACAAGTAAAGTATACAAATGTCTGAATAAGGTTACAAATAAGATTATTGAAAGTACTAATGTTCATGTTGATGAGTTTGATGAAAAGAACACAAAGGATGGTAGAAAGGAACCAAAAGACTATAGTCAATTCACTTACATTGAACTTCTTGATTATCAACCGAAACTGCAACCTATGATAACTAGTCTGCAGGCAAACAATGCAGAATAGCAGGAAGAGCAAACCGGCGAACAAAATGGAGCTGCTGAGCTAGCTGTTGAACCTGAACAGGATGAACAAGAAAGAAGAGACAAAATACTAGCTAGATTTTTTAGGAGACACCATCCTAAGACATAGATTATTGGAGACAGACAAGCCGGAATGCAAACTAGGAGCAAAACAAGACAAGGTACATGCTTAGTTTGTGAATTTGAACCAAAAAATGTGAAAGTTGCATTAGAGAATGAGGAATGGATTATTGTAATGACCGAGGAAATAGAGAAAATAGAAAAGAAAAAAACTTGGAGCTTAGTACCCTGACAGAAGGATAAAAATGTTATCGGTACTAAATGGACATTCAGAAATAAGCTGAATGAGAATGGAGAAGTTACCAGAAATAAAGCCAGACTGGTATGCAAGGGATATGCATAGGAAGAAGGCATTGACTATGGTGAAAAATTTTCACCTATTGCTAGATTAGAAGGAGTCAAAATGATACTTGCATATGCTACACACAAGAAATTCAAAGTCTATCAAATGGATGTGAAGTCAACATTTTTGAATGGTATACTTGAAGAAGTCTACATAGAACAACCAGAAGGATTTGTTGATCCAAACAATAGAGACATGGTATGTTGATTACATAAAGCCTTGTATGGTTTGAAGCAAGCACCGAGAGCATGGTATGAAAGGCTGCATACTTACTTGCTAATTATTGGATTTGTTAGAACAAGTGAAAACAACAATCTGTACATGAAAGGTAATACTGATGACACTATTCTTATTGTTGAAATATTTTTGGATGATATTATTTTTGGAGGACAAGATCATATATACAAAGCCTTTTCTGATGAAATGCAAAAAGAATTTGAAATGTCTATGTTCGGAGAGATTAAATTCTTTCTAGGACTACAAGTGGTTCAGCAGAGTGATGGGATATTCATCACACAGTCTAAGTACATAAAGGAAGTATTGAAGACATTTGGCATGGAAGATGCTAAACCTATGGGAACACCGATGGCTACTAGATGCAAACTAACAAAGGAGGATGAAACTATTGAGGTAAATCAGACACTTTACTGATCCATGATTGGTAAACTAATGTATGTAGTTCACAGTAGACCAGACATAGCACATGCTGTGGGGATTGTTGCTAGGTTTTCTGCTAACCCTAGAGAGTCACACATGATAGCTACTAAAAGAATCTTACGATACCTAAAAAATACAAAGGACTATGGGATTTGGTATCCTAAGGAAGGAAAGTTTGAACTGAAGGTTTACACCGATGCTAATTGGGCTGGAAATGTAGATGACAGAAAAAGCACCACCGAAGGAGCATTTTTCTTTGGTGAAAGACTTGTAACTTGGACAAGTAAAAAGCAAGCCTGTATTTCTTAGTCAACTGCTAAAGCAGAGTATGTTGCTGCTACTACAAATTGCTCAAACATTACATACATCAAGCAAGTGTTGGAAGGAATGAATGAGGTAATCACTGACCCGATGATTATATATTGTGACAACACCAGTGCTATTAACATTTTGAAGAATCCTTTGATGCACTAAAAAAAAAAGCATATATCTATTAAGTATCATTACTTAAGAGAACAAGTGAAGGAGAAGCAAGTGAAGTTAGAATTTGTTACATCTAAGGAACAACTTGCAGATATCTTTACAAAGCCTCTACCGAAGGAAACATTTGAATACTTGAGGACTAGACTTGGGGTCCGTCCCCTATCTATCGGTCACTAAGGTGATCTAGATGTTACATCAGCCTATTTTTGTTAGAAGATCATTCATGTTGATGTAGCATAGTTCACACTTCGAATCATGTTCAAGGTTGTGATTAAGTTTGGAGAACGAGAATAGATTGAGATATCAGTATTCAGAGATACAGAGAAGATGATGGACAATAGAGATTTACTTGGCTACTAACAGAGCTACTTGTTTATTTGTTTCTTTGGCATTGTTGTCAAAGGGAGAGATAAATAATATGAAAAGGAGAGATAAACAAAGGGAGAGAAATTGCACCGATGGAGAACTATCTGAGGGAGAGACAATCTGGAAGGAAAAGAGCATTGAAGATCAATTACTAAGAATAGAAGCAAGAATAGGAGAACTGAAAAGATCACATCTGATGACAAGCATTACAACATTACAAATGTTGAGTAATGTAGTGATTAAACATATTAAGTCTATTTGACTTATAGCATTTGTTTACAGAGTTTTAGAATACATGTTTGGTATGTGTATGGTACATTTCATATTACTTGAGTTGCCATCAATGCCAAAGGGAGAGATTGATGAACTACAACTGATTTGGAACCAGAATGGAGAATCTATAATTCAAGATTACTAAGGATTTGATGATTAGATAATGCAAGATGATTTAATTAGTTTTATGTTGTCATTGATGTCAACTAGTTTGACAGTACTTATCTTTTCAGTTACTATACCGACACATCTGAAGAAAGGTGGAAAAGATGAAGAACAAAGAAATCTATGTGAGGAAGATGTACATGTCAGATGAGGATAAAGAACATATTGAGTAACTTGTTGATGAGTCTATGACTTGATGGAATTGACTTCATTATGTTGCATTCATCTATAATGAAGAATAGAGCTGAAAGATACAAAGCAGTGTTGTCGGTAAATGAAAGCATTTTAGTATACACTGACAGAGTGTAGTGTATACTGAGCATAGTATTAAATAAGAGAGTGTTCACCAACACATTTCTTTGTTAACCGACGAAGACAGAAAGGAATTAAATGATCAGTTTAGCTGATAAGAGTGATGAGTTGTAAAGTACCTCGTAATCAGTGATAACAGATAAAGTTTGTTATGAAGATTGACGGCTAACGTAAATCAAAAGGATCTGATGAAGAAAATTGAAATGGGTTATTGACACATCAGCCGAGGAAGCCTAAAGTGGCAAAATCTATGAATATGATTAAGCAGCAAAATCCAATGGAGGAGAAGAAAATGTTTTACATGTCTATATAAGAGACTGGAGATTTCATAATGAAGATGCTGGAAGAAGAAGTTATTGCAAGATTATTGCGTGAAGAAGTTTTCATGCATTTTTTATCATACTGGTTAGTAAGAACTGAGCTATAGAATAGTTACTGAGCTACAAAGAGAAATTACCGATGAACAGTAAGTTGATACAGTATTGAATCTGAAGTGATATATTGGTCAGAAGGATTTGTATGAGAAAAATATTGATCTGTAATCTGCAATAGAAGTTGTAATAAGGAAAATCATTTTACTGTTACATATTTAATCATTCTACATAGTCAAATCTCTTAACCGAGTGGACTTGGAAAGTCTTATGATGTATCATTCATTAGAGTGAACATTGTTATCCTGTCAACCCCAGAGTAACTGCTGGTTGGACGATAAATTCTAGTTTAAAATCCTCTAACAAGGTCACACCTTACAGTGTGTTTGTAACCTTTAACAGGGTTGGGTCTTCACCAACCTCACTTCAGAAGAGTGAACATTTTTAGGTTGCCGGTCCCAGGTGGTTTTTCCCTTCACAGGGTTTCCACATTAAATCTCTTGTGTTATGTGTTGATTGTGATAGTTGTTTGTTATAATACTTTGCATATTACATGTTAGATTTGATCGGTAACTACTATAAGTTTAGTATTGACAATTGGTAAAAGCACAAACAGTGAAAGTATTTTATGTTTACCGAGCAACAGGAATTGAAGTATTTTTTTTGAATTATACATTTTGATTTGGGACAGTGTTTAACTGATTCACCCCCCTCTCAGTTATTCCAACATTTGAATCTCTTACTCCTACAAGATAACTATTGCATGATTTGAATTGGGACCCTGATTATGGGGAGTGGGGTGCCCAATGTAACCTTCTCCTCATAATGTGGGTTCAAATAGGATTGAACCCACAATAGTGGGTTACACTTTTTTAGAGGAAGGAATGTGGCAATTTCAGCCAAATCGTGATTCTTTGCACTTTCAATCAAAAGCCAAAAATGATTACCACCAAAATTTCCCCCACTTTTTCTTTTGATTGAAATTCACTTTCAATCGAGAGTGATTTTTTTAATTTTTTATTCATAAGAAAGGGGCATTGATCAAAAGGTGGTTTTGATCAAAACCCCTTAAAATAAATTTTTAAAAAATGAAACCCTCACTCTAGTTTTCATTTTGATAGTGAGGTTTCAATGAGCAATGATGAGAAATGACATCTAACACTCTAAACCCCCATTCTAGGTTGGTAACTTGACCATACTTTGTAAATTTTAGGTTTTATTTCATTTTAAAATATATTTTGACATATGTACATATATGTGTGTGTATGTATACACACACACACACACACACACACACACACACACACACACACACACATATATATATATGTATGTATGTATATGTATGTGTATATATATGTGTATATATATATGTATATCTATATATATATGTATATATGTATATATATGTATATATATATATATATATATATATATGTATATATATGTATATATATGTATATGTATGTGTGTGTGTGTGTGTGTATAACATATATACATGTAGCTATGTGTATGCATACATACATATGTTGATTTTTTTATTTATTGTTCATTTTAGTACATGTACATTTAATTTTAGTAAGTGATTAGTTTGAATGTATGAAATAATTGTCTTTGAATTTTATAAATTAATATATAAACTTCAATCTAAGGCTTTACATTAAATTATCTTTTAGGTACATAACTATATAGATATATATTATTAGACATCATGGCTTATGAGCCAATGGCCCCATAGGATCTATTTTCATGAAAAAATAAAGAGATTGAGAGATTGAGGGTCACGATCAACAATGATAGTAACATGAGTGTTTATAGGAATTGATGTAGAACTATCCACGAAGACCTCAATTCCCAAAGGCTTGGAAAAGTTATTTTCTTCTAGCTGCCAAAAACTAGCTCTACAACCCACGAAATATGCTCTGATTTAGGAACCTTCTATTTAGTCCTAAGATGACATATTCATGTTATTTTCCACATCTAATCAACCAATTTCCACTTACTTCTCGAATTAGGCTTGCCTAGCCTAGTAGACCTGCCAGGACAATTTTCAGGGATTAACTTTCAAATTTCCTACCGATCCTAAAAAATACATTAGTGTTCTGAGTACCCTTTTGGGATTTCTTCAAATCCTCAAGAAAGTTTGGTCTAAATCTTTGACTTTCCTAATAGGCCTATTAGGCCTAATTAAGCCCACTTTACAAAGAGACTCCCTCTTTTTTGATAGATGGATCTTTCGCTTTAGTTTCTTGTCAAGAATTAAAAAAAATGGAAAATTACCAAGTTAGGGCTTATGGTAAGATGTATGTGTCAGATTATAGAGAGGGGGGGGGGGGGGGGTGAATCAATAATACTTGATTCCAAATACGTAAAAAACTTTTCTTTGATTAACTCAGTAGCAACTCAATAAAACACACTTCACTAATTTACTGACAACAGTAAATAAACTTAAGGAATCAATAAATCATTCATACAAATGATGCATCACATATAATACTAGTATTTAACGTGGAAACCTAGCTTTGGGAAAAACCATTGTGGGACTTGTCACCCACTAAGAAAATACTCTTTTGACATACGCCCAATTAAGAGCCAATCCTATTAAAGATTACAATGCACACTATTAGGTGTGACCCGATTAATGGATTTACCTCAGATCTATTATGAGGATCTTCACCCTATTAGGAGTGGCTTGGTTAGAGGGGTTCAAATACTCTTTAGAATGTTAGCTTTTTCAAGGATTTTACAATAAGACTGTTAAGTCCACTCTGTTAAGAGATTTCTCTATTACAAATGCTAGTAAGTAATAGTAAATAAATTGACCTATAGATTTAAAACTATCTTTTCTTAATCAGATCCTTTGTGCACTCTTCAATATTCTCTTCAATTCTTTACTTTCCACTATCTTTAACACATCATCACATCCTTATATTTGACTCAGAATCTCTCTGTTCCTTCTTCACTGCCTTAGTCAGTGACCCTTAAACTCTTCAATTTTCTAGCCATTTGTTCATACTGTTGAGGTCTAGAAATACCACCCCAACTCAAGCATTAGGGCTATACAGTATTCTATCCTAACAATGGAAATCTTCTCGAGTTGTGGGTGGACTCTGATTAAGGAGTCTCCAGATTCTAGGTTAGTTCCTATTTGATATGGCATATCACCTCCTGATTGAAACTTAGTGGGAAAAGGGAAAGGGGATTTTAAAACTAAAGGGAAATAGGGGTGATACACCAAAATGAGATCAGACTTTGATAGGAAAACTTAAAATAGTAACCCCAACTCATACACCATAAGATTGACACTTTGAATCACTGATCAACATATAGGTTCAAAGATTTGGCTACTAGGGCATAAACTACAAAGAGCTCAAGCCATCAACAAACATATATATCCTTCATAAGGTTTGAATTTTGCTCACCTAGAGGAGGAATAGAAAGACATTCACTTATCCTAGCTATCAAAATGAAAAAAAAAAACATTTAGGAAGAAAGATGAAAATAGGTTTTGAAATCAAAACTCAAAAGTATATGGATAAATAGGCCCTCTACTTTATTTTCTTCCAAAATCTGACAAATAGGTTACAAACAAGATCAATATGGCTTCAAGGAACAATGAGCTCACTTTCAACCTTCTCTCCAAAATTTGCAACCTCAAAAACTGATAATGAAAATCTGATTTATAACATGCCTAAGCCTCAAATCTAAAAATTCCAGCCTTTGTTATTTGCCCTAATTTGGCCTTAAAATTATGCTAAGATCTAAGCCTAAAACCATGCTAAAATCTAAAAGCCCTAAATTTTGGTTGTATATTAAGGATATAAATCCTTTTACAATTATAAACCAAACATTTAAATTATTCATTTTGAGATAAAACTCAAAATACATAAACCTACAATACCTAGAAATAGACTCAAGAAATAATCCTAAGTCTATGAAATAGAAGTGAAAGAGGTCAACATGACCACTCTTCCCACTTGCACACTATGCAAAATTTTAGACAATGAGGTGGCACTATGTTTCTCAAGCTCTACCAGGATATGGACATATGCATTAATGGCATTCAATTCAGTTTGTTGCGGACTCAAAATACTCAAAATTGTTTTCATTCTTGAACTTAGCATCTTCATTCAGCTTCTCTGAGAAGAATAAGGGAAAAAACCCTAACTGTGACAAAACTCTGCTAAAATCTCGAATCCAGCTTGGCATGAACAACATGAAGCTCTCAATTTTGATGATTTTAAACTATCAGATTATTATATAAGCTTAGATTTTCTACCTGTGATATAGAGATCACCTTGTTTGATCTCGGCTTATTTAGAGTTTTACCATCGAGCATTGAAGCTCAGCCTTGAGCTTGAACTGAGAAATGAAACCCAAAGCCCATGAGTAATGTGCTCGAGCTACAACTCTCTTTGGCCTCAAACTGGTGTTTGACTATGAGTTTCCCATTTGGGCTGTGACTAAAGCTTTGAGCTCATCTTTGTGTACGGGACTACGATTGATGCTTAACCTGTGGGTATTTTTTAAAATCCTAAATCATGGCCTCGAGCTTGAACTCGGCCTTGAACTCTTTCTTCCTCTAGTCATGGCTTACCTATGAAGGAATATCTTGTTGTGATCTTGGCGGTGACTGATGCTTGATTTATGGCTCCCTTCTCAATTTGTAGCTATGACACTCATGACCTATAGGTATTTTACATCTTGGAGTCACACTTTGGCTGTTACTCGGCCTTGAGCTCTTCTATCATCAGTCACAATTTGACTATGAAGTTCTGGGGATTTGGACTCAACCACATCCTCACTAATGGTAAGAATTCTTCCATTTGACCTGGTATTAACTCAGCATGAAGTTTGAAATTTGTTTGTTTCTTCATCCTTTGATGTAATTTTCATTCTTGACAGTGCACGAGCTCCATGATTTTGTGGGTTTTCTTCAGTTGACTTGGCCTAGCCTAAGCTATGGCTGGAAGATGAAAAGATGTCAACTTGGCTAAAAACTAGAGCACATCCTTCAGTCACAGCTTTGGACTATGCCGTGGCAACTATGACTTGATCTCCGATAATAGATTCTATTGCATGAAACATGGAGAAACATGGAGATAAGTTATTCCAAACCCCCCATTTATTTTTGAAATGGGGTTTTTTGTTTCTTTACTACTGAACTTGATCATTTTGTTTTGTACTCCTATCTGTAGCTTAAATACATCTTTTTTACATCTTTGTTTCCTCCTCTTTCTTGAAATATATGATAATGTTTAAGGATAACAATAAAATTCCTTCAAGCCACTATACAAATGACTCAATGGCACAAAATAAGAACTCACTTTGATATTTAGCCCGTGAATGATACTTTTGCACTGTCAGTTGGTAGAAATTAAAACAAATCAATGAGTTTGAATGTTTTTCCCTTGTTGCTTACAACTTTTTCTTTGATAAATTTATAACCCTCATAGCTCGGCTGTAGATGTCTTGCAAATATTTGAAAATTTGTAAAACATTAATCATTCTACTCACAACTCAATAGATGAATGCATGAACTTCACAGCTCAGTTGTAGATGTCTGTTGAACTTCAAAGTTTGATTATCTTGCATATATTTGTTCATTGTTTAAACCATCATAGTCACTATTTCAATACTCTTCAATTATTGTTGCACATTGAACACTAGTCATTTTTTTTTTAATTAATATGACCTAGCTAATAAAAGAGCCATAAGGCTTCACTGTTATAAAAAAAGTGGACATGTTTTTTTTTAAAAATATTTTCAACACCAGTCATATTGACCAGTCCTGCACTGTAGCCCAAAACTATGCATCACTTCACCCATAAGCATCAGTCATTCTTCAAAAGTACTTACAGTTCCATAGATAATCATAAGCTTTAAAATCTCACTGTCTTAATGCTCTAAAAAGCATAGTCATAGCTGCATTATTTCACCAGTCATATTTTTAGGTCCTTTATGTTCCAATTGATAAATGAGAACAATCATTTTGATTCTTGAATTCAACATTGAAAGCAGTGAACATCTTTAAATTCACTGGTACATATTACCATGCTTGAACATAGTCCTTCCTCTATTTAATGCTAAATCTAAACTTTTGATATAAGAAATGCAAAAGATGAAAAATGTTATTATTTCTTATCTAGTAAGAAGTTCAAGCATGAGCTCGTGACATTCAAAGACATCAGAATGAAATTCAATGAAGTTTGAGCATGGGCTTGTGACATTCATCGAATATATACTGAAAACATTTTAATATCATTAAGCTTAATTCTATAGCATTTCTTTTTTGTTAATCAACAACAACAATGAATTTATTGAAGTTTTACTTTGAATTCAGCAATACTATTGAACATGGTACTTTAAAATATGCAATACCAGTGATTATGCAGTTGTATCTTGGCATTTGAACATGACTGTTTGTAGCAATTTGGCATTTTTCTATAACATTTTGGAAGGCATTTTGCACTGCATCTTCTTTTTATGATTGTGATGTGAAAACTAGCCAACTTGGAATACTGCAATATATTATGTTAAGCTCTTCATACAAAAACATTGTAATCTTGTTAGATTAGTGAACATAATAAATAATCAGCTTATGAAAAATGCCAAAAATGATGACACTTGTGAATCAAAATTCAAGTTATTATATTCACTAATCTAACAAGAAATTGCTATTTCTGAAAAAGGTTTCTCAGGTATAAACACTAAGTCCCTTTCATTCAAATATATGGCTTATTAAAAAGGACAACATACATCAGAATGACCATTAATAGTAAAAGGTTTCATGTTTAGAAAGTAAGACCCTTTAATACCATCTTTCAGTTAGTGGGGATGCAAATTTCCTTATTGCATTGAATTTACCAGATAGATATGCAGCATTAAAAGAATTGATTGAATTTGTATGGTGTTTGTGTTTCATGCATTTCTTAGATCCAACTAGATCTAACACTATTTCCTTTCTTCATGATGTAGGTGAAATCCCTAAAAACCTAGTGAAGATGAAGACCTAGACCTGAAGACCTAGGACCTGATAGAAAACTAGCAACAAACAAAGAAAAAGGCAATGCATGGGACCCCTACTCCATACTTCTATCATACTTTCTATTATGAAAATGTACTCTTCAATTGATATGAAATATGAAACATGAAAGGAAACTTGTATATTACATTCAGTTTGAATGCACAATGTAATGATCAATTATGGATTTGAAAATTTTGAAATGTGATCAGCACTTAGAGTACAATAATGAAATCTGATAATGAATGTAATAATGAAATGTTAATCAACAATACCTGAAAGATAGTGTTAATTGGGACCCCTAAAAATGCAATCTTTTCCTATTTGTGTTTATTCTTTTGTATGCTGTAATTTTTGGGTAACACATACAAATCCATGCTTTATATAGACAATTTTTCCTCTTAATCTCCTTTATTTTGTTTTTCTTTGATCAATATTAATTGTTCAATTCATTATACCTTGGATTCAAATCTCGATAACACTTTTTCTTTTCACCTAGGAACTTGAACTTTCTTGACACTTGTTCCTTCTCTTTTTGCTGCTTTGATCTATACCATAGATCATCACCTTGAATTTTCCTATCCATAGATCTTTTTAAGTAATGTACATTCAGTGTGTGACCAAACCAAAGTTCATAAGGTGTCTTGTTTGTTCCTTTCTTCAACTGTACTCGATTGAGTGTGTATACAATAGTACTTATCCCTTCTCTCCATAATGTTTGAGAAACTTCTTTATCAAATAGCAGTGTTCTAACATAGTCAACTATAGATCTATTTCTTCTCTCAGCCATTCTATTTTTTTGTGGATTCATCGATGTAGATGCTTGTCTTTTGATGTCATTTTCATTGCAGAAGATAGTGAATTCATCAAATATAATTCACCTCCTCTATTTGATCTTAAATATTTCAACTTTTTTCTTGTTTCCTTTTCAACTCTTTCTTTATAGAACTTAAACATTTAGAATGCATCAAATTTTTCCTTTAAAAACATGATAAACATCATTCTTGAATAATCATCAACAAACAAAATGAAATATCGATCTCCATAATAGCTTTGAACTCTCATAGGACCACAAAGGTCAATGTGAAATAATTCCAAATTACCATTGGTAGAGTAAGATTTGCTTGGAAAATTTGACTTAATCATCTTACCAATCTGACATTTTTAACACATTACTTTATCAGGTTTGCTCAATCTCGGTAGACCTCTGACTCTATTATTTTTGTTCACTTTAATCATGTTATCAAAATTTACATGATAGATTCTCTTATGTCATAGCCATACATCTTCAACTTTAGAAAATAAGGAATTCTTTGTTGTAGTATCAAGATAAAATAAATTACCTTTAGATTGTTCACCACTTCCAATTAGATCTCCACCATTACCATAAATCTTCACCTTTCTATTCTAAAATTCTAGTCTGTGGCCAATATTGTTCATTTGTGCAACACTCAATAGATTATATTTTATTCCTTTAACCCAATATGAATCATCACATATCATCTTTTCATTCAATACAATTGGTCCTTTACCTTTCATAGGACATGGAGCATCATTGCCAAAACTGACAAATCCCCTATCATACTTTTCTAGGTTCTCAAACTTATCAATGTCACCAGTCATGTGATATGAACATCCATTGTCAATAATCCATGGGTCAAGTTTACTTACATGAGCAAAAAGTGCTTTTTTATCTTCAGGCTCTTCTTTATCTGAGTCTTCCTTTACAACAATATAGACAACTTCATATGCTTCTTTAGTATCATCAGATTCATCATCGGTTACACCTTCCTCAACTAGGTAGAAAGACTTATTACCTTTTTCCTTGTAATCTCTAAATATTTGGTGCCAGTTGTCTCTTTTGTCATTCTCATCATTCCTATCATTTTTAGGACATATAGATGCAATATGACCAATCTTATTACAATTAAAACATTTTAGAGGTAATTTAGCTTTCTACTTTCCTGTACCTCTCGATAATATTTTAGCTAGTAGTGCCTCTAACTCTTCTTGTTCTTTTTCTCATTCATAATACTATCATATTCACTTCCATGTGATCTACTATGAATCTCTTTTTATTTCCTTGATGTTCCAATGCTTAGAGATGACTTGAATGTAGTTTCAATGGTCGGTAGACTAATATCATAATTACTTAATTCAAATGCAGTTGATTTACTAATTAGAGCTTCAAGAGTAATAATATTGTTCGGTATAGATCTCAATTCCTAAATAGAAGATACTCTAATAGCATACTTAGAAGAAAGAGTTCTCAAAATTTTACTTACCACTTCTTCATTAGTCAATGATCCACCAGCACCTCTGATAGCACTCACAACTTCCTTGATTCTACTGCTATATTGTGTGATGTTCTCTTCATCCTTCATTCTCATTTCATCATATTTTCCCCCAAGACTATCAAACTTAGCCTTTTGTACATGCTAATATCCTCCATATATTAGTGTAAGCCTATCCCACATCTCTCTTGAGTTAGCGTAGTCCTTAACATCATTGAATTCAGCATCATTGATGGAAGAAGCAATCTCTATCATAACTAAGTTGTGTTCTTGTTTTTTTGTCATTTGATCAACTATCATTGGTCTAGGAGGTGGTAGAGTGTAGTCATTAGTTAGAATATTCACTACAGATTCTCCAATTCTAGATAGATGAAACCTCATCCTTCTTTTCCATGTTGAAAAACCTTCCATTTTAAACTTAGGTACCAATTGTTGGATTACGGAGAGGGGGGGGGGGTGAATCAATAATCCATGATTCCAAATACCTAAAAAACTTTTCTCTGATTAACTCAGTAACATATCAGTAAAACACACTTCACTAATTTACCAACAATAGTAAATAAACTTTATAAATTAGTTGATCTTTCATACAAATCATGCATCACATGTAACACCAGTATTTAATGTGGAAACCCATCTTTGGGAAAAAAACACTATGGGACTTGTCACCCACTAAGAAAATACGCTTTTGAAGTACGCCCAGTTAAGAGAAAATCATGCTAAAGATTACAATGCACACTATTAGGTGTGACCTAGTTAAGGGATTTACCTCAAATTTGTTAGGATCTTCACCTTGTTAGGAGTAGCTTGGTTAGAGGGCTTCAAACACTCTTTAGAATATTAACTTTTTCAAGGATTTTACAATAAGATTGTTAAGTCCACTCTGTTAAGAGATTTCTCTGTTACAAATGCTAGTAAGAAATAGTAAATAAATTGACCTGTAGATTTGAAACTATCTTTTCTTAATCAGATCCTTTGTGCACTCTTAAATCTTCTCTTCAATTATTCACTTTCCATTGGCTTCAACACTTCATCAGATCCTTCTATCTGACTCAAAATCTCTCCGTTCCTTCTTCACTACCTCAGTCAGTGACCCTTCAACTCTTCAATTTGTTAGCTATTTATTCATACAAATCCATCCTCTATATAGATAATTTTTTCCTCTTAATCTTCTCTATTAAATTTTTCTTTGATCAATCTTAACCATTCAATTCATTATACCTTGAATTTAGATCTTGGTAACACGTTTTATTTTCACCTAGGAACTTGAACTTTCTTGAAACTTGTTCCTTCTCTTTTTACCACTTGGATCTATAGCATAGATCATCACCTTGAATTTTCCTATCTATAGATCTATGTAACTAGCTTTTCTTGTCATCATGATCATCCAACTCATTATAGATAATCATTAAATGTCGATTCAATCCTCTTTTAATATCTGTTCCTCGCTCGGTGTCCTCCATTTGTATTTCAATTAACTTCACTCAGTGCCTAAACCTTTCTTTTCTATTCGGTGTCTTTGGTTCCTTTTCCTTTACCGAGTTACTTCCTTTTACCTTTTACCTTTACTGAGTGACGTTTCCTACTCGGTATCCAAAAATCTTTTTCTTACCAACTTGACAAATCTTCATCACCATGCTTTACTGACTTAACATAGTTATATGTTAGGTAGAAAAAAATTATATCAACATTATCTAATCATTCCCCAATCTGTATCAGTTTCCCATTTATGTTCTTCAACTTCACAAAATCTCATTTCTTCATCTTCTTAACTCATTCAACTTATATCATTACCAAATGATATGGCAACATAATATAAACTAGAAATCAATTGTTTGACATAAATGACAAGAAAATAAATGATCTAACATTTCTACTATCATGTATTCCTCTATTCTTGGCTAGTCTTCATCATCATCACCATTAGATAACCAATCTTCAACACTACTATCAGTTATGGTAATAGTATGATGTAGTTTTTAAGGATTGTGTGCCCCTGCAACATTAACTTCATAGATTCCTATCAAAGGCAGTCTCAAATGGATAAAGAAAAATGGGTGACAACAAAAAAACTTTGAAAATATTTTAGTAAATCCTCAAATCCTTCTGATTCCAAAGTTATGGAATTTTTGACCAGTCAAATTAAGAGATAAATCCAATTTTGTCTTGAAACCCTAGGTAGGGCTAAAACATAGACTGAGAGCACCAAATTTTAATTTCCTTCCAAAATATGTTAAATTAAAATATGAGAATCACTAGTTTTTGAAGCTTTAGGAAATCCCCAAATGTTTCTACCAAAATCTCACCTAAATGAGGTCGTACATGCATGTGCTAGAGAAATTTGTAGAAAACTGTGTATAAAGTGTGACTATTCCACTTCCAAATGGTCATAAACTTTATTCAATCCTTCACCAGATTCATTCCCCAAAAAATTACAACATTTTTACATCAATATATAAATTTCACTATGTTTGGAGAGCTTGGAATGGTGCCAAGACTGTTGTCCTTCCAACATGTAGTCCCAAAAGTTGCAATTTTTCAAGTTTTGCAAAAAGCTATCAAATTGCATTTTTTGACAAAACTTGAAAATTTAAACAAAAATGACTTGCTAATTCTAGGATCCTTCTAAATACCTTTAATGGACCCTAAATACAACCTAAGTATCCTATCTACATTCTCATAGGCCAACTTAGCAATTTTCTCATGATGGCTTATAAGAATTCTAGGTCATGCCAATGTCTTACAAAATAGGACTTTATTACAAATTGAAAAGAAAACAAAAAAATGAAAGAAAACCTATCTTAATATGCAAAGTGAAATTATGTACATATGAAAAAAAAACAAATGAGAAATCTCTTCATGTGGGTTCCCCTACACCATACAACATGGTAAAATTTATCTTAAGCCCACTTGAGATGAGTTCATATAGGGTGGTACCATGTTTCTTTATGTCCTCCTTTGTCATCCACATGACATCCACATATGAATAGCCTCTGATTTTGATCAGGTACTTCTTGTACTCCTTTCCTCTAGTCTTCTTCACAATTTTATTGTCAAGTACCTGTTGGAAACTACGATTGAAACAATTGTTATATTGTCATTGATGTCAAACCTTATTTGGTTAGATAATTACTATCTAGGAGAGTACCATATCTTTTGATTGATGAAGAGGATTTGAAAAGAGGAGATAAAAAGAGAACCTAATGAAAGGTTGGGTTTTATGATACTTCAATGGGTACTTGATTAGTTGGCTGGTGCATTGACAAGATAATGTGTTATTTATCTTCAATACCAAGTGAAGAAGAAAGACTGGAAACATAGGCTTAACTGAGCAAAAGTGAAGAAATCTAGTTCGAGCTAAGTGATGTTAGTGTCAGCCGAGCGCTAGTATATGCTGAGAAAAGCTAATGTTGACTAAATATCAGTAATTTATGAGTGATAGATAACTGCCATGAAGGAAAGTGTTAGTGATGACCAAGATACATAGTAATGACCGAGGAGATGAACACAATATTGACTGAGTGTCAGTAATTTACATTTTGAGAAATAATTGATAATCCCAGCTGAAATAGTTGAATTCTTGGAATATGTAAAATGTGTTAACATTATTAATGAATGGTATGAAGAATTTAATGCATGGTAAATCATTTTCTTATGATTTCAAAGAGAAGTTTGAAGATGCATCTAGAAGGAAAATAAGGAGAACATAATGATGGAAGGATTTGATGAATCTACCCTAAACCTAAGATCTACGGAAGAGATTAAGAAGCAAAAGATTAATCTACCTAATCAAGGAGGTATAAGGATAGATTAATTGAGGTTATAGTAGCGAGAGAGAGAAGAGGTTGATGTTATTGACTGATAAGTCTAAGCAGAAGGATGAAGGTGAAGCTGTGAAGAGATGAATATAATTGTGGTGATTTCTTGAAGAGAATTCTGAGTAGATCAGAGATGGAGATGGAAATGAAGGTCAGTTAGTAAATTAGAATATATGAAAAGTGGATTTTTATTTGAAAATTGAGTTGTAAATTTTCATATCAGAACCTATTGTTACTTTATAACCATTGTATCAGTCTAAATCCTTTAATCAAGGTTGACCTAACAATCATTTTTTATAAATCCTTTAATCAAGGTGATATTCTGATGGAATGTTCTTAAGCCTTCTAACAAGGACACTCTTAACAAGGTGATTAAATCCTTTAACTAGGTCACACCTAATAGTGTGTATTGTAAACCTTTAATCAGGCTGGCTTCTCACAAAGCTCATTTCAGAAGAGTGAAAATCAGTAACATGTTACAAGTGGTTTTTCCAAAATTGGGTTTCCACTATAAATCCTAGTGTTATACTTGTATGAATGTTATTTTGATGTGAATGATGTTGAAAGTTTTATATTTTTCAAGTTAATTACTTTAGGATAGTGGACTATAAGTTTTATGTTATTGGTATATGCTATAGAGATTGAGTTGAAAGCTGATTAGATCTGAGATTGTTGAAGAGCTAGAAAGTTGAATTGGTATATCTGGACCTAAGGATAATTGATTCACCCCCCCTCTTTCATTTATTCTAAAATCATTCTAACAATTGGTATCAGAGCTATTGGTGCTTGTAGAGAAAAATTTTAAAGGTACTTGAAGCTAATGATCGAGATGTACAAAAAGGAGGTACCAAAGTTGAACAAGGAGAACTTCCCTACATGGCAGAGTTTGATGAAATTGTATCTAGCTGGTATTGGTGATTCAACGAAATACTATGTGGAAATGAGTATGTAATACCCATTGCACCTTGGACTACCGAGGAGATGAAAGAAAAACAAGAACACAATCAAGAAATGTTGGAGATTGCATCCGCCCTAATCTATCCTAAATTTGAGGACATCAAGGACTCTACTAATGCAAGGAAAATGTGGGACACTCTAGCAGCTATCTATGGCGGGGACACAAATGTACTAAGTGCCAAATCTAAAATCTTGAGAGGTAAGTTTGATGAAATGAAAATGCAAGAAGGTGAAAATATTGCTCAGTATTGTGGTAGAATTAACGGGGTAGTAAATGCTATTAGAGGAGAAAATAGAAATATTGATGATGAGACTGTTATTAGTGAAGTATTGAGAACCTTTCTTCCTATCTATGCCATCATATTTTTTTCAACACAAGAATCAAGATGTAACCCTAGTAATGTTCTAAATTTGGAAAGTCTTATTGGCAAGCTTACTGCTTTTGAGCTGTCTAATTATGATAATTTCACTATTCATAATATTGAATCTACATTCATGTCTCAAATGGTTCTTCATAAGCCTAAGAATGGAAAAGAAATATGTGAGAGTAGTGACAACAAAAACAACAGTGATAGTGACACTTTTGATAATGATCTAAATGATCTTGAGGTACTTATGGCTAGAAGGATAAAGAGAGGAAAAGGGAAATATAAAGGTAAACTTCCTATTATCTATTTTTCATGTAACAAAGTTTTCCATATTGTAGCAAGATGCCCTGAAATGAATGACAAAGATGAAAAAAGGGAAAACAAGTACAAAGATAAGAGAAATGATAGAGATCACCAAAGGTATAGAGACTACAAAGACAAAGGTAAGAAATGTTGCTATATTGTTGAAGAGGAAACTGATAGTGAAACTAGCGATTTTGATGAATGTGATATAGAAGTTGTTTATGTTGCTATGAAAGATGATTCTAGTGAAGATGATAAAATTGCACTTATTTCATATGTTAGTAAAGGTGATAAATAGATTATTGATAGTGGTTGTTCACATCACATGACTGGTGATAAAAGTAAGTTTGAAATCCTTAATCATTACAAAGGTAGAAGTGATAAGTTTGGTAATGATGCACCATATCCTGTGAAAGGAAAAGGATCAATAAGATTGACTGATAAGATCAAATGTTATAATTATTATTGGGTTGAAGGTCTTAACTATAATTTGTTGAGTGTGGCATAGTTGAACAGTACTGGTTACCGAGTTGAATTTCATCATAGAAAGGCTAAAATATTTGATGCCACTGGTGAACTAATTGGAAGTGGATTAAAAAAAAGAGGTAACTTGTTCTATCTAGACATATCTGAAGAAATATGTTTGTTTGCACAATTTGATGATGTATGGTTATGACATAAGAGGTTGTGTCATGTAAACTTTGATAATTTGGTAAATATCAGTAAGTTGAAGAAAGTTAGAGGTTTTCCAAGATTGAAGAAACCTGATAATGTGATGTGTAAATAGTGTCAATTGGGAAAAATGACAAAGTCTAGTTTTAAGAGAAATACATACACTTCTGACAATATTTTGGAATTGGTTCATACTGACCTTTGTGGACCTATGGGTGTACAAATTTATTGTTGTTATAAGTATTTCATTCTTTTTGTCGATGACTATTCTAGAATGATGACTATAATGTTTTTAAAAGATAAATCTGATGCATTCCATTTGTTTAAGTGGTATTTGGAAAAATTTGAAAAAGAAACTGGGAAAAGCTTGAAATGTTTGAGATCTGACAAAGGAGGAGAGTTTATATCAAATGAGCTCAACCTATTCTGCAATGATAGAGGAATAAAGAGACTAATGTCTACACCTAGGACACTGCCACATAATGGTATAGCAGAAAGAAGAAATAAATCAATTATGGATTGTGCCAGAACACCGATGATTGAAAATAATGTTGCACAAAAATACTGGAGAGAATCTGTAAGTACAGTTGTTTATACCTTGAACCGAGTCCAAATCGAGAAAGATACAAGTGCTATACCTTTTGAGTTATGGCATGGTTATACACCTAATGTGAAATATTTTAGAGTCTTCGGGAGTAAATGCTATATACTAAAAGATAATAGAAATGGAAAATTTGATGCTAAAAGAGATGAAGGCATATTCCTAGGATATTCCACTAAGAGAAAAGCTTACAAGTGTTTGAATTCTAAGACTAACAAAATTGTGGAAAGTGCAAATGTTAGAGTTGATGAATATGCAGAAAAGAATAAAGTTGAGTGTAAGCAAGAGCCTAAAGATTATAGATCTTTTGTATACATGGAAGAATGAGAGGCTAGTAGTGTACCTAAACCAAATGTTGAGGAACTACATGAGTCTTTTGAGCCACAAAAAGATATTCTCGAGCATCAAAAAGATGCTACTGAGCATCAAGAGGATGCTGCCAAGCAATCAAAAGAAGAGGAAAAGAATTTACAAGATGAACCTGAAGATCAAGACCAAGGAGAAAGGAAATCTGAACCTACATTGGCACATTATGTGAGAAGACATCATAAGCCTGAACAAATCATTGGAGATAAGGAATCTAGAGTCATGACAAGAAGTAAGTTGAAAGATCATACATGCTTACTATGTGAGTTTGAGCCTAAAACAATGAAAGATGCTTTAGAGAATGAAGACTGGATACAAGCCATGAATGAAGAAATAGAGCAGATAGAAAAGAACAAAACCTAGACTCTAGTGTTGAGACCAAAAGACAAGAATGTAATTGGAACAAAATAGGTATTCAAAAATAAGCTCAATGAACATGGAGAAGTGACTAGAAATAAAGCCAGATTGGTATGTAAGGGTTATGCACAAGAGGAAGGCATTGACTATGGGGAGACATTTTCCCTTATTGCAAGATTGGAAGGAGTGAGGACTCTACTTGCATATGCAACCTATAAAGGATTCAAAGTATATCAAATGGATGTTAAGCCTACATTTCTGAATGGGATATCAGAAGAAGAAGTATACATTGAACAACTAGAAGGATTTGTTGACCCAAGCAAGAATAATATGGTTTGCAAGCTACACAAGGCATTGTATGGATTGACACAAGCCCCCAGAGCATGGTATGAAAGATTGCATAAATATTTGATAAAGATTATATTTGTAAGGAAAAATGACAAAAAAAATCTATATATGAAGATTGAAAAAGGTAAAGGGATTTTGTTAGCTGAAATATTTGTTGATGATATCATATTTGGAGGACAAGATGCCCTATGTCAAAAAAATTTGAATGAGATGAAAATTGAATTTGAAATGTCTATGTTTGGTGAGATCAAATTATTTATTGCTTTGTAAGTCTATAAGATGGATAAAGGTATCTATATTACTCAATCTAAATATGTCAAGGAGATACTAAAAAATTTTGGTATGGAAGATTCCAGACTAGTAAGTACACCTATGGCTACTGGACAAAAGTTATCTAAAACTGATGATACAGCTGAAGTGAGTCAAACCTTGTATAGATCCATGATTGGAAAGCTATAACATGTTGTCCATAGTAGATCAGATATTGCCCTAACAGTTGGGATTTTTGCAAGATTTTCTACAAATCCTAAAGAGAGTCACATGGTGGTAGTGAAAAGAATATTGAGATATCTAAAAGGAATAGAGGACTATGGATTACATTACAAGAAGAATGATAAGTTTGAACTGAAAGTTTACACATGCATATTGGGCCAAATATGTTGATGATAGAAAGAGTACAAGTGGTAGTGCATTCTTTCTAGGAAAGAGATTAGTCTCTTGGACAAGCAAGAAATAGAACTGCATTTCCCAATCTACAACAAAAGCTAAGTATGTAGTAGCAACCATAAATTGTTCAAATTTAGTGTGGATAAAGCAATTGTTAAAAGGTATGATGGAGGAAATCATTGATCCGGTTGTTATTTTATGTGATAACACAAGTGCTATTAACATATCAAATAATCCTATTATGCACGCGAAGACTAAGCATATTGCTATCTGTGTGCTATAAATGTGTCACACTTCTATGAATCATTACATTCAAGAACACTCAAGAATGAGGTCCCAAAAATTGATCCATAGCTCCCTAGGCATGGAGTGCAAGGGTTTTAAGAATGCTCTCAGCTAGAGCTATTTAGCCTATAACCTTGCTAGTAAACCATGCAATGGGAGATTCAATGAAGACAAGGGCAAGAATGCCAATATCCTCAAGAATCAAGAATGAAAATGCAATGCAATGCTATGCTAGAAATGGAAATGCAAGCTAAGCTATGAAAGGAAATATGCAAGTGTTACAACCCAAGCTAATTAATCTATGTGAGCTAATCTAGAGCATAGAAATGAAGCTAATCTAAGAAAGCATAAATATGAAGCTAAGATAATAATGCAAGAATGAGATGTAGAATGCAAGAATGAGATGTAGAATGCAAGAATGAGATGTAGATGCTAAGAATGCTCCAAATCTTCAAAAGCTCCAAAGTGACCTAGAAATCCTGCAGCATAAAGTTAGCATAAAAAGTTGAGGATCTAGAATGAAGAAGAGAGCTCTCCTTTTAAAGGAAATGAGGAGAAATGAACCATGGGGATTAAGAGGCAAAAGATTTAATCAACAGTGGAGCTTAAAAGAGGAGCAATCCATGTGCAGAAGTATGCTCCAATGAGAAAATAGGAGTTGATTTTTGTGTCCATATGAGACAAAAAGTGCTTTTCCCTTTTTATAAAATAAGAATAATGCTTTATTTGTGCAACTTAGGATAAGAGGAAAAGTGGGGGCTTTTTATTTATTAAAAGGGAAGGAAATATTCCTTTTAAATAAATAAAGACTTAGGATAAAATGGTTAGCCCATAGAAAATAATCGAATAAATGATAGAACTAGGATTTGATCAAGAACAAGCAATTGATGATTTAGCAAAAGGGGCTAATAGTCTAGATGACCATTTTTAGGTGTATACATTTGCCCCTCTTTGACTAATGTGTGATCGATCTGGGAACACATGTAGTCAAAGAATGAAGTTGAAATGTGAGATCGATTTGGGATCACAAAGTAACTTAGATCAGGCAAGAAAGAAAGAGATAGCCAAGAAGGCAAGCAATAGCATTCTGACTCCAAAGAATGAGGTGTAGAAAAATAGAAAATCCTGCATGGTTAGCCTGGTAGCGACAGTACTGAACACTTAGGAAAGAGATAACCAATAATATATGATGTGTCTGCCCCCTCAGGATCGAAAGTGAAATCCAGGTGGAGGGAATGCAGAAGCAAGAGCAACATGATCAAATCACTAGAAATCATAATCAAAGAAAGAGAATAAAATAACCATCAAGCAGTGAAGATATGCCCCACACATGAGACACGGGGCATGAACCTATTGGTCCCTCAACCCGTAAACACCACGGAGGGGGATTTGAACTTGGGATTCGAAAGTGAATGAAAGACTAGAAGTTGAGAGAGATGGGGATGAAGAAGTGAAGAATGCCCCAGCAAAGATCAAAGGATCAGGCCTCAAAAGGTTAACCAACTGCATGGAAGAAGGAAAAAGATGAGTTGGGTGATCAAGGTGAACTTGGATTTCGGTTTTGATCCCGAAATGAAAGGAAAATGATGTGAGATGAAAGACAAGAAGTGAAAGACATGATCGGGAAGAAGCGAAAGGTGAGCACAGTTGATTAACAAGTCCATGAAAGACAAAGGAGAGCTCTCTCAATATGCAAGATGTGAGACTAACTAACATGAACTTAAGAATGCAAGCTACATGAAAAGTAGTTTACTTGCAAGGTTACAAAGCCAATAGACATCTAATATTCATCATCGAGCGTTATTGGTAGCATCGCAAGATCATACAATACACACTAGCATAACTATGTAGATCTGAATATGATCTATATCAGATAGAAATGTAGAAATCCCACCTAGGCATCAAAGACATGTAGGTCAAGATGACTAGTGCAGTGAGATTACCTAAGTTTGATATAGCAAGATTATGCTCGCATCGAGACACAAGAAAGTCAGGATGACTATAAGCATGCACTTGTGAAACAGTCAAGGATAATACCTTGTAGATCCCAATGTCAAGTGGAACAAGCATAAATGCTTAATGACAGGTAGGACCAACAAAATATACCCACAAGAAGATAAAGAAATAAAACATGTTCTTGTACCCTCAGTCTTCTAGCTATGCATCATCGAAAACAATCATAGGGGGAGAACACTCAGCAAAGAAATCATCATAGATAGCACACAAAGAAATAAAGTCAAACAAGTCTCAGCGAGTTAAAATGTTTAAGTGCGTGTGTGTAGGTCATAGAGTCAAGCTTTGAGTATCGCATCTGCCAGTGAGAAATATTGCATCATCTAGACTACAAGGTAGGACATCTGATAAGTGTTGAGAAACACTCGACACAAGAGTAGTGTTGAAAAACACAGTTGGGGTGGTGTTGAAAAACACCGTTTGTGAGATGCCTAAGAAACCCAGATGCACAAAGAGACCCAAGATAAGCTTAAAATAACATATGTCCCCTAGACTAAGACAAGAGTCAATTCTAGGCTAGGAGAGGCAAAGCGAGAAGTGGAGCGAATGAGCGCCACACAAGACTAATAGACATAGGTGCAGAGGGTCTCAAGTAGTGCCTATTTCTAGGTTTTCACCACGTGATATATTTATTGCAATTTTTTAAGGACTTTTTATAATTTTTTTTGTATTTTTGCTACCAAGGCACCTATTTCTAGGTTTTCACCAAGGCACTTTTTCAATTTTTTTTTCAATTTTTTGAATTTTTGATTTTTTTGTATTTTTTCAGGACTTTATATGCTTTTTAGGATTTTTTCAGCATCATATATCAATTTTTTTGGTATTTTTTTCAGGATCAATAAAATATATACAAAAGATGCCCCCAGACAGAGTGAGCATTAAACTCATGAGCAAGATCACATCGTGTAGTCCCAATATCTAGCAATGTGGAGGACAAGATGGATAAGCAAGCTGGTGGAAGAGATGGAAGACATGAGAATGAAGGAGAGTGAAGGGAAGACATCTTCAAAGGAAAAATCCTCAAGAGTACCCAAGCTAGGGAAATTTTTTTCATGAAAAGCATATTTGGACAAGCAATGAAAGATTAGCATAGGATAAGCCTCAAAAGCCTGGTATAAGAGCAGGAAAGGATGCAGTCCAAAGGAGTAGACATGTCAAGAGGCTTCATAGCATCATTTTTTACTCTTTTTTTTTATTAGATCAAGACCAAAAGGGAAAAAGATAGCGAAAGGCTAGAATGAATGGAGGAAAAATGAATATGAAGGCCAAACATGAATGGAATGAAAGCAAGATCATCGTAAGATAGCTCAAAAGATAGCCAAATGTTTGCATATAGTTCAACCTTGTCAAGATCAAAGAGAGAAGATGGAATGGATGAAATATGTAGAAGAACTACGCATGATGCCTGATTGCCAGGTTTTCATCATGGTACTTATCCAAGGCACCACAAGGGAGTGGTTTTCACCATAGGATGAATTTATTTCTCTTTACTTTTGCTACCAAGGTGCCTGTTTCCAGGTTTTCACCAAGGTACATTTTCAATTTTTTCAATTTTTTCTTTCTTTTTGGAAGAAGGCAAGCTTTTCAGATAATGCTTCTTGAAAAGATAAACCATAATATGCCAAGGATTCAAAATGATATGCTCAAAGATGCTGATAGGGAAAGGAAGATGGAAGAGAAAAATGGAGGATAAGATTTTATGTAAAGCAAGTGAGGAAAAAGGATAGAAGGTAGAAGGATAATGAATGGAAGGATTGTGAAAGGGTAGATGGAAAGAAAGGCAAGATCAACATTGACACACACCTTGAAGGGTGGTGAGAGGGTAAAGAAAATTTGAATGAAGGAATACGAGAAGGAATATGGTGAATGTTTAGCAGAGGTTGCGGTTCAGGCGCATGGAATTGAAGATCATTTTTGGAAGAAGATGAAGTGGAAGCTTTTGGAAGCTTGAATGTCAACTTCACTTGTTTCTCAACATTAGACTCTTTCAAGAGAGATTTTGGAATCCATATAGCCTTAGGCTTTTTATTTCCTTTTGATGATTTAGAGAGAATATCTTCAATGATGGATTTTGGAACCCATACTTGTCTTGTAGTTTTCTTCTTAGATATCTCTTTTGACTTTATGCTTCCATGTCAATTAGAGGAGACATGGTGATCTTCTTTTTTTGATGGATTCTTATATTGCTTCTTTTTCTTGTATTGAACATTCAAGTTACTTCCAAAAGACTTGGGACTTGTGGAAGAAGAAGAATAATATGACTGGTTTAGATGGGTGGGTGGATGAAAAGGATTCAAGGGTATGTATCTATGTTGATCTTGAGGAAAGATAGGAGATGGAGGGATGTAAGGACCCAAAATGGAAGATGAATTAGGAGAGTTAGGAGGGGAAAGTGAAGGGACATAAGGGCCCAAGATGGAAGGAAGACGTGAAGCCCTTAGCAGCGGTGGAAGAGGTCCAAGGATGGAAGTGGAAGATGCAAAAGGATAATCAATAAGTTCATCAGCATCTATATGACAACCAAGGATATCAACATCTTTAGAGTGAGCATTAGCATTTGCAATAGGATCATGAACATCTTGAACAGGAGCAACTTTTTTGATAGAATTGTTCAAAGCTTGCAAAGACTTAAGAAGAGTAGAAAGCGGAAGTGAACATGGAGCGGTAGAACAAGAAGATGGAAGACTTTGATCTTGACAAGGACCTTTGGATAACACAAGTGCAGAATTTGCTTCTTGATCTTCAATAGGCTTACCATTAGCAGTAACAACACCATTTTTAATAACCTTAATGGAAACATCATCTTTGGAAAGTGCAAGTGTGGTAAGGTTATTTTGATCGTCAATAAGCTTAATGGTGCAAGTAGTAGCTTGATCTTGCTTAGGAGATGGTGGAATGAATGCAGAAGAGCGTAGAGGATCAAAAGAACCATGAAACGGATCAAAGACATCATGAAAATAATTTGATGACATGGAGGGTTCTTGATCTTGATCTTTTTTTATATTCTTTTCTTTATCATTTTTAAAGTCCTCTTCACATGGAGCCACTTCTAAGGACAAGGAAGCATGTTGGGATTGTATGGAAGACTTTGGAAGAGATGGTGAAGAATTAGTTGAAGTAGGCAGTATAGCAAATGAAGGCTTAAGATCTTTCATTTTAGCATCATTAGAAGTATTTGCAGACAAATGAAGGTTAGCTTGAGTTTCTTTAAGAGGTAGCCCTTGAGGATAACTATAGGGAACCACATGGAAAGCCTTAGGATCTTTGTTGGATGAAGGATTTGTGAAAGATTTGGAAGACTCAGAAGCTTTAGGAGATGTATGAGTGTTGGAAGAAGTAGGGGATGGAAGGGGACTATCGCAAGACAAAGGTTCCACATTAACATGATCTTGCTCGGAAGTGCAATTTTGATTTTCAACAGTGGTATTCTTAGAGGAAAGATTCTTGTAGTAGTAACATTTATAATCAGCGCGTTGCATTTCATAGTCCTCAGCAGTAGTAGTTGGTTCATCATCAAGGTATTGTCTACAAATATAACCAAACTCTCTTTCGAAATTAGAATCATATGGATCACCATCACAATCTCTCCAATATGACGACCCATTTTCAGTAAGCACGAGTCTATGACTAGGAGGACTCTGAGGAATAGAGGTGTCATAAGTATCACTACAATGTCCATCATCATAGTCATCAAAGGTGTTACGAGGATTTTCACGTTGCTCATTATGGTATGGCTCAAGAAGAAAAGCAAGACTCTTGGGGGAAGTAGAGGAAGAACAAGATCGTGAAGAAGAGGAAGGTGAAGACCTATTGTAGGAAGAAAACTTAGCTAAGGAAGAATTTGAATGATGTTGAGAAGAGTCATGATAAGATTTGGAAGTTGAAGAAGGAGAATAATGTCTGGAAAAGGTATGGTAAGATGTGGAAGATGAGGAATGATGAGAAGACCTAGAAGATAAAGAGTGATTGGAAGAAGGAGATTGTGAGAGAATCATGTCTATAATCCTAGCAAAGGCATCGGACTCAAGCATCTTTTTGTTTACTCTTGCCTTAAGTTGATGACTTGCGGAATGGTTGGAAAAATATTACTGTTCGAATTGAGCAATGAGTTCGAGATCATCCCTTCTCAAGAGAGGTTCTATAGAAAGATAGTTGAAACTCATGATTCTAGAAGAGGAGGAATCAAGCATGAAAGAAATGAATAGAAGAGATGAAATAGAAGAAGATAGACTAGATAATAAGAGGAAAAGAATCAAGAGGACATGAAAACTTTAGGAAGAAGAGAAAGAAGCATGAAGAAAGAAGAGAAAGGATGAAAATGGGAGACTAGGAAGACATGAGAGATGTGGAAGAAAGGTGACCAAGAGCCATTTTGAGCAAATTGATACCATTGAAATTCATTTGGATATTGAGCAACATGACATAGCACCTAAGGTTTGACCTGGCTGACCAAGGATGACTGGAAGTGACACAAATCAACTTTGGATTGCAAGCAGCAATGAGATAGCAAAATAACTTTGTGTGATAGTTCCTAGGCAAACAATGCGACTCTTAACCAGTGAACGTGAAAAACTCAGTTTTGAAAGCAAGTTGGTCAATGTTGTAGGTTGAACAGTGTAATTTCTCAGTTTGACAAGTAGTAATAAAAAATAAAAAGACAAGTTTGCAAACAGTAGGTGATCAAACATGTCATAAAACACTTGGAACAAGGGCAAAAGCAACCTTGCCAAGACAAGCACGTGTGATATCAAAATAGAGAACTTTATGAATGCTACCGTTTGTTTGAATGTTGAGGACGTTTACACTGGTATAGCACAATCGAAGACAATTCAAGCAATTACTACCTAGGACAAGGCTCATTACTTAGCAACGTGGCCCACAACTTGATGCTCCCTTGCCTCACACCAAGTGGTTGCCCACAAGAGATATTGGCATTGTCATGGAAGTGTCAAAAAACACAACCAAAGGAACACATATGGTGAGTGTCTTGGGGTGATCTGGGTAAGTCCACTTGGATCAATCCTTGCACCAAGAAGCTAAGCGGCTAAAATAGGGTGGCCTCTAACCAATGGTTCGTAGTAAGGATTTCTGTTCATAACACCCCTCTTGCTCCTCATAAAGGACTAGGACCTCGCGGCCTCAAGAGTACCTTAAGCATTCTTGCTCAATGCTTTCCCCATGGTCACAATCCCATGAGCTACTAACATCAAGCGAAGACAAGTGTTATGTCTACCAAGGTTTTGTGTCCTCGATAGCCTTGAGATTATAGTGAGTTGGAATCACTTGCCACCAAAGAAAATGATGACAAAGTTTGTCCCCACTTGGGTCGTTCCTCTTGATTGCTCAAGAGCAGGCCCGCTAAAGGATCCTTATACTAAACAAAAAGTGGATTAACTCTTGAGGTTCAAGGTTTTTGGTTCACCACAAGGGTGAAGAGCATACTCCCCTATCTCAAGAATCTCTCCCAAAAACACCAAGCAAAGATTCAATTACCCCCTTCCTTTCAAAATCCCAAGATGGGTCAAGATTTCTATTTCACCACAAGGGTGAAGAGCATACTCTCCTACCACCTCAAAATTTCTACAACAAGGTATTAAGTGCCTATGAAAGGAAACAACTAGTATATGCCGCACTTAATAAAGAAAGCAATTAAACAAGCACTTGATTTGGTTTTTATGCTTAGGGCAGCCCTACAAAAACCATTAGTAGCCCTCTTTGACATGCGATTTTAGCAAATTTCAAGCAAGAAGCACCTACAACCACAACTTGTTAGACCAACAAGAGTTAGGAGAATCAAAATCCAAAATCTAACAATGATTAGTACATGAAAAATCAGATAATCTGCAAAAATAATTGATCAAATGATAAAATCTGAAAATGAAACCATCATGGTTGGATTAGGCTCGGAAAGACCTTTCCAACGATATATCACACTTAAACTTTTGATACCATTTGCAAAATTTCAAAAAAAATGGGCACCCATTTTCCAAAGTGGCACAGATTTGAAAATGCTAGAAATTTCAAAAAATTTCAAAAAGATAGCAGAGAACTTGAAACTTGCAAGATAGATAAAATAGCCCAAAAATAGCTCTCTGTCAGGTTCAGGCGATATATCTCAGACTTCACCAGTATCACGCGACATAGTTTCCTATAGTCGGGCGATATACCTCAGTCCAGGCGATATACTGCACAATAGGTAGGCGATACTTCGCACGACACCAGGTGATATACCTCAATACTGCCATGTGATTCTTCTCTGGCATGAAGTGTCACACACGTATAGTAAGGTATATCATGTGATATACCTGAGAAGTATCGCGCGATACTCTGAGACAGAGAGCCAGAACTTGCAAAATTTTCAAAAAATAATCCAAAAAATGATGAAAATGCAAGAAACTAAAGGGCAAAGCCTATCTACTCTGCCCCACGGTGGGCACCAAAAATGTGTGCTATAAATGTGTCACACTTCTATGAATCATTACATTCAAGAACACTCAAGAATGAGGTCTCAAAAATCGATCCATAGCTCCCTAGGCATGGAGTGCAAGGGTTTTAAGAATGCTCTCAGCTAGAGCTATTTAGCCTATAACCTTGCTAGTAAACCATGCAATGGGAGATTCAATGAAGACAAGGGCAAGAATGCCAATATCCTCAAGAATCAAGAATGAAAATGCAATGCAATGCAATGCTAGAAATGGAAATGCAAGCTAAGCTATGAAAGGAAATATGAAAGTGTTACAACCCAAGCTAATTAATCTATATGAGCTAATCTAGAGCATAGAAATGAAGCTAATCTAAGAAAGCATAAATATGAAGCTAAGATAAGAATGCAAGAATGAGATGTAGAATGCAAGAATGAGATGTAGATGCTAAGAATGCTCCAAATCTTCAAAAGCTCCAAAGTGACCTAGAAATCATGCAGCATAAAGTTAGCATAAAAAGTTGAGGATCTAGAATGAAGAAGAGAGCTCTCCTTTTAAAGAAAATAAGGAGAAATGAACCATGGGAATTAAGAGGCAAAATATTTAATCAACGGTGGAGCTTAAAAGAGGAGCAATCCATGTACAGAAGTATCCTCCAATGAGAAAATAGGAGTTGATTTTTGTGTCCATATGAGACAAAAAGTGTTTTTCCCTTTTTATAAAATAAGAATAATGCTTTATTTGTGCAACTTAGGATAAGAGGAAAAGTGGGGGCTTTTTATTTATTAAAAGGGGAGGAAATATTCCTTTTAAATAAATAAAGACTTAGGATAAAATGGTTAGCCCATAGAAAATAATCGAATAAATGATAGAACGAGGATTTGATCAAGAACAAGCAATTGATGATTTAGCAAAAGGGGCTAATAGTCTAGATGACCATTTTTAGGTGTATACACTATCAAGTATCATTACTTGAGAGAGTTGGTTCAAGAAAAAGAAGTGAGATTGGAATATGTGAATACAAAGGAACAATTAGCACATATATTCACAAAAGAATTACCTAAAGATGTTCATGAATACATTAGAGGTAAATTAGGGGTGATTCCCCTAACTGAGGCTACCTAGAAGCATATAGGAGCACTGCATCAAATGTGCTAATCAGACTATCTGAAAAATTGATGCAGAAGAAGTCACACTTTAGGAGTTGCCTAGAGTTTGAGAAGTAAAGAAAAGATGTTAATTAGTCATAAGAAATATGATAGAGGGAGTATACAACATACAAAAATGACATGAATACATCTACATGGTAAAGATGTAAGTAACAGATACAAGTTTCTTTGACATTATTGTCAAAGAGGGAGAGATTAAATGAACTAGAGGAAGAAATATAGAAAAGTAAATGACCCTAAGCAAAGAGGGAGATATTCAGAGAGAAAGATACAACATGTGAATAAGAAAGAGATTAAGTGAACATACAAAGATAAATTTATCCAAGAGGGAGCACTTGGATGTGTTAAATGTGAATCAAAATGAAGCTAAGAATATTAATGGAGATCTGTTGCACAGAGATTTTGGATTGTATGGTGAATCATGTGATGTTCATGTGGTGTTTCCATCAATTCCAAAGGGGGAGATTGTTGGAAATACAATTGAAAAAATTTTTATATTGTCATTAATGTCAAATCTTAACTGGTAAGATAGTTTCTATCTAGGAGAGTACCATATCTTTTGATTGATGAAGAGGATTTGAAAAGAGGAGATAATAAGCGAACCTAAGGAAAGGTTGAGTTATGTGATACTTCAATGGGTACTTTATTAGTTGGCACATTGACAAGATAATGTGTTTTTTATCTTCAATACCAAGTGAAGAAGAAAGACTAGAAACATAGGCTTAACTGAGAAAAAGTGAAGAAATCTAGTTTAAGTTGAGTGATGTTAGTGTTGACCAAGCGCCAGTATATGCTGAGCAAATCTAGTGTTGATCGAACATCTGTAATTTTTGAGTGACAGATAATTGCCGAGAAGGAAAGTGTTAGTGATGACTAAGATACACAGTAATGACTGAGGAGATGAACACAGTATTGACCGAGTGTCAGTAATTTACATTTTGAGAAAGAATTGAGAATCCCAGCCAACATAGTTGAATTCATGGAATATGTAAAACATGTTGACATTATTAATGAATGGAATAAAGCATTTAATGCATGGTAAATCATTTTCTTATGATTTCAAAGATAAGTTTGAATATGCATCTAGAAGGAAAAGAAGGAGAACATAATGATGGAAGGATTTGATGAATCTGACCTAAACCTAAGATCTATGGAACAGATTAAGTGAAAAAAGATTAATCTACCTAATCAAGGAGGTATAAGGATAACCTAATTGTGAGGTTACAATAGAGAGAGAGAGAGAGGTTGATGTTATTAACTGATAAGTCTAAGCAGAATGCTGAAGGTGAAGTTGTGAAGAGATGAATAGAATTATGGTGATTTCTTGAAGAGAATTCCGAGAAGATCAAAGAGTGAGATGGAAATGAATGTCAGTTAGTAAATCAACATATGTGTGAAGTGGATCTATATTTGCAAAGTGAGTTGTATATTTTCAGATCAAAATTGACTGTTACTTTCTAACCATTGTATCAGCCTAAATCCTTTAGTCAAGGTTGACCTAACAATCATTTTTTATATTAAGTAGTTTGGCTTCAATGAGAGAGTTATCCAAATTATCTCCCAAATGATTTCAACTGCTGCCTTTGCAATTATTATTAATGGCTTTCCATCCAAATTCTTCAAAAACTCCAGAGGGTTGAGGTAAGGAGACCATATATCCCCTATTTTGTTTACTCTTTTGGTTGAAAGCATGCCCAAGGAGATACTTTTCAAATTTTGGTGTCGAAGGGTATTATTCAAGGTCTTTGACCTTCCTCCAATCCTTTAACATGCTCCCATGCTTAGTTTGTGGATGATACCAACACTATGGGTACTTCTACCCTTAAGGAAGCCAAATATTTTAAAGTTACCTTGAATCTTTATACTAAAGCAACTGGCCAACTGATCAACTGGTCCAAAAGTTCCTTATTTTTCATGAACACCCCCTAGGAGAGATAGGGTAAAATTACCAAAATCTTAGATTGCAAGATCAGTACCTTCCCCTCCTCCTATCTTGGCCTGCCCCTTGGTCTCAATATTACTGATTCCTTTTGGAATCAATTGGTGGATATATTCTTCATTAAATTAGCTGGGTGTAAAGGTTATGTCCTTTCCCAGGTGGGGAAGGTCACCCTCATTAATTCTTCTCTTCAAAGCCTTATGGTTTATGCCCTCATCTTGTTTAAGATTCCCTCTAAATTTTCTGATAAATTTGACAACATTCTTAAACATTTTCTTTGGTCTGGTGCTGAGGAAAATTTTTTTATCCCTCTAATTTCTTCGAAAAGGGTGTGTAAACCTAAATACTTGGGGGGCTCAGGGCTTAGACCCATCAAGGTTATGAATAAGGCTCTTTTGGCCAAGAAGATTTGGAGGATTTTTGGAGATCCTAAGGATTGGAACACTATTTGTAGACATAAATATCTCTATGATACTCCCTCCATTGACTTTTTCTTATCCAATTTGGAGAAAGTTGAAGGCTCTAGTTTTTGGAGAAATATAAATGATGCCAAAAATCTGGCCAACAAAGGAAAAAAATGGAAATTGGGAAGTGGTCATAAAAGAAGATTTTGGGAGGACCCCTAGCTGATAGAAACACCCCTAAATAGAATTTATAAAAATCCTAAGGATATTATAAGATGCATTAGAAGATTTGGTTCTCGAGTGAAAGATTACTAGATTAATCACTACTGGGTGAAATTGGCTGAGCTCAACCCTACTTTTCAAATGATAGACAAGGCCCTTATGGCTCAGACTTGTGATGATAACAAAGATGACTCTCTAATTTGAGGACCCTCTCCTAATGGCTCTTTCTCGGTGGCCTCTGCTAGCCTCCTTCAGTTTGATTTTCCTGTCAAAATCCCTTGTTGGGAAAAGGCTTGGAACAAAGCTCTCACTCCTAAGTTTGATATTTTTTACTAGATTTTCATCCAAAACAAAGCTTTCATGGTTGAAAATATCAAAAGGAGGGGTTTCATCATGCCAAACATATGTTGTCTTTGTTGTGATGTTGAGGAAGATACTAATTGAATAGTTGGGATATGGAGTATGGTTGGTAGTATGATAAATAAGTTAAAATGTAGTGGAGGGGTGTGTAATAGAAAATTTTATGGACATATAAATTAAATAAAATAGAAATACTTATCTTGAAAGAAGGCTGGTGAAGAAATCACTACTTTCTGATGTTTGTGCATAGTTTTAGGAAATTCTGCAACTTGCTCAAGAGTGGAAATGTCAAGACAGAGAAAACCTAGAAAAATTTTGTCCTTCTGAGGTCAGGTTGAATTTGACCCAGATAGTGGGGCACAATCTTATCCCCCACTGAAGGTTGTCCCTAACCTAAAATAGCTCCGATGGAAATTTTGTTTGCAGATCCTGAAAGTTCACCGAAAAGGGTATCCAGATCTGCACTTCAATTCATTGTTATGTACTTGTACCTACAAGAAAAATGGTTTTATTGTTTGGATGAGGGATTTTCCTTGGTCAAACCCTAGTTTGGAATCAACCTTAATAATGGAATTGAAATAGAGAATGCTAGAAAGTAGTAGAAATAGATCTAACAACGAAGCTATGAAATTCAATAGATATGCAATTGTATTTCAAATGTAAATAAGTATATTGATATGAAAGCTTGAACATAAAATTATCAAATGTAAATCAAAACCTCCATTATTGTATGCTTGGAATCCACCTTGAGAGAATAATGAATGGATCTTGAAGATGAACAAAGGATCTTGAAGGAAGATCATACCGCAATGATGGCTAGATCTAGGGTTTTGAATGATGAATCTTGAATGCTTGAACCAAATCCCTTCAAAGGCTTGAATACTTGAATCCTTGATCTTCAGTGGATAACTTGAATGGAGAAGAGGACTTGAATGCTTCCTTTAAAATGCTTGATGAAATGCTTTCTTGATCTTGCTTGAGTGCTTGAGATGGGATTGCAAAACTTGATGGTGGATGGATAAAATGAGAGAGGAAGGCTTCCTTTTATAGTGATCTAGGGCACAAAATTCTAGAGAGGCTAACATTGGATAATTAAATCCCACTTAATCTTAACCCCTAGAAATGGACATAGATTAAATGCAATTTAAGGGTTTACCATTCCAAAATCTGGAATAGCCAACCTGGAAGCAGGAAAATGAAACTTTTCGAAACCCGACATCTTGAAACTTTTGAAAACTAAAATCTGGACCTGGGGTCAGGGATGAGGTCAACTTTTCCCTAGGTTAGAGTCAAGGTCAACCTTGACCTAGATGAGGGTCGAGGTCATTCTTGACTCTTCAGGTCATCCTTGACCTAGAAAGTCAAAGTCTCTAGTTTCTCAGAGAAAGTTGTCAGAAAGAGGTTGGAAATAGGGGGAGAGAAATAGAATAGGGGGGAAACAACCAGATCCATGCAAAGACCCAATCAAGGCACTTGACATGACCCCAAACCACTTACTCAAAGGGATAAACACTCTTAACATGGAAGTGCTTCCATTTTAGGATGATACACTAACCATCTTTTTTTTCATTGTCCTTTTTCTTAGCAGGTGTGGTCTTTTGTTATGGAGGTTTGGGACCTTTGTTGGTTTTTTCCTTGCTCCATCTAGGAGTTTTGTCAACCGTGGTGCTATCCTAGTACCAATGAGATGGCTAAAAAGATTTGGATGTTGGTCACCCCTCACATTGCTTGGAACATTTGGAAAGAACAAAACAAATGTATCTTTCAGGATAAATGTAGTACTCCAGCTATGGTTTTTGAGAAAGATAAGAGAGGTATTTTGGAAAACCTTCCCAAGGGTACCACCTAGATCAATAGGAATTTTAATAAGTCTAATCCTAAGAATAATGACCAAGAAAAAAGTGTGTGGATTGCTCCCCTGAGTGGTTGGATAGAGATAAATTTTGACGAGGTGGCCAAGGGCAATCTTGGTCCAGCTGGTTGTGGTAGAATAATCATGGATTGCAATGGAAATTTTATAGATGCTACTATGGCTCCCTTGGGAAATCAAAATAATCACATTACTAAAGCTATGGGCGCTTTCTATGGTCTTTAACTCACCAACAATCTAAATTTTGAGAATATTTGGTTAGAAGGAGATTATATGAACATTGTTAACTACCTTAAAGGTAATTCAAGACCTTCATGGACTATAGAGAATGTCATCTCCAAGGAAAAGAAAATTATTTCCAAATGTGTCAAAACAAACATCTCCCATGTATATCATGAAAGCAATGCCATGGCAGATAGCTTGGAAAATGTTGGTGTAAACTCAAATGATGTCATCACTTGGGAAAGTGCGACATATCTTAATGAGGATACAATATCAAAAATTAATCATGATAAAATCATACATAAGGTAGGAAAGATTTAATATGATTAATTCTACTTGTGTGAATTCTATAGTGTCTACAGGTAGTTATTGGAAAGTGTGGAATTATGTACTTGGCGTCATTATTACCATTAGTTCCCATGCTTTCTGGGTTGCAATTTTTCAATTTTGGCTATTTCTATAAGATTTCCATTTTTTGCAGCTAGTCTCACATTTTTGGCAAGAGTTTTTGGTGTCTAGTTATTGTTTTCAACAGAGGAGGTGATCTCAAGCAGGAAGAACTTGATAACTGTAAAAAACTCAAAGGGGATGATATGGCTATGGTCTAGGGCAAGATGAAGAAAGGAGGTGTCACCTCTTTTCTCAAGAGGCTTCATGGGTTTGACAAAGTGGTCACTCATAATTTATTTGAGGGATGGAAAAATGATTCCATTACCATGGAAGGTAGGACCGTCAAACTCTCGGTGGAGCTTATTGCTCAAGTCACTAGTATGCCCAATGAGGGTCATAAGTTCTATAGAAATTGTAAGATTTCTGATATGGAAACTAAGAAGTTTCCTAAATCAGAGGAGCAGATGGATTTTGAGGAGGCTCGCACCACTGACTTCATAGATGTCTTCAAAATAAAAGAGATTTGGTTTAACATTCTATAGGTGGTTATGGAGTACTTCACCCTAGATGGGTGTTTTACTGGGGTTCACTCCCACCACTTTATGTTCCTCAATCACTTCAAGTAAAAGGACACTATTAACATCCCTTATTACCTTCATTTCTATCTCATTAAAATCCTAAATGAGCACAAGAAGATTCCTTAGAAGGCTATTTAGCATGAGGGTTTAATTTTGTTGATTTATGAGTATATTATGAAAACCATTCCTAACCCTACCTCCACTGCCATCTCAGGGAAGGGGAAATAGAGCTTTAACTCTCTCATTGATGGCTCTAGTAAGCGGAAGGCTAAAAACAATATTGGCAGCAGCTCTAAGAAAATCTGGACTAGGAAGACTGAAATTTCTAAGGACTGTGGTGAGGATAATGAAACTGAGGAGTCTGAGGAGGAGGAGGATTGTGTGAACCAAAATATGCAGAACCCTAATAAGGATGTAGAGGATACCAAAGAATTTGATGATAATTCCATTCCCTAGAATGAGGGCAGAAATAAGAAGAGTAATAGTAAGGGTTCAAATAAGAACATTGAGATGAAGACAAAGACTAAAAATCAATCTGAGGACCAGAGGAATATTGAAAATTCTCAAAATAGGGAGGTTGACTCTATTTTAAAAAATATGGAAAGGAGGTTTTGGATGACAAGGATACAAGGGTTAGGACCAATCTAGAAGGTAATGATACTAAATGTTTAAATTATGAAAAATCCATGGCTCACAATTCTCATAGCCTGGAAGATTTGGTGGACATTGCTCTTTACTATGCTAAGAAGAAGAATGCTGACATAGATTTTCACAAAGAGGAGGTTCCCATTCTAGATGATTTTTTTTTTTCTATGAGGCATGATGTGCCTATTTCCCAAGACTCTTAGGAGAATGCCCATGATGGTAGTGATAATTATAGAAAAAGTAGAATCAGAGAATCCTCTATTAAGTTGATCTTTGAGGACTTTGATGATAAAGAGGAAGTTACTATTGGGGCCTTGCAGACAACTAAAGCTGAAGCCTTATGCTCCTTTAGATTTAATAAGCGGTGCTTCCATGAAATTAAATGGCTTAATCTTAATTGAAGGAAGCTTGAAGCGAAGAACACTAGCCTTCAGGAGAAAGTAGACAATTATCTCAAGGAGGGTAATACTAACCCTACTTCTTCTTCTGCTAAGATTCAAAAAGAATGGACAATATGTAGAGCACCATTATTGAAATTCTCCAGCATAGCAAGGGCAACATGAAAGTGTACAATATCAATCTCAAGGCCCTGGTTAATTTGTTGGATAATGGTCCTGAGGAGGATAGCGATCAAAAGAATTCCCCGGAGGCTACAAGCGGTCCTAGCTCTAGAACCCGTGGGAGTACCAAGACAAAGTCTCCAATTCCAAAGAAAAATGTTCATGAGCTGAAATGTGTCATTGGTCAGATGGACAATATCTAGGACAAAATGGATAAGATTCTTGAGGAAAAATCCAAGATTATGTACTCGGTTGTCTAGACTAGATCCCGTGCTAGTATTTTTTGTTTTAGGGCTGGTGTTTTAGTGTTGGTTTTTTCTTCTGGTACCCTTGTAGCCCTTCTATGGGACATTCGTTATTGTAGTCTCTTTTTGTTGTGTTCTCTTCTTTCAATTTTTTACTGCTAGCTTTGGAAATGGTTTTGGGGCCCCTTCAAAACCTATTTTTTCCAGTAATCAAAACAGTCATTTTGTATAAATCCTTTAATCAAGGTGACATTCTGATGGAGTGTTCTTAAGACCTCTAACAAGGCCACTCTTAATAGAGTAATTAAATCCTTTAACCAGGTCACACCTAACATTATGTATTGTAAACCTTTAACCGAGTTGGATTCTCACAAAGCTTACTTCAAAAGAGTGAAAATCAGTAGCATGTTACAAGTGGTTTTTCCCAAATTGGGTTTCCACTATAAATCTTGGTGTTATACTTGTGTGAATGTTATTTTGATGTGAATGATGTTGAAATTTTTATATCCTACAAGTCAATTACTTTGGGATAGTGGACTGCAAGTTTTATGTTATTGGTATATGCTATAGAGACCGAGTTGAAAGTTGATTAGATCTGAGATTGTTGAAGAGCTAGAAAGTTAAATTGGTACATCTGGACCTAAGGATAACTGATTCACTCCCCCTCTTAGTTATTCTAAAATCATTCTAACAGTACCTTCTCTAGTTTTGTTTTTTCTTTCAATGGTAGATCCTTTATATCTTGTACATCTGCAATCTGTCCTAGAATAATTTCTTCATTAGCTCCTTTGAATGGTGTGAGATCTTCTATATTGAAAATGGGAGAGATCCCAACCTTAGGTGGAAATTGAATCTCATATGCATTAGTTCCAAACTTCTTCATTATTTGGAAAGGACCGAGTTTTCTCAACATAATCTTGGTATGCTTTCCTTTTTGAAACCTTTCTCTCTTGAGGTTAGACCATACTAAATCTCCAACTTCAAGTTCCAAGTATCTCCTTTTATAATCTACATGTTTCTTATACCTTTCAAATGTTTTTTGAAGTTGTTCTTTGACTTCATCATGGATCTCCTTGATGGTTGTGGAAAACTATTCTCCTTGTGTACTAATTTTCTCTTGTGAACTCATGTCTCTTAGTTTTAGGACCCCCCTAGGATGAATCCCATATACCACTTCAAATGGTGACTTTCCTATACTCCTATTGATGGATTCATTATACTCAAAATCAGCTTGAGGTATGATTGCATCCCACTTTTCTCCATGCTACCTTGTGAGTGATCTCAGAAAATTTCCCTATGTCCTATTGACTACCTTTGTTATCCTATCAGTTTGAGGATAATAGGTTGATGAGAAAGATAACTTTGTGCCAAGATTCCTCCATAAAGTTCTCCAAAAATGTCCTACAAGCTTCACATCATAGTTTGAAACTATGTTGAGAGGTAACCCATGAATCCTTATAACTTCCTTGAAAAATAGATCTTCTATATGAGAAGAATCGTTTGTTGATTTAATTACATGGAAAAAAGTGATTCATCTTATTGAACCTATCAACCAAAAAAACACTATCATGCCCTCTTTGTGGTCTTGGAAACCCCATCACAAAATCCATTTTTATTCTCTCCCATGGCCTAGATGGTTTTGGAAAAGGTTGATAGAGCCTTGCATTAGTTGTTCTCCCTTTGGATGTTTGAAAAATCATACATGTTTCCACAAATTTTCTCACATCAGTCTAAAGTTTAGGCCAATAGTAATACCTCCTAGCCAACTCTAAGGATTTTTCCAAACCAAAGTGTCCACCCATGGTTCCACTATACTTTTTTTTTTATAATATTTGATCTCATAGAACACCTAGGCACACATAGTTTCCCTCCTTTGAAAATAAGTTTTTCCTGTATTAGAAAATTAGAGAACTCAACATGATATCTATCACCAAACTCCACACATACCTTACAAATTTCACCAAATTAGGATATGTTGCATACATGTCTTTTAGTGCTTGAATTCCCACACTTTCTAGTTAAATTTGGGAGGTAGTCATGTTCCTTCCACTAAGTGCATCATATACCTTGTTGATTATTCCCTTCTTGTGTTTGATGGTGAAGATATAAGCCTACAAAGCCTCCACCCACTTCATATGCCTATGACTTATCTTGTCTTGGCTATTGAGGAAACTAAGTGCTTGGTTGTTGGTATACACAACAAACTCCTTTGGTGACAAGTAATGCCTCCATTTCTTGATGGCCTAAACTAAAGCATATGTTTATAAGTCATATGAAGAGTATTTCTTCTTGGATTAATTTAGCTTTTCACTTGAGAAATCCACTTGTCTTACCTCTTGACTAAGGATTGCCCCTATGGAAACCTTGCTAGCATCACACTCTGCTTGGAAAACCTTGTTAAAATTAGGCAGTGCAAAAATTGTTTGTTCACTAACCTTCTTCGTAAGCAATTCAAAAGCTTCATTAGTTGATTGATTCCAAACAAACCTATATTTATTTCCACCCTTAATAGTCTCTAAAAAAGGAGAACATACATGACTAGAACTTCTTATGTATTTCCTATAAAATGTAGCAAGCTCATGAAAACTCCTAACATCCCCTATTGTTTTAGGAGGTGGCTAAGAAATTATAGCACTTACCTTGTCTTTATCCATCTTCAAGTTACATTGGGAGATCACAAAACCAAGATAGGTCATCTCCTCTTGCATGAATAGGAACTTTTCCAAGTTTATCACCAACTTCTCCTCATGAAGTCTTCTCAAAACCACATCAATATGTTTGAGGTGTTCTTCCTTTGTTTGATTGAAAGTCAATACATCATCCAAGTAAACTATGATGAATTTACCATTGAAATATTTTGAGTACTTCATTCATAAGTCTCATGAGGGTACTAGTGGCAATAGAGAGACCAAATGGAATTACCTTCCACTCATACAACCCATCATTGGTTTTAAAAGCTATTGTCCACTCATCTCCAACCCTTATCCTTATTTGATGATAACCACTCTTCAAGTAAATCTTGGAGAAGTACTTTGCACCCCCTTAACAATCAAGAAAGTCTTCAATTCTTGTCATAGGAAACCTATATCTGATTATAATATTGTTTATGGCCCTTGAATTAACACATAACCTCCATGTTCCTTCCTTCTTTGGAGCTAAAACAACCGGTACTGCACATGGACTTAAACTTTTTGCAATAAGACTAGAATATAGTAGTTCTTTCACTTGCCTAGCTATCTTCTCATTTTATTGAGGTGTCATCTTGTATGTTGCCTTATTTGGAAAGGTAGCCCAGGGAATGAAATCAATAAAATGGCTAATTCCTCTTATAGGTGGTAAATATTTAGGCATACCTCCTACAATTAGTCCTTCATATTGGTCCAAAAGATCTTTCACCTCACTAGGAATTGCCTTCTTCATTTCAAACTTCTTCTTGTCACTTGCAGCCGGCTCTCTTTGTTGTAGTATGGGAATTAGAACAAAACAAGGCTTATGTTTATCCTTCATTTCCTCCAAGAACTCATTTCTATCAACAATCATGATCTTTTTCTTCCCTCTCTTTGGTTTCTTCCACTTCCTCCTTATCCCTAAATGGGATCATTCTAATCACCTTTCCATCCTTCTTGATGGTATATAGATTTTGTCTTCCATAATGTTGTTCATGTAAGTCAAATTTATAATTCCTACCAAACAATAGGTGGCATTCATCCATATCAACTATATCAAACAAAATTTTGTCCTTATACTTGTCAATCTAAAAATAAACCCATGCTTTCTCATTTACAAGAATTTGGTGTCCTTTAGTCAACCATGAGACCTTGTAGGGAAATGGATAAGGTACTATTTGAAGCTTCAAATTCTAAACCATCTCAAGAGAAACTAAAATTTTAGTAAACCTTGAGTCAATGATGATTTTACATACCTTATCCCCTAATTTGCAAGTAGTCCTAAAGATTGTCTTCCTTTGTAGTGGCTCCATGACTATAGGTACCTTCAATAGTGTCCTTAGCATAAAATTTTCCCCCCTTTCAGGTAAGCTATCTGAATCAAGGATCTCCTTCTCTTGGTATTCATCATCTTGGACCAAATGTGTCATTCTTTCACCTTGTGAGCTTGTACTAGCTCTATCTAGGCACCTTGATGCATAGTATCCTTCCTTGTTACAATTGAAACATGTTATTGGACCTTCCCTTCTACCACAAAATTTTCCTCTTGAATTACCTCTCCTACCTCTAGAATTACCTCTGGAAGTTCTTTCATTTTGATTGGTTTCCTTATTCTCTTCATGGTTCTGCCCCCTTCCTTGGAAATTTCCTCTTCCTCTTTGATTTATGTCGCTTCCTCTTTGATTTTTCTCTTGTCTTCTCTTAAATTTTGCTTCCACTCTCAAGGAAAATTAATAAAACTTTTGAATTGTATTAGGGCACAAAAAATTTAACTCTTCTTGAATTTTTATCCTCAATCCATTGAGGAATCTAGCAATCTTCTCACTTTCACATTCATTTTTCTTTGTCCTTAGGTTCAATTTTTGAAATTATTTAGTATAGGCTATGACATCTAACTCCTTTTGTCTAATATTTTTCCTTCTCCTATGTATTTGGAATTCATAGTCCTCATGTAGGTAACTTTCCTTTACCTTGGCACTCATTCCGCTCCATGAATTTATCATGTTCTTACCTTCTTTGATGCTCTCTCCTTGGATAAAACTCCACCAAGTGAAAGCTAGTCCTTTTAGCCTTGACTTAGAAATATTTACCATGTCCTTAACTACCACATTTTCACATTCAAAGTATTTTTTTATGGATTCTATCCAATCCACTACACCACTAGCATCCATCCTACATGAAAAAATGGGTATGTCACCATTGGCATCCTTGTTTTCTACTCTTTCAAGGGCTTGTAGGAAGTATCTTTTTTCTATAGGTAGGTTAGCCACCTCCTTCTCATGGGAATATTCATCTTCTTCCCCTCCTTCCTCCCACACTCAGGAGACCTTTACTACCTTCTCCATCTGGCCCTTCAACCTCTCAAGTTCATCTATCAACCATTTAAATTTATTTTCTCTTGTTCTTGCATCTTCTTTGCCAACTTAACATTGGTGACCATGTCTAAAGTCTCTCCTTCATATTCAAATCCTCACATAAAATAAAAATTACTTCTAGAAGCTTTCCCCATCTCTGATACCAATAATGATGTAGAGCTATTTACAAAGACTTCAATTCCCAAAGGCTTGGAAAGGTTGTTTTCTTCCAATTGCCAAAAAATAGCTCTACAACCCATAAACTTTCCTCTAATTTAGGAATCTTATATTTAGTCCTAAGATGACCTAGTCATTTTATTTTCCTTTTCTGGAGCCAATCAACCTATTTCCACTTACTTCTCCAATTAGGCTTGCCTAGCCTAGTAGCCATGTTAGGACATTTTTCAGGAATTAACTTTCAAATTTCCTATTCATCCTAAAAAAAATAGTGTTTTGAGTACCCTTTTGGGAATTCTTCAAGTCTTCAAGAGGGTTTGGTCTAACTCTTTGACTAGTGAAGGAATCTTTGACTATCCTAATAGGCCTATTAGACCTAATTGAGCCCACTTTACAAAGAGACACCCTCTTTTTTGATAGATGGATCTGTTGTCACTTTAGTTTCTTTTCAAGCATCCAAAAACATGGAAAATTACCAAGTTAGGGCTTATCATAAGATGTATGGGGTGGTTTTTAAGGACTATATGTCCTTGCAAAATCTACTTCACAGATTCCTATCAAACGTAGTCTCAAATGGATAAAGAAAAATGGGTGACAACAAAAACACTTTGAAAATATTTTAGTATATTTTCAGAGCCTTCTGATTCCAAATTTATGGAATTTTTGACCAGTTACTTTAAGAGATAAACCTAATTTTGTCTTGAAACCTTAGGTAGGGCTGAAACATAGGTCGAGAGCACCGAATTCAAATTTCCTTCCAAAATATGTTAAATTAAATCATGAGAATCACTCATTTTTGAATCTTTAGGAAATCCCCAAATGTTTCTACCAAAATCTCACTTGGAGACATACATGCACATGCTAGAGAAATTTGCAAAAAAATGTGTATAAAGTTTGACTATTCCACTTCCAAATGGTCATCAACTTTATGCAATCCTTCACCAGATTCATTCCCCAACAAATTAAAACAATTTTACATCAATATATATATGCCACTATGTTTGGAGAGCTTGGAATGGCACCAAGATTGTTGGCCTTCCAACATGCAGTCCCAAAAGTTATCAAATTGCACTTTTTGACAAAACTTGAAAATTTAAACAAAAATAACTTGCTAATTCTAGGACCCTTCTAAATACCTTTAATGGATCATAAATACAACCTAAGTAGCTTATCTAATTTTTCAAAGGCCAACTTAGCAATTTGGTCATGATGGCTTATAAGAATGCTAGGTCATGCCAATGCCTTAAAAAATAGGCCTTTATTACAAATTGAAAAGAAAACAAAAAATGAAATAAAACCTATCTTAATATGCAAAGTGGAATTATGTACATAAGGAAAAAAATTGAATGAGAAAATCTCTTCATGTGGGTGTCATTGCACTAGGAACACTTGTATATCCATTCTTGATAGCATTATTAGTATTAGGGATGACATTGAGGGCACTAGTTCCTATTCAATAGATGCTATAGAGGCTAGTATTTCCAAGAAGATGCAAGATGTTTGTAATGGATTGTCTCTTACTAAGGTTCAAATTTGAGTGCCTGAAGAAACCTTGAAAGAGAAATTTTTCCCATCATACTTGCAAAAGAATTTGGTTAAGGTATATCAGGTGACTAGATGTTAGGGTCCCATGATGGTGACTTTGATATACCCTCACTTTCTTGATGCTCATCATTTTTATCCAAATAATGACCAAATTCCACTATATTTTTCATAGTAGCTACATGTCAAGGTTTATTTAGGGAAGGCCATGAACTACATTGATTTTACACCATATCTAGGATAGGGTTGTGGTAGGCTTACTAATAGAGATGATTATCATTGAGTTGGTTGAAAACTACCAACACATAGGGGCATTGTTGGTTAGAGGGAACCTACTATTTCTCCTACATTATGTCTTGCGAAAAAAGAGGTTATTCATAGCACCCAACTTCGAGGAGCCATTGATATAGTTGGTGACATTGCAGCTGCAACCACTTTAATATCTAGTGATCGAGTTGGCTAGTATTTGATGAATACTCAATGCTATATAACCTTAGGTGGAACACACTCTATTAGTACATCAAATTATCCTTATATTGCAGTGTGAATCCCTTCACTTGCTAGCGTAGAGTGTCTTATAAGAGATGTGACACATGTTATGATGACTAGTTTGGCTAAGGATCTTTTGGATGCATATGCATTTATTGTAGTAGAAATTTATATCCCTATAGAAAATGTCAGAGGTTGTGTGAATTCCATTATATTCCCTAAGCCACATTTAGGGTCTCATCATTCTCACCACCTAGATCATGGAGCTAGTGGCAGTTCTCATCAAGATCCACCTACCAACCTTTTTTTGTTACAGAGAGAGAGAGAGGCACAAGGTATATACCCTTGGAAGAGTGCAGTGCATCAGTCCTCTAATCTTATCCTTGAGGATGTTGATTTCAGAAAGATGATGACAAGTTACATGGATTTGTTGACACATTCAAATTTGACTTCCATGCCATCTCAATCGCACATTATGCTACATTCATTATTAGTCGGACGCATGCCAACCAATCATGTTGCAGATATAGATTTAAACCTAGATGAGGCCCAATAGATCTTGATATTTTAGTGGACATGATCATGACAAGAGAGTCTGAGTACTATCAAATGTCTCCTTCTACATAGGGAAATTTTATTTTTAACATTAACCTCATGGTACAAATCTCTAAAATTTATAATTAAAATTTCATTTTTTTAACTAAATTCATATCATCATGTATGTATGTGTGTGTGTTTGTGTGTGTGTGTGTGATTTTCATAGGTGGAGATGTCTCTTATTAGTCCTTCCTTGAGGTCTGATCATGTATGTTGATAGGACTCACTTGATGATGTGAGCACCAATGTATAGGTGAGTTTTAAATTTATACATGTACGTGCATACATACTTTCTTTTAAATGATTATAATTTTTATATATTTAATTTATCTACATATATATCACTTTTTATGTAGGGATTAGTACATCCTTTAGAGCATGATAGTCACTCAAAGGATCACTTAGTGAGGAGTCATCATGATGAGTCCTAGGGTGTTGAGCCTTCTAGCTAGATATTTGATCTATTTTATATACTTATAATTTGACATGTTATACAGTTTGACATTTTATATAGTTACACTATGGCATGTTACATTTGATATTATGTGTATACATTTGATGATCTAGACTTTATATGTTTGATGATTAGATGTAGTTTCATGCTATATATGTTACATGATTTGATGATTAGATACTTTATGTACATGCATTTGACCTAATTTACATTTGACGATCTATTCTATATATGCTTGACATGTTTTATAATCTATACACATAAACATTATGATCTAGTTTATATGTTTGTCATGTTGTTTGATTTTATACATGTACATGTTTGACATGCTAGATAATTTATATATCTTTAAATTCAACATGTGTGTTGTACATACATTTGATGATAGATGTGTGGTGTGCATGTATTTAATGACATTATACATAAATATGATGTTATTTTATTTTACACAAATTCTCCTAAGAATTATTGCAAGAGAAAATTTAACAAAGATTTTATAAGTAGTCATGAACTTTTGAGAAATAATAAATACAAGAATGATAATATCCACATGATCATGATTTTACTTTCTGTAATATATTTAACTAATATGTTGCAATTAATTAAAGAAATCTCTTATTACATATATTAATAATTACGACCAACATGGAAAAAAATGTAAGTATCCTTAAATGGCCAAAAAATCTATTAAAGAACAAAAAAGGCTAAATGTGTCATCAATGAGCATGAACATACATAAAATGAGATTAGAGAATGATTACATTCTCCCTAGTAAAGTATTGCAATGAACAACAATGAATTATCCCCTTAAGACATGTCCTGATTAAACAACAATGAAAAGTTCATAATACAACATTTTCATACATGCAATATATAAGAATTTAAATCATTCCCTTAAGACATGTCCTAATTAAATAACAATCAAGATTTTATAATATAATATCATGCATACATGTTGTTAGAATGATTTTAGAATAGCTGAGAGGGGGGGTGATTTAGTTATCCTTAGGTCCAGATGTATCAATTCCACTTTCAAACACTTCAAAAAACTTAGATCTATTGAACAATTCACTCGGTCTCTATAGAATATATCAGTAACATAAACTTGTAGTCCACTATCCAAAAGTAATCAACTTGCAGAATATAAAAATTTCAACAACATAACACATCAAATAACATTCACACAAGTATGACACCATGATTTAAAGTGGAAACCCAATATGGGAAAAACCACCAGTAACATGCTACCAAATTTTCAATTTTCTAAAGTGAGCTCTGTGAGAAGCCAACCCTGTTAAAGGTTACAATACACATTGTTAGGTGTGATCCAATTAAAGAATTTAATCACCCTATTAAGAGTGGCCTAGTTAGAATGTCACCTTGATTAAAGGATTTACAAAATGACTTCTAGGTCAACCTTGATTAAAGGATTTTAACTAATACAATGGTAAGAAAGTAATAGTGGGTTCTGATCTAAAATATACAACTCACTTTGCAAATACAGATCTAATACGCTCATATGTTGATTTACTGACTGGCCTTCATTACCATCTCCATCTCTAATCTGCTTAGAAATCCCTTCAAGCAATCATCTCAACTTTGTTTAGCTCTTCATAGCTCTTCTTATCCTTCTACTTAGATTCGCCAGTCAATAACATCAACCTCTTCCACCATCCTACATAACCTAAAATTAGGTCATCTTTATACCTCCTTCATCAAGTAGATTAATCTTTTACCACTTAATCATCTTCATAGATCTTAGGTTTAGGTCAGATTCATCGAATCCTTCCATCATATCGTTCTCCGCCTTATTTTTCTAGATACTTCTCAAAACTTCTCCTTGAATCAACAAGAAAATGGTTTACCATGCATTAAATGCTCCAGATCATTCATTATTAATGTCAACACATTTTACATATCCCAAGAATTCAACTATGTCGACTGGGATTCTCAATTCCTTCACAAACTATAAATTACTGACACTCGGTCAATACTACGTTCATCTACTTGGTCATCACTAAGTAACTCGGTCATCGCTAAAACTTTTATTCTTGATAAGCATAGTCTTCACTCAGTTAATTTTTGATACTCAACAATTATTGATGCTTAGTCAACACTAAAATTTACTTGGCTTATACTGATGCTTGGTCGACACTAGCATCACTCGGCTTAAATTAATTCTCTTTTGGCCGGTTAAGCCTATGTTTCAAATCAACTGACTTCTTCACTTAGTGTTAAACATAAACAACACATTATCTTGCCAATGTGCCAACTAATCAAGTACCCATTGTAGTATCACATAAATCAACCTTTCACTAGGTCCTCTTGTTATTTCCTCTTTTCAAATCCTCTTCATTGATCAAAAGATATGGTACTCTACTAGATTGCAACTATCTTACCTGTGAAGATTTGACATCAATGACAATATAACAATTGTTTCAATTGTAGTTTCCAACACATGCAACATATAAGAATTTAAATCATCCCCTTAAGACATGTCCTAATTAAAAAACAATAGAAATTTCATTTTACAATATTGTGCATACATGCAACATATAAGAAAATGGTTTACATATAGAATATTGTGCATACATGCATACATCACATAAATCAACCTTTCACTAGGTCCTCTTGTTATTTCCTCTTTTCAAATCCTCTTCATCAATCAAAAGATATGGTGCTCTACTAGATAGCAACTATCTCACCAGTGAAGGTTTGACATCAATGACAATATAATAATTGTTTCAATTGTAGTTTCCAACACATGAAACATATAAGAATTTAAATCATCCCCTTAAGACATGTCCTAATTAAACAACAATAGAAATTTTATAATACAATATTGTCCATACATGTGACATATAATACAATATTGTGCATACATGAATCCACAAGAAAATGGTTTACCATGCATTAAATGCTCTAGATCATTCATTATTAGTGTCAACACATTTTACATATCCCAAGAATTCAACTGTGTCGACTGGGATTCTCAATTCCTTCACAAACTGTAAATTACTGACACTCGGTCATACTACGTTCATCTACTCGGTCATCACTGAGTAACTCAGTCATTGCTAAAACTTTTCTACTCAATAAACACAGTCTTCGCTCAGTTAATTCATTGATACTCGGTAATTAATGATGCTCGATCGACACTAAAATTTACTTAATTAGAACATATAAGAATTTAAATAATCCCCTTAAGACATGTCCTATAAATAATAAAGAAAATTTCATAATTCTTTTGACAATGTTGTGCATATGTATGCAAAATATAAGAATTTAAATCATCCCCTTAAGCCATGTATTTGAGCTTAAGACAAATTTATATTTATGTCAAATTTCTCTTGACCAAGTCATACAAGTTGAAAGCACATATACATTATTTCCAGGCCGCATCAAGTGGTTCATCTTTCTTCTAGAAAACATGTAATATTATCTCAAGATCATCAGTATCTAGTCTCCACTTATGAATGCCACATCTTACAAATGGATAACAAGATAGGGTGGTAGAAATTACAAGATTTCTATAGTGAGAGATGTTGTTATCATGCTGATAATAAATGAATTGAATCCCATGTTTAACTATTTTGATTTTCTTCAAACACATTCCTTGCACAACAGTTGAACCTACACACATAAGAAACATTATTTCAAATAACGAGTTCTAGAGATAGCAATAATGAAAGAACAATGAGAGAGAGAGAGAGAGAGTACACATATTTAATCAAATTTAAGAAGACAAAGGATCTAGAGAGAGAGTAAGAGAGATCTTAAAAATAAAATACAAGTTTCAATCACCTAAGAAGACTGGAGAGAGAGAGAGAGAGAGAGAGAGAGAGAGAGAGAGAGAGAGAGAGAGAGAGAGATCCTAAAGGGAACATAGAATTTTAAATCACCTATGAAGACTAGAGAGAGAGAGAGTAAACATATTTAATCAAATTTAAGATGAAGGATAGAGAGAGAGAGAGAGAGAGAGAGAGAGAGAGAGAGAGAGAGAGAGAGAGAGAGAGAGTACACATATTTAATCAAATTTAAGAAGACAAAGGATCTAGAGAGAGAGTAAGAGAGATCTTAAAAATAAAATACAAGTTTCAATCACCTAAGAAGACTGGAGAGAGAGAGAGAGAGAGAGAGAGAGAGAGAGAGAGAGAGAGAGAGAGAGAGAGAGAGAGAGAGAGAGAGAGAGAGATCCTAAAAAGAACATAGAATTTTAAATCACCTATGAAGACTAGAGAGAGAGAGAGAGTAAACATATTTAATCAAATTTAAGAAGATGAAGGATAGAGAGAGAGAGAGAGAGAGAGAGAGAGAGAGAGAGATTAAAGAACAAGAGAGGGATAAATAAATAGATTAAGAGAGAGAATAAACATGCTTTTAAAACGTGCCAAAGAATAAACATACTTTCAATTAGTTTGTTCATTACCTTATTTTTTTAAATTAAGAATAACCATACAAATATTTTTATCACATTTGCAATGTATTTCAAGTGGACCTTCCAAGATATTTATATTCATTCTCCTTTATTGCTTCAACCACTTAGACATTTGAGACTTATTTGCACATTCTAATTGAAGATTCAATGTCCTTTATATTCGCCATTTTGGTTTTGAATTATCATTTGAATACATTGCAACTGGGATTTCAATTAACTTACATAAGGTCCTTTATATTCACCATTTTGGTTTTGAATTATCATTTGAATACATTGCAACTGGGATTTTAATTAACTTACATAAGATAAATTTTTTTGGTTCACTTGAATATCTATTAATTTTGTTAAATATAAAATATTTCAACATATATTATTATTGTACCCTCAAAATTATATTATTATTTTTTAAAGATTATATTAACGTAATCAAACCTGAGAGAGAGAGAGAGAGAGAGAGAGAGAGAGATGCTTTCTTCTTATGATATCTTGCCAATTCTTGTTCACATTGTCTTTGTTCTCTTTTAGGTGAATATTTTCATGAAGCCTTATGTGCCCTTGTCCTTTGATTTCACATCTCTTTCCTTTGAAAAAATGCTCTTTGAAAATTTTACACCAACAAAATGCACTTCAAAATGTCTTCCTCATGAAAAAAGTGAATTATCCTTCAAATTTGATGTTCATAATTTTTTTTAAAAGAATATTTTATTTATATGAAATCGTTAATAGCCAAAAAAAAGAAAATAAATAGCCTACATTGGTTTCTATCGAGAGTCGGCTACCATTTTTTATCAAAAGGATTTAGGACATTAAAATTTATTCAAATGAGTTTCAATAGACATGGGTTTCAATTGAAATCTCTTTCTATCAAAACCGCCTGCCAAAAATGATCTCCCAAAACTCTCCTAATTTCTACAATTTTCTGGCCTTCACAGTTCAAACCGAGTGCTCAAAGGGAACAATATTGACAAATCCAAATGCATGATAGAAGTACTTAGAACGAACTTTCCAATGACCTTATGGTTTTAATAAATATTAAGTTTATTATGAATTTTCTATTTTAGTTTAATTAAATATAGGTTTCTCACCAAACATCAACCTTTGTGTTCAATGCTTATGGAAAAATAGTAAACAAGTGAAAAAAACTCTAAAAAATCTATGCACTAGGTATTGAAGCCTTCTTTCTAACAAAAAAATCTGAAATTGGACACATACACACGTTACAATTGAACAACTAAACATATGTAAAAATTATAGTTAACTCAACTTCAAATATTGATAAATTTTGAAATACCGAGGATATAGTCATGAAACTAATAGAAAACATTAGATATAGATGTTACAAAATTAAATTTGAAAGAATCACATTCATCTCTAGTTGAGAAAATAAATTATGCTTGAACAAGTGAGTGTTAGTCTTTAAAAATATTGTTTACAACAAAAAACTAGTTTTCAAGGGAGATAGAAAAATTGATTGAAATTGAAACAACAATTTTTTTTAAAAAACTATATTTAAAATCTACACAAAAAATGCTAAAAGACTCTAATTTACATAATCTTCAAATTTGTAATGGTTTAGCGGCATTAGGCATCTGAATGTGAAGTTTTTTTCTTCAGAATGTGCATTTCTATGTCAAAGCTAGCAAAAAGTGTAACCCACTATTTTGGGATCTCCCATAGGGACTTGGGCTCTAGAATGTTGAGGATAAGCTACAATTAAATGTGGAATAGAGTTGGATCAAGCATATGGGGCACAATAGGGTGAGTATGAAATTACACATGGATGCAATTTATAATGCTATAGACACAATTTCCTTGTCTTTATTGAAGTCCTTTCCATGGTGTGGCCAAATAATATTGCAATAAATTGCACAAAAATTCTAAATAATTTGTATCTTTAATTATAATTTACCAAGGCTTAGATCTCAATTCTTAGAAAAAATCTTTAAGAAATTTACCAATTTGCAACCTTTGGAACAAGTTTGGTGGGAACCTTCATTCACAATAGCTCTTTTAATTATTCTTCAAATGACCTCAAATCTAAACATTGGAAACTTCAATATGATCTCAAACAACCTTCTCCAATTTAGAAAAGGATTTCCTGATTTGCAACATTAGGAGCAAGTTTGCTGGAAACTCTAATTTTGCAATAACTCCTAATCTGCCCCAAATAGTTTCAAATTTGGCCTGCATTAGCTTCATCATATCCTTGATAAGAAATACAAAAATTATCTTTTTTGGCCAAATTGAGAAAGATACATATGTAGCAATTTGACCTGCCAATTTGAAAAATAATTGGATTGCTTCTTGCCTTTCAATTGCCAAAGCCAAAGATTATGCTTTGATATCACTTGTAGTGAAATAACTTGCACAAGATATAATAGGAAATATGTTGCAATTATATCTAAAAATATTTGAGAATAATAAGCCACTTCAAAAAGTCAGACTTCCAAAACCTTCCAACAAGAAAACAATTCACAATATGATGATAATAAACTAACCACTAGCTTCTATATATACCCTACTTTTGCTTTGGATGTCACCTAGCCAGACTTAACTACCTGTATAAAATTATATTTATGATTGCATAACTTAATTAGGAGTTATGATAAGCACAAGCTTATTATTTCTATCTTTATGTACACTATAAGATCATAAACAATATTTTTATATCCATCATAAAATCTCTCACAAGATACAACATTGTAGATGCTCTTACACATCTTACACAATATTAAATATTTTTAAATATCATAATACAAATTACACAACATAAAATGCCACCTCAAGTGGTATGACTTTTTCATACAGAGACATAAATAATACAAAATAGATAATAAATTAAACATAAGAATTTACAAGATTTATAACACCTTATTCCAATAGTTAGTATAAGAAAATTTTCAATGTGAAAGTTTCTTCTATAAAAAATTCAAATTTTTTAGGGAAGATACCTTTCATGACACTGATTTTAAGCCACATTTTAGTTATATGTGGAATATGTAAATAATTTAGAAGAACACTAAATTTTACAAATGCACAAAATGATGCTCTGTTTCAGCAATGAAGAAATTCAAAATTCTCAAAACAGGGCAGACACAAGAGCTAGAGAAATATGCAAGAAACTTCTTGCTTCTATTCAAACTAATCACTTCTACAATAAGAAATATAAACTTGCAACTACTGGAGCTGCATACAAACATCTATGAGCTTCACAAAACTCTTACAAGATTATTTGAAGCAATCAATACTTAATAGAATAATCATTCACTTCTTTGATAAAAATAGAGTATTCAAAAACTTAAATCTCTTTGTTGTTGCATACAAAAGAGAGTTCTTACATTCATGCTGTGGAAGGATAAAGATATTCATTCCTTTATACAAAACTTGCTGTCCAAAAAGAAGAAGAAAGAAGTCCAAGGAAGAAATTAGATTTCCCACAAATCTGATTTGAACTTATCTTTCAAAGTCCATTAAAAAAATATCAGACTTTAAACTTTATTAAAGATAAAGTCAAATATGGAGGCTTCTAGACAATAAGATTTGATTCTAAAAATCAACACTCCCCCATTGTCTTGAGCCGACAAACAAGATCATGCTTGATCCAAACTAACAACGCCAAGATTTCTCCTTAGGTGCTCAAAACTTGCAATGCCCAATGGCCTAGTGAAAATGTCTGCTAGTTATTGCTCTGACCTGCAAAACTCTATTTTTATTTCACCATTCTCAACTAGTTCTCTAATAAAATGATATTTGATTTCAATGTGCTTGCTTCTTCTATGAAACATTGGATTCTTTGACAAAGCTATTGAGGAAATATTGTCACAAAATATTGTTGTTCCATCCTCTTGTTTTTGCTTCAAATCTGCCAAGATCCTTCTTAGCCAAATAGCTTGACATGCTGCTACATTTGCTACTATATATTCAGCCTCTGTTGTGGATTGAACAACTATGGGTTGCTTCTTGGAAGCCCATGAGATTACACCTAAACCCATGTGAAAGACATATCTGGAAGTGCTCTTCTTATCATCCAAACTCCCTGCCCAATCACTATCTGTGTAGCCAATAAGATCAAAAATATTTTCTACAGTATACAAAATACCATATCCTTTGGTGCCTTTTACATACCTTAGGATTCTCTTTCCTACTTGCCAATGGGAGTCTTTTCGAGTTTCCATAAATCTAGAAATCAAACTTACTACATGCATAGTGTCTGGTCTAGTAGCTGTTAAATACATCAAACTTCCAACTAAACTTTTAAATAAAGTTGGATCCACATTGCTTCTGCAATCTTTCTTTCTTAACTTCAAACCTATGGAAGTTGGTGTTGGGGTAGGCTTGCTACTTTTCATTTTAAATCTCTCCAAAATTTGATTTGCATATATTTCTTGAGAGATAAAAATACCATCATGCATTTCTTTTACTTCTATGCCTAGAAAATATCTCAAGAGACCTAAGTCTGACATTTCAAACTCCCTTTTCATGACCTCTTTAAAACTAGCAATGAGGAAATCATTATCCCTAGTAAAGATTAAATCATCAACATACAAGACAAAAATTAAAATATTACCATTAGTTGCCTTGATGTAAAGAGTGGGCTCACCATTGCTTTTGTGAAAGCCATTGCTCATCAAATATGAGTCAATTCTGCTATACCATGCCCATGGAGCTTGCTTAAGCCCATAAAGAGCCTTTTTCAGCCTATACACTTTACTTTCATGACGCGGAACTTCATAACCAGGTGGCTGCTCCACATAAACCTCTTCTTTCAATACTCCATTCAAGAAGGCAGACTTCACATCCATTTGATAAACCTTCCATTTGTGTTGGGTTGCAATTGCTATGACAGCACACACAGTTTCCATTCTAGCAACCGGGGCATAGGTCTCATCATAATCTTTACCAAACTGTTGTTTGTACCCCTTGACCACCAATCGAGCCTTATGCCTATCTATTTTTCCTTTAGCATTGCTCTTAGTCTTGTAAACCCATTTAACTCCAATAATTTTCTTGTTTGGAGGTAAATTAGTGAGCTCCCAAGTTTCATTTCTTTTTATTGCATCCATTTCCTCATCCATGGCATTACACCATTTTTATTCCTTTTCAACATCCTCAAAATAAATTGGATCACTATGAGAAAATAATGTAAAATTGATATTTTCATCAAATTCATTTTCATACCTTTCATCTTGGTATATCTCCCTTAGACTCTTGGTCTTTCTTGGCACTAGGGAGGCAAGAGTGGGATCATAACTCTTAGTATTGCTGCTACTGCTCTTTTTGGGGCCAATTTGCAACCTTCTACACCTATTGTTATTTCATTTTGCTGATTAGCAAACTCATCATCTTCATCAATAATAGGCACTTTACTTGAAGTGCTTGAAGATGTGTCCACAAGCCATCCCATGACTCATTTTCAATGAACTCCATGTCTCTTGAAGTGATGATCTTCTTACCAATTGGATCATACAATCTGTATGCCTTGAATTTTGGACTATAATCAGTAAATACACACTTCACCCCTTTATCATCAAAATTTTGTCTTTGCTCCTTTGGTACGTGTGCATATGCTACACACCCAAACACTCTCAAGTGTTCAACTGTCCATCTATTCTTTGTCCATGCTTCCATTGGAATCTTGTCACGAACTGCTTTTGTAGGACTTCTATTTATCAAATAGACTGTTGTTGCTACAGCTTCTCCCCAATATTCAATTGGAGCCCTTTTTCTTTCATCATGCTTCTTGCCATCTCAACGATGGTTCTATTTTTTCTTTCAGCCACTCCATTTTGCTGCGGAGTATAACTGGTTGTAAGCTCTTTCTTTATGCCATTCTTCCTACAAAAATTTACAAAAATATTGGAGGTATATTCCCCCCTCTATCTGACCTTAGGACTTTAAGATTTTGTCCACTTTCATTTTTAGCCTGGGCTTTAAATTCCAAAAACTTATCAAAAGCTTTAGATTTATTTTTCATAAAATAAACCCATGTTCTATGACTAAAATCATCTATGAAGGTCATAAAATAAGTACTCCCCCCCCCAATTGAAGTGATTTGCATAGGGCCAACTAAATCAGTATGCACTAGCTCTAATGGTGCTCTTGCCCTTCTAGAGTTTCTAGAATTAAAGGGCAACCTATGTTGCTTACCCAAAATACAAGCCTCACACTTGCTATTGAACTCTTTAATACATGGAAAATCATCTACCATTTTTTTCTTGGACAATAAATTTAAACCAGCATAACCAAGATGTCCATACCTTAAATGCCATAGCTTGGAGGGGTCTTCAATCATTCTCTTGAAGGCTGATTGTTGTACTAATGTGCATTCTTTCTTGGGAGGTGCAGTTGCTAATTGTGAAGAGAAACACATCTCTACCTTCAATGGGAATATTCAATTCTTTGTCATTTGAACTGCTGCAACAATTTTCTTACTCCCATCCTTCTCGTAAATGACACATTGGTCATTCTCCATTAGCACTTTATAACCATTTTGAGTGAGTTGTCCAACACTTATCAAATTGTGCTTTATACCTAGGGCAAATTAAACATTCTGAATTTCTTGTTTCTCACCTTGCTTAGTGCGGATCATAATAGATCCTTTGCCCACAACTGAAACAATTCTATTGTTCCCCATTCTAATTTCAGATTTAATATTTTTATCAATGAAAGAAAAAAGACTTTCATTACCACTCATGTGGTTACTACAACCCCTATCTAAATACCAAACTTCGGAGCTGCCTTCTTCACCAACATTACACATGATGAAGGGCGTGGGATTATTTCCATCAGCCACTTTCATATCAGCAACATTTGCACTTGCCTTTGACTGATTACTTTTCTTTTTCCAGCATTCACTAGCATAATGCCCAAATTTATGACAATAATAACATTCAATATTACTCTTGTCTGAGGTATATTTTTTCTTACCTCCTCTGAAATTATTTTGAGAGCTGCTAGCTCCCTCATTTGTGGCTGCTTGTTCTGAGCTTTATCCTCTAGCATTTTGTTGTTCGGAGTTACCACGACCTCTACCTCTTGAACTTCGTCAAGGATTTTTTCTTCCTCTTCCCTTGTCTCTTGCATTGGCTTGAGCTCTAAAAGCTTGCTCTTGAGAAGAATTTGCAAATCTATTAATGCAATACTCATGAGTTTGGAAAGAACCTATTAACTCATCAATAGTCATAAGTGAGAGATCCTTTGCCTCTTCAATGGCAATTACTAGATTATCAAAATTTGAGGGTCGACTCCTCAAATTTTTTTCTACTATTCTTTGCTCCTCCATGGTTTCTCCATTGGTTCTCAATTCGTTTATCAAACCAGAGAGTGTTGAGTTGAAATCTAAGATGGACTCATTGTCCTCAATGAGGAGAGTCTCAAACTCTCTTTGAAGCATTTGCAGCTTCAATAACTGAACCTTTTTAGTTCCTTTAAAACTTATGTGAAGAATATCCCAAGCTTCTTTGGAATAATTAGTTGCTGCTATTCTAGGAAAGATTACCTCTATCAAGGAAGTTTCAATTAAGTTCAAAGCTTTTGCATCTTTCCTTCTTGACTCCTTTAACTGAGTCTTTTGATTGTTTGTGAGGCTAGAAAATTGAGCTAGGTTAGTTACATCCATAAATCCATTGACCACAAACTCCCATAAGTCATTTGTTGTCATAACAGTCCTCATCTTCTTTGCCCAAACATCATAATTTTATTGAAGGATGGTGGCTGCTGCCAACTCTTTCCTACATCTCCAACCATGTCTCTTGTGTAAGATAAACAAATACCTAGAATAAAAAAAAAATGCCCAAACTCACAAAGATTGAGGGCCAATCAGCTTTGATACCATGTAAAGAATTTAGAAGAAAAGTAAATTCTGGAAATGCACAAAATGATGCTTTGTTTCAACAATGAAGAAATTCAAAATTCCCAAAATAGGGCAGACACAAGAGCTAAAGAAATATGCAAGAAACTTCATGCTTCTATTCAAACTAATCACTTCTACAATAAGAAATATAAATGTAATGCCTTGCCAGGGAACCCAGAAGAACTTAACCTAAACATGCAACTAAGTTTGCAGAACATTTTTTTTTAAAAGTTAACATACAACAACATCAAGTTTACAATGTGGAAGCAAAGCATAGCATAAACAACTAACATAGGTTACAACTCCAAAGGGTTCCTTGACGTAGATTATGAAAGAGTTAATTAATTAATTTAGATAAAAAAATAATAACTATGAAACCCAATAATACAATTGAAAGATAAATACAACATCAAAAGCATGATTACATAAATACAATTGGTACCATAAGGTGACCATAATAATCTGCATCCACTGCACATGTCGCAGGGTATGTAATATAATAACTGAAAAGAAGTACAACATGATAACTCTAAAAATATGATACAAAGATACAAGATCACAAGAAGAAGAAGAAGAAGAACACATCTTCATGAAAGAAGATCAAGAAAGAACAACTGCCACAAGGATCATCTAGCCTCGGTGCATGAATGTCGAAATCTCATATGGTAAAAGAATCACTACCACTCGACCTCGTGAACCTAAACGGTCCACTCCCACCATGCTGAGGAGATAATAACAGATCCCACTTGGGTAACAAATAACAACCAAGGAAGAGGTCCTGAAAGCTTCTAACTCAAAGATACAAAAGTACAACAAGGTATATCATACTCTACCAGAGGCAAACAAAACACGTAGGAAACCTAAGATGCATACAAGAACTGTCATCACACAAGCCAACTCTAAGGTTATCCTGGTAGTCTCTTCAGACCCCGGTACCCTAGTGACTCTATGTGGTTATAGTAACCTCTCGTGTAGACAAGGTACTACCTATGCCATATCCAGTCCATAAAGGTGGCAAGCATCATCTCAACTCCCATCCTAGTCAAACTCAATCAGGAACTCAGGCATGGGCGAGGCACACAATATCTTATTAGGTTCATTTTAGATTCCCAATGTTTATTAATTATCATTTATTAAACAACTTGTAACAGGATCTCCTAGCAGCCACTTCCGGGCCCCGACACCAATTACAAGCCACTTCCTGACATACACTTAGATGACCTACCCTAGGGTTTCACATGAATATTATGAACTCTGAGTTATCACAACCCATGAATCTCTACAACTAGATTCAACATGCAAAACCATAACATGCATAACCAGATACATAATAAAACAAGTTCACCAACACATTAGAATATGCACGGCAACCAAACAAGACAGATAAAGACAACCCAATCCAGCCTCTGGATTAAACCCCAAAAGGTCAACTATAACCCCTAAAAATCAATCCAAGTCAAATTGACCAAGGGCATCAAAAGTCTTCATATAAAACATGATCGTTTAAAGATTGCATCCACATAGGAATAAACACTCCAATAATTGACAAAAGATCCTTTCTAACCTTATACTTTATTCAAATACAATTAATCAAAATCATGACGCATCTCATCTAACTTTCAGAAAACATCTCTAAAAACATAATAACCAATAGACATATAATTAAATAGGAAAGTAAATTACTAATCCAGATTAATATAAACAACGTATAACCCTAATCCTATAATGTCAATAATCCTTATGATAAGCATAAAAAGAAAATTAAACTAAACTTAGATTAAACTAATTTCCTTCAATAATAACTTAAACACCTAAACAATATAAAACATAACTAATTCTTATTTAAGAATTAATATTTAATATTGATTGAAATTATCTAAATACCAAACGAAATTAATTAAATAAAAAATAAGTTAAAAAAAAAAAAAATGAAAATTAAATAACAAATATTAAAACTAAACTAAATAACAAATCTATTTAGTAACAAATAAAACATTTAACAAATCATAAATTAAGTTTTGAATTTTAAAATAAAACAATGAATAAAGAAAATCGAGGGGGGGGGGGGGGGGGGTACCCGCGGGTCCCCACACCCCTGACAGAACACGCCGCCCTGTCCCAGCCCACACATCCTTCCACCGATGATAGCATTGGTGGTACTGCCGCACGACAGTCAATGCCAGGGCCTGCGAAGATACTATGGTGCAGGGGAACTTTAAAACCCTAATAAAATTTTGCAAAAAACATAAACTTTTTCAAATATTAACTTTTTAAATATATTTTTTTAATATACACTTTAACAAATATCTCAATTTATAATATATCAAATATACCATATTTGATAATTATAAATAATTTTTACTTAAATAAGAAGCAATAATAATACCAAAGCTGATATATATATATATATATATATATTAAACATGAATAAAAGCCACTAAAACAAAAGAAATACCATTATCATGATTATTATCACCGCTAGATTCACAGCATGATCAAAACCTTCGTCTAATTGGGTTTTCTAGTATATTTCAATAGATACCTCAAAAACCATTAATTTACAAAACAGATAGGCGAGACTATTCAAATTAAATTGTAATAAACATACAAAACTTTCCAAAACATTCAACTCCGTCAGGCATGAGGAAGACACAGTTTACAAATTCCTACAGGAGTATAAAAAAGAATAACCATAATAGATTCAAAACCTACCTCAATTCAATTGCACAAAATTGACGATGTCTAGAACGAGGAAATAAAACCCAAGCTTTTCGAAGAGCTCTTTCTCCAAATCTATCTCTCAATTTCTGTCACAAAACTGTCTCCAAAATTCCTCCTCCAAAACTTGTGTACCCGAATAATAGCCAAAACCCCCAATATTTAAAGGAATCTCCTTTCTCATGCATGAATTCGAACTCAACTCCAAAAGGGCTTTGCATGAAGATGAACTTTAGTTTACAATTCAGTCTCAGTTGAACTGAAGTCTCCTTTCCACTTTGACTTTAGTTGAAAGCAAATAACCAAAATTCAACTTGAATTATTAATTCAATTTCATTCAATTATGAATGTGAAACATAATGCATTCAATTAAATAATAATTTAAATATTTAGTTAACATAAATAACACATGCCAAAATAACTTTTAATTTAATAATTATATTTTAATTAAACAAAGGTTAATTTCATGATAAAATATTTCAAAAGTGAAGATATTTAATTAATTCACATTAATTAAATATTACAACCACACTCAAAATAGCATATAATTAATTCCCAATTAATTTATGCATCAACTATACAACAACAATAATAATAATAAAACTAAATAAATACATTTATTTAATTTCCATTTAAATGATATTCCATAGCTAAAAAAATAGAATGATCTAAAAATAGAAAACACACCAAATGCCACAAATCAAAGAATCAAAAAGACCTAAGGACTCACATTCATACTCAGGACATAGGTATAAACTCTTGCCAATTGGACAAGTGTAGAAGGGTGGAAACACATAATCTTGTCCCCTACTTTAGGACAATATTTGGCTTAGGTTAGGATTTGGAACTGAATATTATCTCCCCTCTTTTACCATTGAGATTAGCAATAGGGCACGCTCATCCTGACAATTCAGGAAAGTCGATGCCTCGTACCTACGAACCTGCATAAGAGACAAGCATGTGCATATATAGAGAGATATAACAGACAATGGCGGGGATCGGTTGATCATGTGGATCTCGCAAGCAAGTAACTACGACTTCGTCCCTCAACCACATCAAGAACGTCAAATAGAAATGTAAAACAAACACATCAACCATACACATGCAAGTATGGGGTAACTATATTCATAAGTTTTAATGATTCCCTAACATATATTCTATTATCTTAAAGTAATCATATCATTTATAAAATCAAACAAGGGGTGAGGTACTACATCCACCCCCCCTAGAATTAGGCTTACTTCTAGAAGCCTACAACAGTTGAGGATAAATTTTCCCCCTAAACACGAAGCATTTACTAAAGATAAAACATGACATTTGAAAACAAGTCATAACATAAGAACATAATATACAATCATTCAGAACATTATAATATCTAGTTTAGGAACAATTGAAAATATCATATTGATCAATAATTCATTAACAATTCAAAAAACAAATCTAAACCTTTATCCATACATCATCATAGAAAATATCTAGGATCGATTGCATAAAGAACACATTCCTATCTATAACAAATAATGAGTTGAGAAGTTCATGAAAAACTATCTAGTTAATGCAACACTTATGCAATCATAAAGGATACACATCGATTCTAATATCACACAGCACATATAGTACCATCTCTGTGATGTCCTCCCTTATACATACTATCAGAGGTTCATGATGAACATGATAGAAACAATACTTATCACAGAATAAGGCCAACAATAACAAACATTCAGAGCAGTCACCACAAAACTCAAAAAGGTAAAACCCAAGTGGGAAAATAAAAAATCCAACAATAAATCATGAGATATCTCAATTTCAACAATAAATCAAGTGTGACTAGTGTCACAAAAATAGATAACGAAAAGAGAGTTAGGTGACTAATCCGATCATAAGAAAGTTCAAAAATTTCAATGTTAGCCCATACACATCACGAACAATTCATAAATCAACCAAAAATAAATCATCAATCATAACACATCCACATAACAAGGTGACTAGTAGTAGCCACACTCAAGAGAGTAATCGCTTCATGACATCCAAGGTATTTCTCCCTAGATGCATTAGAGAAGGTAACCATACACAATAAACACTCAAACACCTAGATGACAATCACTAGGCCAATGATATCTCAAAGGCATTTAGGAGAAGCAGAACATAAATGTTTAGATGTAGTTTAATGGTTATCAAAATACAAAAGGGTTATATGTCTATGTTTAGTTTCAAGTTTAACAGTCTAGACATCTAATGGGCACACAACTTCCTAGAGTTCCCAGTGTAGAACTCGGTGCTCTGATACCAAGTGTAATGCCCCGCTAGGGAACCCAGAAGAACTTAACCTAAACATGCGACTAAGTTTGCAGAATTTTTTTTTTTAAAGTTAACATACAACAACATCAAGTTTACAATGTGGAAGCAAAGCATAGCATAAACAACTAACATAGGTTACAACTCCAAAGGGTTCCTTGACATAGATTATGAAAGAGTTAATTAATTAATTTAGATAAAAAAATAATAACTATGAAACCCAAGAATACAACTGAGAGATAAATACAACATCAAAAGCATGATTACATAAATACAATTGGTACCATAAGGTGACCATAATAATCTGCATCCACTGCACATGTCGCAGGGTATGTAATACAATAACTGAAAAGAATTACAACATGATAACTTTGAAAATATGATACAAAGATACAAGATCACAAGAAGAAGAAGAACAAGAACACATCTTCATGAAAGAAGATCAAGAAAGAACAACTACCACAAGGATCATCCAGCCTCGGTGCACAAACGCCGAAATCTAATATGGTAAAAGAATCACTACCACTCGACCTCGTGAACCTAAACGGTCCACTCCCACCGTGTTGAGGAGATAATAACAAATCTCACTCAGATAACAAACAATAACAACCAAGGAAGAGGTCCTGAAAGCTTCTAACTCAAAGATACAAAAGTACAACAAGGTATAACATACTCTAGTAGAGGCAAACAGAACACGTAAGAAACCTAAGATGCATACAAGAAGTGTCATCACACAAGCCAACTCTAAGGTTATCTTGGTAGTCTCTTCAGACCCCAGCGCCCTAGTGACTCTATGTGGTTATAGTAACCTCTCGTGTAGACAAGGTACTACCTATGCCATATCTAGTCCATAAAGGCGGCAAGCATCATCTCAACTCCCATCCTAATCAAACTCAATCAGGAACTCAGGCATGGGCGAGGCACACAATATCTTATTAGGTTCATTTTAGATTCCCAATGTTTATTAATTATCACTTATTAAACTACTTGTAACAGGATCTCTTGGTAGCCACTTCCAGGCCCCAGCACCAATTACAAGCCACTTCCTAACATACACTCAAATGACCTACCCTAGGGTTTCACATGAATATTATGAACTCTGAGTTATCACAACCCATGAATCTCTACAACTAGATTCAACATGCAAAACCATAACATGCATAACCAGATACATAATAAAACAAGTTCACCGACACATTAGAATATGGACGGCAACCAAACAAGACAGATAAAGACAACCCAATCCAACCTCTGGATTAAACCCCAAAAGGTCAACTATAACCCCTAAAAATCAATCCAAGTCAAATTGACCAAGGGCATCAAAAGTCTTCATATAAAACATGATCATTTAAAGATTGCATCACTTAATTCACATAGGAATAAACACTCCAATAATTGACAAAAGATCCTTTCTAACCTTATACTTTATTCAAATACAATTAATCAAAAGCATGACGCATCTCATCTAACTTTCAGAAAACATCTCTAAAAACATAATAACCAATAGACATATAATTAAATAGGAAAGTAAATTACTAATCCAAATTAATATAAACAACATATAACCCTAATCCCATAATGTCAATAATCCTTATGATAAGCATAAAAAGAAAATTAAACTAAAATTAGATTAAACTAATTTCCTTCAATAATAACTTAAACACCTAAACAATATAAAACATAACTAATTCTTATTAAAGAATTAATATTTAATATTAATTGAAATTATCTAAATACCAAACAAAATTAATTAAATAACAAATCTATTTAATAACAAATAAAACATTTAACAAATCATAAATTAAGTTTTGAATTTTAAAATAAAACAATGAATAAAGAAAATCGGGGGGAGGGGGGGGCATACTTGCGGGTCCCCACACCCCTGACAGAACATGCCACCCTGTCCCAATCTGCACGTCCTTCTGTTGACGACAGTACCGACGGTACTGTCGCACGACAGTCAGTGCCAGGGCCTGCGAAGATATTGCGATGCATGGGTACTTTAAAACCCCAATAAAATTTTGCAAAAAACATAAACTTTTTCAAATATTAACTTTTTAAATATATATTTTTTATATACACTTTAACAAATATCTCAATTTATAATATATCAAATATACCATATTTGATAATTATAAATAATTTTTACTTAAATAAGAAGCAATAATAATACCAAAGTTGATATATATATATATATATATATATATAAAACATGAATAAAAGCCACTAAAACAAAAGAAATACCATTATCATGATTATTATCACCGCTAGATTCACAGCATGATCAAAACCTTAGTCTAATTGGGTTTTCTAGTATTTTTCAACAGATACCTCAAAAAGCATTAATTTACAAGACAGATAGGCGAGACTATTCAAATTAAATTGTAATAAACATACAAAACATTCCAAAACATTCAACTCCATTAGGCACGAGGAAGACATGCTTTACAAATTCCTACAGGAGTCTGAAAAAGAATAACCATAATAGATTCAAAACCTACCTCAATTCAATTGCACAAAATTGACGATGTCCAGAACGAGGAAATAAAACCCAAGCTTTTCGAAGAGCTCTTTCTCCAAATCTGTCTCCCAATTTCTGTCACAAAACTGTCTCCAAAATTTCTCCTCCAAAACTTGTGTACCCGAATAATAGCCAAAACCCCCAATATTTAAAGGAATCTCCTTTCTCATGCATGAATTCGAACTCAACTCTAAAAGAGCTTTGCATGAAGATGAACTTTAGTTTACAATTCAGTCTCAGTTGAACTGAAGTCTCCTTTCCACTTTGACTTTAGTTGAAAGCACATAACCAAACTTCAACTTGAATTATTAATTCAATTTCATTCAATTATGAATGTGAAACATAATGCATTCAATTAAATAATAATTAAAACATTTTGTTAACATAAATAACACATGCCAAAATAACATTTAATTTAATAATTATATTTTAATTAAACAAAGGTTAATTTCATGATAAAATATTTCAAAAGTGAAGATATTTAATTAATTCACATTAATTAAATATTACAACCACACTCAAAATAGCATATAATTAATTCCCAATTAATTTATGCATCAACTATACAAAAATAATAATAATAATAAAACTAAATAAATACATTTATTTAATTTCCATTTAAATGATATTCCATAGCTAAAAAAATAGAATGATCTAAAAATAGAAAACACACCAAATGCCACAAATCAAAGAATCAAAAAGACCTAAGGACCCACATTCATATTCAGGACATAGGTATAAACTCTTGCCAATTAGACGAGTTTAGAAGGGTGGAAACACATAATCTTGTCCCTTACTTTAGGACAATATTTGGCTTAGGTTAGGATTTGGAATTGAATATTATCTCCCCTCTTTTACCATTGAGATTAGCGATAGGGCACGCTCATCCTGACAGTTCAGGGAAGTCGATGCCCGGTACCTGCGAACCTGCATAAGAGACAAGCATGTGCATATATAGAGAGATATAACAGACAATGGCGAGGATCGGCCAATCATGTGGATCTCGCAAGCAAGTAACTACGACTTCGTCCCCCAACCACATCAAGCATGTCAAACAGAAATGTAAAAAAAACACATCAACCATACACATGCAAGTATGGGGTAACTATATTCATAAGTTTTAATGATTCCCTAACATATATTCTATCATCCTAAAGTAATCATATCATTTATAAAATCGGACAAGGGGTGAGGTACTACAATAAACTTGCAACTATTGGAGCTACATACAAACATCTATGAGCTTTACAAAGCTCTTACAAGATTATCTGAAGCAATCACTACTTAACAGAATAATCATTCACTTCTCTGATAAAAATAGAGTATTCAAAAACTTAAATCTCTTTGCTGCTGCATACAAAAGAGAATTCTCACATTCATATTGTGAAAGAATAAAGATATTCATTCCTTTATACAAAACTTGCTATCCAAAAAAGAAGAAGAAAGAATTCATAAACTCATTGTCCAAGGAAGTGGACAATCAATGAGTTTATGTGTATTGTCTAAACACACACTCAACCAAACCACTCTCATGCTTACACATAAACTCATTGATTGTTCAATCCCCAAATCTTTGGGACTCTAACCATCACAACACTAAGGACTTTTCCCACACTTCTCAACTCTCAACACACTAATCTTCATGGTTCTCTTAACCAAAAAAAAAAACAATACCAACCTTCCTCACTGTCAAAACAATAACTCATTGGTCTTTTTAATAAACCCATACACAGGCACCCATAACTTTTGATTCAGATGAAATTTACTCCATCTCTCTAGTGAGATTTGACACAACTTAGCTCTCTCCAACATATCCAAATCTTAGTAAGATCCAACGATTGAGTTGCGAGAAATAGCCCCCGCACTGAGACTGTATTTTCTGAAACAGTCTTTCCTTCTTCCTTTAACAACTACTGTCTTCCCCTATTCAAAAACTTATGCCAATTGTATCATTCTTCCGTGAAAATTTTGGGACATTTAATATACATCTTCCTCCTCATCACTATCCAAAATGAGAGGCTTATTTAACATGCAACCTAAAAGAAATCACATTTTAAAAGCTCTCGGATTAACTAAAACAAGGGTTACCAGTCTGCACACAAATTGGAATATCTTGTCCGATACAAACTGAAATTAGAGGAAATAAAAACCAAATTGTAATGTATTCAAGCCTCCGTAAGATCCAATTAATGGTGGTTCAAAACGTTAAGTCTCTAACATGAACAAATGTCTGTAATCAGTCTGTCTTCCAAAGAAACATAACTAAAATATGCAGGAAACTCACTTTTATTGATCTAAATCTTCATACACCGATTGGATCCCCACTCTCCAATGTTTTACAGAGATAAATAAACTTGTTTCCAACAACGGAAATTGACTCAACTCCCTTGAACTACCTTTCAACCACCTTTTGATCAGTTACACCCTCTAACAAATCCTATTACATGAATGCCAATTTAATAACTTTTTGACCTTTCAAACTTTAGGAACTTAATTGTTTCCCCTATTACATTCGAAATGATGTTTTAATGACCTCCAAATACATTTCATTCCTTAAACATTCCAAGCCACTGCATTAGCCTTTTAGACCCTTTATGCCAACTTTGACAACTTTTACCACTTAACACATTATGACTCCAATTACGTCAAAATGGCACTAATGACCATGAGTACATTATCAAATGACCTTGTAGGTCTTGTTATAAAAGAAAATGACCACACATGACCTTAGTTATCTTCAAATCTTCAAGACACCCCTAGTATACTTTTAGGCCTCCTGCTCCTGCACCACTTTTTGACACAGTGCATTTGATGATTCTAATACACGCATCCATCTAAGCCCATAATTTACCGACTCTCTTTTCATGTGGAGAGGTCTCAAAACCATTCTCTCCCACAACCTTCAGATAGAAGAGACCAATTTCATCATTTAATTTTCTTTTAAGTTGTTCATTTTTCATGTGAATGCATGCGTGATTTTCCACCATTTTATGGTAAAGTTTCCTTGTGGTTGATTATTTAAATGTAATGGTACAAGAAAAAGATTCAGTGGACATCTTATTGTTTACAATTTACTGGTTTTTTCATCTTTCTATTCAAATGTTAATTTTGTCCTAAGAATGACTAGCAAACAGTTTCATTTGTGGAAATATATTGTACTCTATAATGATCAGTTGATCATAATTTATCGTAATATTGTAATGAGAGTTTTTATGTGTGCATAGAACAAAAGCATTATTAACATAAATAGGTGCAACAGTGATTTGTCTCTTTGTACAGATGATATTAAAAGGCTTTAATCTTTATATTAAAAGGTTTCTAATAGACATTATCTTTTCTCTGTAGGACCTGCCAAAATGTGCCATTCAAATATATGTTCTAATCTGTCTTTGATCTCACTGAGCAATAAATCATATAAGTTGAAATTATTGTTGTTATTGTCATCCTTCTTGTTCTCTGTGCCCCTCAACTCTTAATATTTATTATCTGGTTTTAAACTGTTTGATATTGCAATCTTTTTCTTTCATCTTGTTTCGTTGTTCCAACCATTGCATGAAATGAAGCCATCAACCAAACTTCTTATTCAGGATTCTGAAGAGGTATGTTGGTACATTATACTGACAGATTTTGTACTTTAAATTTAGTACATTTACACTTAGAAGATATATTATATAAATGGAAATTGCGTCTGCTTAGATTATTTTTAATTATTTTTCTCGAGGTTATATTCCATACAAATTATAAGGTTTACATTACCTGTCTCATATGCTAACTGACAGGAAAGCCACTGCAATCCCTTCCAATAGATGAATGAAAGACCACTATGGACTAGAATGTTGAATGCCTCAGTAGAATATTATTGTACCGAGCACAATATGGATCATATTTTCAGTATTATCAATTTGGTTAAGAGTATGCCAAGCATTACTGAAATAATTATTGTATCTTAATATTTGGTAATTTTGTGTTTTATTATCAAATTTGAGACATGAAGCATTACTATGGTAATTAAGACATAATTTCATTTATGGTTTTCTTTACACTTATTATTGCTTGATATTATAAATAGCACTCTGTTCTATTTTATAGACACATTAATTAACTGTGAAATTGGAGAATTCAAGATGCTAAAAATGTAACATGTTGAAAATCATGTCCATCAAGCTATTAACATCTATGTGTTACTATCTCTATTAATGGTGGTTTTGAGAAAATAATCTATCTTTGATAGAAAAATATAAGTGGGCAATGTTGTTGGGATATAGATTGAATTATGATTTGGCCTCTCGAGATAAACTTGGTCTACTTTTAGCAAGATGTATCATTCAAGATTATGAAGGGTCTTTTTTCAAGGTCACTTATATGAAATAATTGATGGGTTCCAACACATCTAAGATTTAATCTTTGTTTCTTGGTTTAGATATACTAAATATAACTGGCATCACATTGTTGCAAATTGAAAGAAACTTCATGTCGATATTTCACGCTCTTCATAATAAAGGTTTGCAATGCCAAAAAATTAACAACAATCCTGTGCAACTTAGCTTAGTATGGATTCCTTAAATAACTATAATATAGTTAGGCAAGGTTATAGAGAGGCCATTAGTGTGATAGATTCTATAGCCAACTTTTGTGTTGACATATTAGAGATAATATTAATTCTCGTATAGGTTAGTAGGGAGGCTTAGTTGATAGATGCAATCTAATGCTTTTATACCTATACTCATGTAATCTTGGTAGATGTCTCTTAATATTCTAACAATCATTAACACTTATGGGGACGCCATTAGAGTTGGCCTATTTTGGTATGATATTATACATTGTCAACATCAAAGTGCAACGTCAAATACAACAACACGCTTGCCAAAGATACATTGAAGATGGATGTGAATCTTAAAAGCTTGTTTTTGTAGATAAGAGATGAATGAATGTAGCTTTGAAGTCAAAGGGTCACTCTGGTTGACTTCAACAAGAGTATAAGTTACATTAGATTTTTAGCAACACTAAGCATCTTCAACAACACCATGCATCTTTTTCATCAAGGTGAGATTGACAATTGATAGTTGATAGTGACCTATCATTTTGCTAGATTTTAATTTTCACGACGAGGAATTGATGAAGACAAATTTTTATTATGTCTATCTATGCATCCATCTCCACACATCCATTATCTGCTTTGATTTTACCTTTTTCATGTTTAGAACCATTTTTGTGGATGTAGCTCTTTCTTATTCTTTTACCATTTATGTCACTGCGTTGCTATATTCTAGTATAAGTAATCATAAATATGTGTAGTTTTTATTATATCTTTATATTTTAAAATATTATTTTACAATTAAACATAAATTTCTATTGTTTATTTTTATATCTTATATATAAGAACTTTCAATTATATTAATTTATTATTGTATTCATGATTTGAAGAGAAATTAGACCTAGTTAGAAATAATCAAATCTCATTTTTTTTTTCTATATTATTTGACTAAAAATATCAAAATCGTATAAATAAAACTTAAAAAATATTTTTAAAATTGTATGTGTGCTTTGTCGTGTGAGATGCAAATGATGCACATTTGTAACCTTAGTACATGCATTGAGTGAATGTCCCTAAAGGATTTATAGTGTGAGACATTATGGTATCTAGAAATCCACCAATAGTTAGCATAGTGCCTTCAATTTCAATTATCAAGTGAGTGAAGAAAAATGAGGAATATATGACCTAGAATTTATGAATACCTTTGACCAACAATTTACAAAGCCCAATTCTATCATCCCATGATATGAATGCCTATCTATAATATATGAATTTCCACCCACTAACAATTTACACAAGTCTATTTCTATCATCTCATAATATGAACTTTTGATATAAATCTACCAACAATTTATAAACACCAAACAAATTTGCTGGAAGACACACTTACCCTTCACCAACAATTTATAAAGCTCAATGATACATGAATACCCATCCACCAACAATTTACAAAAGCTCATTTCTATCATTCCATGATATGAACTCGTGATATGAATACCTACCAACAATTTTCAAACCCAAATTAAATGTCCATTACCAAATAAATTTGTTGGAAGACACAATGCATGCACCGAAAAATTAAAGCCAGATTTGAGTAAAACCATCAACCAGTATGCCAAGCATTCGAAGTTTCATCTACCTTAATAAATAGGGCAAATATAAAGTTACTCAATCAACTTGATCAGTATCATATCAACTTTCTCAATCAGCTTGATCAATATCAGCAGGAACAATGTCAAAAGAGGAGGAAGGTTCAGTGAGTCCAATGGCAGAGATTCTCAACGATCCATCGTTCTCTTTATCCGTGCTTTGCGTGAGCGATCTCGATGAACAAGTCAATATTTCTCAAGCTAAGAAAGCTATTCATGAAATCCTGCTCTCTCAGAGTCAGACTTCAAGATTCTCCTCTATAGTGGTAAAGTTTCTCTTTATACTATTATTGTTTAAGTTTCTCTTTGTACTATTAATGTTTAAGTTTCTCTTTATATTATTAATGTTTAAGTTTCTCTTAGAATGAATAACCAAGATTTTCAATGTGTAATGGTTGCAGACGAGAGATGAGAAGGGAGTCCTGAACTGGGAGAAGACTAAGGTTAATGTTGACGACCATGTATTTGTGCCTCACTTTCCTCCCAATCTCTCATTATATGATAAGCATGTAGAGGAATATATTTCAGACTTGCATTTAAGCAAATTTGATCCCTCACGCCCACTTTGGGAGTACCATTACATCAACTACAAAACCACAAAGGGTGAAGCCACAGTCATTCTGAAGTTGGATCATATGCTTGGAGACGGTACTTCCCTTGTCTCTATAGCTAGGGCTTGCTCTACAACCCCTCATAATCATCATACCCTCAATTCCTCCCCTTCCCAACACACACCAATAACTACTACTCATACATACCCACAAACTGAGACCACCACATGGGCTTTCTTTGAATTCATATATAGGATATGGAATGGGTTATTCACTCTTGTGCTTGTAATGTGGTACACTTTACATGATCTCATTACCAGCTTACTAAGATCGAAATGGATGGAGGATAGCAGGTTTTCTATTAGAGGGCATCCTGGAGTGGAGCTGTTGCCTAAAGTTATGGCTTCAAGCACTTATACACTCCAAGACATTGGAGAAGTAAAGAAACGTGTTGATGGGGTACTTGTTAATCATTCTTATATCAATATTACTTAACTAGTGCTCTTGTATGTGTTGGATAGTGGTGCCAAACATGCATGTTAAGTATGTATGTGTGTTGGATAATGGTGCCAAACATGCAATTTTAGATAGGAAATGTGAAGTATGGAGTCAAGGTATTGTATTTTATAGGTAAACTTTCAATTATTATAAAAATTATTAGGTTTTTTTTTCAATAAGTTGTATGATAATTAATTTGTTTATGTTTCTAATATAAATAGTTTTATTTATTATTTCTTGAATTCTCAATTTATTAAGGAATTAGAATTTCCATAGAAATAATAATATGTGAATTTGATGGTAATGTACTCTTATTGTTTGTAGACTGTGAATGATGTGATAATGGGCGTCGTATTCTATGGATTTCAACTCTACTGCGAGAGGGTTCTTAGTGGTTTGATTTGATGACAACACAACTATAGTTATTTTTGTATTTAGTTTAGAAAAGTATCAATTGAATCAAAACCATTGTTTCAACTTATGCAGATCCAAAACAAATGGAGAATTTGAGAGTTACAACTATAGCTACAATGAACACAAGGACCCAACGTGGAAAAAAGGTTTTGCAAATAGTTGTTTCACGAGTGTCATACCTTTGAGCTCTTTTTTCTCTTTTTTTTTTTCATTTGCATGAATTCTATTTGCATGATGGTGGTAGTACAAAAGGTATGTAAATTTTTAGAAAAATGTCATATTTATTCATATGAGAGACCAATTCATTTATTAAAATGTGAAATAATGTAGAGTGTAGAGGAGATTCATCGTAAATCTAAAATAGGAGCTACAAAGGGAAACAAATTTGGGCTTTTATTCTTAAGAGTTCCTATGAAGAAGTTAAAAAACCCTTTGGAGTATGTTCAAAGAGCAAAGCATATGTTTGACAAGAAGAAGATGTCATTGGCGGCTTTTTTAATAGGCATAGTGTTGCACTATGTTACTCAATTCAAAGGTGCACAGGTATGGTTTTATGTTTTACACCTTTAAATTATAGTTTGTAGTTTGTTGATAAAAATAAATTATTATTATTATTCATGTTTATAGATAATAATAAAAAAGGATAATGGGTTGAATATATAAATAATTACAAAGAATAGTAAAATGAGATTGGGAATAAAAATAGTGTAATAAGTAGGCTAGGATCTAGCTTGGGAGCTTCATGTAGTAGGCACCAACTTACTCACATTAGTGTCATCGGATAGTTAACAAGTAAATATAATATGTAAATGTTTGTACATTAATATAAACATGTTTTGTTTAAATCTTGATTAAATTGTATGCAAAATTTCAGAATTCTTTCACAATTCTCTCTAGATTCATAAATCTAGATCCAAAAATATATTGAAACCAACATAAAAAAATTTTTTGTCATACAGACTTCAGCTAAAGCTCTGTATAATGTAGTAGCCAACTCAACCATTGTTGTGACAAACGTAAATGGCCCAACTGAACAGATGATGTTTGAAGGGTACAAAGTTAGAGGTGGCTTCTTTTCAGTCTCGGGTCTTCCAACAGTGAGTAATTTTGCACTAGTTAAATCGAGATTTCTTTGGTTTTTATTAGAGGTGTTTTTATTAATGCACTCATCTATTTCTTCTACAGAATATACTTGTGACATGCTACAGTTATATGGGAAACTTGAGGATGCAAGTTATTGCAACAAAGGGTTATGTGGATGCAAACAAGCTTTCTATGTGCTTCCAAGAGGCATTTATTGACATTAAGGATGCCTCTAATAAGCATTTATAGAATTTTTTCTCATGCATGGAAATTGAAATTTTTATTTAATATATTTTATTTGGAACTATTTTTATAAATATTTTAAATAAAGAGTCTTTAATATGAATATGAGTGGGATTTATACTTGTGAGGAATTTCTTTATAACTTTTAATTTTCAAACTTAAATAAATGAGATAATGGGTTATATTTAATTGGTACATATGGTTCATAGATGTACAATTTAAGAAAATATCTTTTAATAATGAGTATTCATTAATTGATAAGTTTTTAGTGTTTGTTAAATATTATTTTATACTTGTGACATAATTTGACATAGATTTTATTTCATTTATTATAAGAAAATATGGATAAGATGTTGATGTTGAAAAAAATAAATCATTCTTGAGCCTCTCATTAGCTAACTTAGAAGTACATCGATGAATATTTCCTTGTGATCTTGATCTCTCTTTCCTTGACATGCAACAACAAAAATTACTTGTGTGGAAATGAACTAAATAAAGGTAGTGAGAATTTTGAAGTGCATATCAAGAGAAAAAAAAAGAATGTTAAATGCAATGAACAACCTAAGGGAGACTTTGAACATAAATTCTAAGTAGATGAATGTTTGTGTGTAACAAAACTTGAGTGTGTGAAGGGAGTAGTGAAGTAGAAGACAACTCCAAAACCAAGAAGTCAAAGTGTAGCGCCACACAAGTTTATGTTTAGTGGAGTTCTAAGTAAATCTAGATTGTGTGTGTGTGATTGGGTGTAGCTACAAATCACTATAGATTATTTCTTTGCAATCTAAGTTAAAATTAATTTTTAAATGTTTGTTTTACAATTTAATACAGAAGAAGTTTTCCTTTCTCCAACTATTTTGTTTTGGGTTTTATTTTTGTATGTAATACCAATTGGTTTTAGAAATTGGGCAGAAACTCTACATGTGCATTTTGGGTAGTTTGGTATTTTCATTCCATCACATTGGTATTAGATCTAGTAGGCCTAAGACAAATGTTTTGGGAACTTTTTAGGGGTATTAAAGATTTTTTGAATTAGAGACATAGATATATAGAAGAAAACAAGACTTGGCAACAATCACCATCATTTAATGGACACAACTATGATGTATGTGAAAGGAAGATGAAGACCATTATGGTTTAAAATGATTTGGGGGAGCTAATAGTTAGTAGGTTCACTTATGTGACTAACCCAAACCAATATGCAAATCTCACAAACAACGAAAATACTAAATTGAAAGAGATAAGGAGAAAAGATATAAAAGTCTGTAGTTGGATGGAGATAGGATTGACAAAAGGTCATATTTCCAAGAATAGAAGTGACTAACTATGCAAAGGAAGCTTACAAAACCCTCCAACAAGTTATAAAGGGACTGATAAAGTTAGATTGGTCAAGCTCTAGATGCTCTAAAGATATTTTGAGGCTCTCTAAATGAAGATGTGATTAATGGAAAATATGTTAGTAGTGAATGCAAACAACATGAATAAAAAATAAAACACAAAACATATTACCTTACATTGATTGAGCCAATATGGAAGCACTCATCTCCATTGATTTTATCATTTGATTATTTATGTGGAATGCTCTCCTTTCAACACAACAATGAGGTTTATGTGATAGATTCTAAGATATGAAACTAAGATGAACTGGATTCTAATAAAATTCTATGTAATGGATGAAAGACAATGGAAATGAGAATATGATAACAATACATTCTTAAATGCAAGATAACAAGATAGCACTATAATAGAAAATGAACTTTAATCTCAAACTAGAATGATTACAATGTAATGAATGGGGGTAAGGCTCCAATTTATCATATTTTGGAAGAAATAAATGATTGGGATTTAATGGAAATGGAGGGCTAAGATTTCATGGAGAGGATGAGGTGGATGCCAATTGGCAAGGGAGTTGACCATGTAAAAGGTGAGTTGTTACTCACACATTGGTGAGAAACCTTGGGAAGAAGAATAATAAATGTCAAGTGGGGGACAAGTGAATGAGTGGGGTGGCTCAAGGTGGCTTCTAGGGTGATCATTTATGACCAAGGTGGTTATGGGTGGATACAAAATGGAAGATTGGGGTGGCTATTTATGAGGGGAGACAATTTAAAAATTAAAGGAATGTGCCCACATGTGTGAGATAGTTTTTAAATTGTAGGAAATGTTAATAAGTTTAGGAATCAAGGTATTAGGCTAATCATTCAAGGATTAATTAGTGGGGTAAGATTTAGGATGGAATATGGGTATTAATTGTTAGTTTAGAGTTAATTAAACTTGAGGACAAGGGTATAGGCTATGTTTAATTAATTTAAATTAATTAAACATTAAGAAAAAAGAATAATATTATAATTAATTATTCAAATTAATTATATTAATAGGTAGATAATAATTAATTAAATTAAATTAAATTAATTATAAGGTTGGGAAGGGTAATTGCTTAGCATGAATTAATAAATTCATAAGGGATGATTTAGGCTTCTATATTTTTCCTCTCTTTGATGCAGTGCTTGAAATGATATAACGTCAAAGAAGAGATAATGATGCCCCATACTGAGAAGATGAAGGACAGTTAGGTCATGATGAAGTAGCAATGGTGGAAAGGGTATGAACTCTCAAGAAATTATTATGAAAATAGAGAATTGAGGCAATTTATTGAAAACGAAGTGAAAAGGAAGGAAAGTACTAATGAGGAAAAGGCTATAGACAGGGTGAGCATGATCAACAAGGAGGGACGAGAGTGAGAAGAAAGGTACAAGGGGCCAAAATTTAATGAAAGGGGGTAGAAGGGGTATAAGTAGGCTATAGAAGGCTTGGTCATTTGTGCACTCTAATTTAAAATTGAGAAGGAGCTCTAGATCGAGAAGATGGAAAATATTCTAATTCAAGATCAACTAAGGGAGTGTGTCAGATAATATTAGTGACCACCGAAGTACAGGGACTCAATAAGTACCCTGTCTTAGGTTGTGTTTTTGTAGATTAACATTTAAGTGCATTTATGGCACATTAATTAGGGATACAATTTAGTAGGGTATAGACATCAATTGCTGGTTTTATCCATCTCTTCCCTATCAATTAGTGGCTTTGTAGGTGATCACTTTGTACCCAAATATTGATTAGGGGACAATAATTTTCATAGATGTGGGATAGGGGTTTGGTGCCTACATAGGTACCAATCGCATGATTGGTGTGTCTAAGGCACAAAAAAGGGTGACATGCTAGGGAATATGTAGATTAACATCTATGTTTATATATGCTTGTGCCTTTTGGAACCTCTAACTATGGATTGGTGACTCCACCAAAGAGGAGCTAGAGGGAGGGGTAAGGGTATGAGAGGGATTTGTAGGGGAAATGAGTTCCCTAAGTGTTTAAAGGAATATGGCTAGGATTGGGTAGGTTTCCCTAGATGGCTACAGGATAGGGGAATGGGTTGGATGGTTAAGATAAAGTAGGATAATAAGGTCTAACACATAGTTTGATATATGAAGGTGGTTAAATACCACCTTTTGGGTCAAGGGAGTGTTACTTAGATACTATGGCACTCTAAGTTGAGTTAGATGAGGATGAGTTGTCATTGGTAGTTGTAGTAGGATTGTAGTGGGTACATGAGTGGTCATGCATTTTTTCCCACAATGACATGATTATCATACTCTTAGAGAGATGTGATAGTAAGATGCTATCCTTTCATCTATTGATAGGAAATTGATTTATCATGTTATTGGATGTATGGAGGATTCTATGCATCTTGATTCGAGGGGTTATTCGGGTGTATTGGCTTGAGGATGTATATCATAATATGTAGAGAGTTTTCAAGTAATCTATACAGAGACTACCTATGGACAAGACATGTATAGGATGAAGACTGACAATGTATCCAACACAATAATTTCCCTGATTAGCATTTTTCTTGGTAGGTTTGATTGGAGGAGGGCCAATGCCGAACCTAGGAGGGCATGGGTTATCTATTGGATGGGCAATGCAACACCCTATCAAGGAATCCTTTGACAAAAAAGAAAAACATGCACTAATAGATATATAATTTCTTTTTCTTTTTTAATATTAACAAATTCATAAATTATGCATTAATAGCATTATTCAACATAATCTAATACAAGATCAATTCATTAAACATTCTCATAAGAAGATGATACATCAACATGAACATCCAAGGGTATAGTGGCTCCAAACTTAAAATCCATGACAATGAATAAACAAGAAGTCCTATAAAAAATAAGCATGCATAGCCCCTTAATTGGAGTGAGAGATCATCATTGAGCCACTCGAGAATCATGCTCAAGCATTTTTAAATCCACAAACTAGGTCTTAACACTAAAATAGAATAAAGATAAGAGTAGGAACAGATGTTGATCTACATAGACACTAATCCCTAAGCATATAAATTTTTATTTCTAGTCAATTTATTGTCTCAATCCAGAGAAGCAAAGGTGACAATGTAGAGGCATAAACACCAAATAGCTTAGACACAAATTGGGAAGATCAGAGATTTAGATAATTAGATAGATAAATCCTAATAGCTAGACTTCCTCAATATAGTGAGGTGGAGACATTGGTTGCTAGGTTGAGGCATTGATCAATATAGACACCAGAGTGTAGGGAAAGATGCTGATCAAAGAGCCTCCTTCCAAAACTTCATTTTTTTTACATTGAAACTTTCCTATTGACCTTAATCAACTACTCTCAAGGTAGGTACAAGGAGTGCCAAATTAACTATAAATGAGTACAAATGAGATAAAAATATTACATGAACTATTATTACAATATAAACAAATATGAATGTAGTATTACATGTAGGAACATGAGTATACAAGTGCAATATTGGAAGTGTTGGGATATAAATCAATAGCTGAATTGGACCTGCTCAATTACCTATGCATCAGTCCCCAATGATTTTTGGTCATGCCACGTGACCATAAGAGCCTCAAACCCTCCCTATTGTGCTCATAGAGATAACCACATAGCCCAAGAAACACAAGAAAGGTAATAATATCGACTTATCCCCATATGCATAATCACACCTTCACAACTTATTTCTCTAACATAATTGATAATAATCTTCTATGTGGTTTTCCCTTAAAAGATTTTTTCACATAAATATGGTGTTTCATGTGATTATGGTTGTTGTACTTTTCATTTTCATATCTTTTAGTAATTAAAAGTTTAAAGTAATCTTGGTGGAACTGATTAAAATTTTTATAAGGATAAAATTTAGTGGACAACTAATGCACCCCCCCTCCCTCTCATTTGTCTTTCACATTCAACATTGTGTAGTTTTTAATTCTAACTCATTGACCCATATTTCATTAATAATGGATTACAAGAACCTATTCTCATGAGAATGAATGGATTAATTATCATTCATTACATCTAGGTGATTCTCATAGAATTGAAGCACCATGACTTATTGGGTGGTCACCCATCCTAGTATTACTCCACCTTAAGCACGCTTAACCACATATTTTCCTCCAAGACTAAGATAAATTTTCTTGTAACCCTAATTGCAAAACTTCTAGAAAGTCTTGTATTTGATGAACCATTCATTATAAAGCCCCTATAGCTCATCAATTGATAAGTAAGAGTTATTTTGCATAACAAGTCAAATTATGATATTGTTATTCGCATTCAACTATGTAGTTTTTGAGTGAAATTAATTGACCCATGTTTCATGAGTAGTGGTTCATAGGAACCCATCTCTCGTGATAATTAATAAAATATTAAAATGTATTACATTAAAAAGGTGAAGCATTGAGACTTCCTGAGAGGTCACCCATCTAAGTCCTACTCTATATTCTTTCAAGGCTAAGCCTACTTTGTTTGAAACCCAATTTGAAAAATCTTTAACAAGTGTTATTACTTATGAACCATTCATCATAAATCCCCTTAATCTCATCAATCAATAAGTAGGATATATTTCCCATAGTAAGTCAATTTGTAATATTGCTATCAAACTTATTGACCCATGTTTCATGAGTAGTAGTTTAGAAGAACCCACCCCTCATGAGAATGAATGGAATGCTTAGAACTTAGTGCATCTAGGTGATCCTCATAGAGGTGAAGCACCAAGACTTCCTAGGAGGTCACCCATCCCAATACTACTCTAGCTTCCTCCAAGGGTAAGCCCTCTTTTATTGTAACCCCATTTGAAAATACTTTAGTAAGTGTTGTACTTTATTAACCATTCATTATAAAGTCCCTTAAGCTCATCAATTTATAAGTAGGAGATATTTTACACAACAATTCAAATTGTGATATTTCTATCAAGGTTCAATTGTGTAGTTTTTGGGTCAAACTCATTGACCCATGTTTCATGAGTAGTCATTGACAAAAACCCACCCCTCATGAGAATCAAAATATTGATAGAGATAATTATCATGAGAGATGGGTTCTTGTGATGGATTTACAAGAACCCATCATAGTTAAATCTTGATAGCAATATGACAATCTAAAACTTACTCATTGTCTTCAATCCCTTGGATTATTGATCTCTTGCTCCTAAGGACATGGGTTCTTGAACTTGGAATTGAATTTTCTAATCAAATTGATGCATTAGGATTCATGTTAAAATTTAGGAGGATAAATTTCTTTTATATCTCTCCAAGAATTTCAAGGTGTTAATTTTGGAGCAAGATGACACAAGTTTGAATCACTTGCTTCTGCAAGTTAACTATTGCATGATTTGAATTAGGACCCCAATTCCAGGGAGTGGGGTGCCCAATGTACTTTCTCCCCATAATGTGGGTCCAAATAGGGGTGAACCCACAATAGTGGGTTACACTTTTTTAGAGAAAGGAATGTGACAATTCAAGCCAAATCGTGATTTTTTCCACTTTTGATCGAAAGCCAAAACTGATTACGATTGAAATTCCCACCACTTTTACTTTCAATCGAGAGTGATTTTTTTAATTTTTTCTTCATAAGAAAGGGATATCGATCAAAAGGTGGTTTCAATCAAAACCCCTTAAAATAAGTTTTTTTTATTTAAATGAAACCCTCACCATAGTTTTCATTTTGACAGTGAGGTTTTGATGAGAAATGATGAGAAACAACATCTGACACTCTAAGCCCCCATTTTAGGTTGGTAATTTTACCATACTTTATAAATTTCAAGTTTTATTTCATTTTAAAATACATTTTTACATATGTACATGTATATATGTGTATATACATATACATATATGTGTGTGGATACATGCATATATGTGTATGTACATATATATCTACATATATACATGTAGCTATTTATTTGTATATATATGCATGTGTATACATATATGTATATACATATATATGTGTATACAACATATACACATATATGTATATGTGTATACATATGTATATACATACATATATGTGCATACATATGTATATGTATGCACATATACATATGCGTACACATACATATGTAGGTTTTTAAATTTATTATTCATTTTAGTACATGTACATTTAAATTTAGTAAGTGATTAGTTTGAATGTATCCAATAATTGTCTTTGAATTTTAGAAATTAATATATAAACTTCAATCTAAGGCTTGACATTAAATTATATTTCAGGTACATAACTATATTGTTGGAGATTTGCTAGCAGGCCAGTACTGACTGTATGTTTGTCATTGATGACAACATATAGTAAGTAGCATGCATGGAAGACTTATGAAATAAGCCTTGAGACATATAAGTAGCATGGACATGTCATCTACATGATATCATGGATTTGGAGGTTAACTGTTAGTACAGACAGTTATATAGTAGCTTGTGTCAGCAGTGTTCTTGATAGAGTTACAGATAGTGTTCTGTGAATGATTGTACGTACATTTATCATGGAGCCTTGCGCATTTGGATATGTGATGGAGAAATGTTAGTGATGTTACATTCATGGATGTAGAGTTTGATGATTATTAGAAGTGAATTTATGCAGTCACTATCCACCAGTCGTAGTTTCTTATGTTTATTCAGAAGAGCCGATAGAGATTATATTGGTTAAGGAGTTGCGCCTATCATTTCGGTATGCACCCTTGGATTAGTTATTGGAGAAGAGTTAGTAATTTTTGGTTAAGAGTGCATGATTTAATTTAGCTTGAGGAGAAAGTTTCAGTTACTTTGGTAGAGCCGAGAGTGTGTAGTGTGCGTCTACATTTACTATTATTAGACAGGTCCCAGAATGTGTTGTGTTCTTAGTAGAGCTGACAGAATTATTGTTGGAGTATGTTATGGTTTCTCTAATATGATTTCAAGGTGGTTCTAATAGGCTGACTTGATTATATCATTTAGAGGAAAGATATGTATATGTAGTCATTTGTGATTGCTAAGGTGTGGTTCATAGTTGATTGTGAAGAGCAGAGCAAAGTGTGCGAAGTATTGAGCCATCAGCAGAAGGTCTATGTGACCAAGTAAAGAGTTAGTGCTATACATTGGAACTGATCCAGATGGTAGGTCAAAGCTCAATTCACCAAGATCTAGATATAGTGTGTATATGTTATTCAGAAGGTTATAGCCTTCACCCCTTTGAGCAGTGTGCTCTCGGACAGTGCGTCCTCACCCCTAACAGGGTTAATTGTAAAAGACTCCTAACAAGGTCTGACCCTTGACCAGGTCATTGTACTAAATGCATTGTAAAGACAACTCCTAACAAGTTTAAGGATCTTCTAACAAGGATCATAATACACTAGTGCAGATTATTAGTGGGTGTCAATTCCCACCAGGGTTTTTATGTATTTGGGTTTTCCCATAACCAAAATATTGGTGTTGTGTTCAAGTGTTCTTTCATTGTGTTTATGCTTTATGTTTAAGTATACTTAATTGGATAAATAATTGAAACTTGTAGATAACTGATTCACCCCCCCCCCCCCCCTCTCAGTTATCTCATGGGACTATTCCTAACCATTGATATCAGAGCCAATTGCCTCGGAGAGAAAGTTTAATAGCTTGAGGTTGATTAGATGGCATTCTTCAAAAAAGAAGGTCCTAATTTTGATGGAGAGAATTATCTTGATTGGAATAACAAGATGGTGACACATTTGCAATGCATTGCTTTTCAAGTTTTTGATGTGACTATCAAAGAAGTTAAGATCCCCACTTTAGCAGACCTTGCAAAAGATGATGCTACTAAAAAGCATAAGGAATTATATCATTAGAATGCAATAGCCAAAGAAGCCCTTATCAGTGCCCTATCTGATAGTGAGTTTTCATAAATAAAGAAAGTAGATACAGCTGCTGGATTAGGAGAGATGGTGTACTGAGAGGGGAGGGGTGAATCCATGCCCACAAAAACTTTAACTCATAAACCTTTTAGATCTATAACAAAAAATAGTAGTAACCTTGAAAAATAACTTGTATCTAATGCATGTATCATCCATTCATTCAACTTGTAAAAGTAAATAACATGAAATCAACAATGTAATAGTCCCATAACACAAGTATTTTGGTAATGGAGAAACCCTTGTTAGAAGGTAAAAACTGGGGTGGGGATGACACCCACAAATTATTCACTACTATAGATAGAAAAGGTTTGCCTATTAGGGCTACAAGTTTTTATCACTTCTGGTGATCTTAACCTATAAGGAGTAACATATTAGATCAGCTAGATCTACCTAGTGATAGGATTTTACCAACACTACTTGAGTGTGCACTCAGTTAAAAGATTTACAAAAGACTCTTAAGTCTACTCTATTAAGAGATTTCACCAAAACTCTATTATAGTGATTAGAAATAAATAGGTAACTATTTGCTAATGACAACTCAGATTGTTTGTTACAGATCAATAAAGTACTGAATGTATATCACATTATAGTGTGAAAATATCTGCTCTGAACTACTCAGTTAGCCTACTCTGATTCTGCTCAATTTGATTTTCCCTGATTACTGTTCTGCTCTGTCTGACAAATGATAATCTTGAAGGTTGGCTAAAGCTTCAATTGCTTCTTCATTCATACATTAGTTCATACATAAAAAATGATGCAAACATATAATTATATAGCATACTGCTTTATGCTGCTTACTAAATTAGGTTACAATATCTTAGACAAAACCCTAAGATCTATGCTATACAAAAATAACCTAGATCAAATCAATTACATAAGATCTTCATTGCATTTAATGAATATCTTGACAATAAAGTTTCCTTGATCTTGCTAAAATAGTTTTTGATATGTTGTAACCATTTGTATAGATAAATGTGCCATTTATGATTCCTATGTCATTTCATGTGATCCTTGATAAACACTGTATAAACTACTCGGTATTCATTCTGATGCTCAATACTTACTATCTCTCGGTATTGGTGTTTGTTGATGCTCGGTAAATTGTCTAATGCTCGGTGTATACTCTTAACTGACTGGCATGTTTTGCTTACAATTACCAACTGGGTTCATATATGTAACCGACCGATGTCTTTGATAACCTTTGATACTAATGACAACCTTTAATTCTCAATAGAGATAACAATCTCCCCCTTTGGCATTAGTTTCAAAACTTTAATGTATACGGACCAAAAAATATCTCAAAAATATATCTCTGCCATATACAATTGTACTTCACAAAAATTTACTATATACTCCCCCTCGGTGCATGTTCTTGGTATGTGTAGTATACTTAGCATCTATACATCATTTGGCATATACATTATTTTCCCCCTTTTTGATTTTAATGCCAAATACAAAAGTGTATACTTACATCTTATCAAAAATGTGCTGATGGGTTTTCTTCAGTGAATCCAAGAGATTTTCCCATTCCTCTTTCAAGTTGGTGAGAGAAATGTGCTCAAGACCAACTTGTGCATGCATGTCAAAGATGTTATCCAACACATAAATTTCTGGTGTTGCAACAAGTTTCTCCGCTTTAACAATATGCTTCTCAAAAAAATTTAGATAGGGTAGGAGCTCTGTTTGTAGCTCAGTGACCTAATCACTAACTCTCTGTTCCTATTTTCTGAGATCTGCTATCAACTGCCTGAGTTTGTGAACTCAGAGTATGTGCTTAGCAATAGCTTGTGGCTATGTTGTAGCTACTAGTGCACTTGCTTTGATTTCATCTTCAAATTGTTTTATCTTTTCACTGATCTTAGTAGTGAATGTTTCCACAGTGCATAGCTTATACAAGATTTGACAAATTAATTTTTTAATACACTAAATTTCAGTTATTACCTCTGATAGCTTAACTTTTTTGATTGCCACTTCTTGGCTTATTCACTCTACAAGTTTATCTTGTATCTTCGACTCGACCCTCTCTTCAATTCTTTTGTCGGCATTGACATTTGGGGTGTTTATTCCTTCAATGAGAGTAGCAAGTTGGTCCATTATCAGAGTATCTTCATCTATTTTTATTTCAAGTACTACCTGTTGTAAGATATCTCAGACATTTACTAATATCTCCTTGCTTTTTCTCTCTTGTCTCAACTTCTCCCGTGCTGCTTTCCTGGTACATAGTTTCGCATATTTTCTTAGTTCCTCAGGGCTAAGGGTCCTTGGGTAATACTCAAATATCAAAATTACTTCATCTAGAGTGACCAACCCTTTTCCTTTATTTTGTTTTCTTCTTCTTCTTCTCCGGTTCCTGTGATAAACTCTTGGCAACTAGAACAATAGATTTCTCTTCTGCCCTCGTAGTGTTCTGCCTGGTTGACACATTATCATCCTTTTTCTTCTCATCGGTAACTTTTGTGTCAGTTGGCTGAGATGGAGCCTCTGATGTTGTGTCAGGTGGGGTAGCCTCAATAGCCTTAGGTTCTTCTTTTCCTTCAGTTTTTTATTTATTGGCCTCTTTTTCTTTAGGCTTGTTTGTCTCTGCAGGAGATTCATTGCTTGGTTCCCCTGTTGTGTCTTGTGGTTGCTTGGGGTTAGAGCCATTGGGTTGTTCCTAAGATAGAATCTCTACTACCTCAACAAGTATAGGAAGCTCACTCGGTAGTGATGAAAATGCACACTCAGTAACTTGTGCTTCATCCTATGTGATGTCTGGTGCATTATCCACACCATCATTATCATCCCTGTCATCAAGATCACCATTTGTGATGTCCTTAATGATTACATCCTTATCATTTGTGTCCTCAATCTAAATCATTATTGGATTTGGTGTATCCTGTGAACTATCCTTAATGTTTTGTGCAACTATTGTGTCAATTACCTCGGTAATTGATACCTCTAACTCTTTTATCTTCTTTGCTATATTTTCCTCAATAAATATCCCTTTACCTTTTGAATTCTGTCTCTTTTTAAATAAATTTTGAAATGCAATTTTCTCATTTTGCTCTTTGACAGCTAAAAGTGAAGTCCAAATGAGTTGAGCAGACTCATCAAGTTCTACCAGATTCTCATCTAATACTAGCATAGCTCGGCCTTTGATTTTGAATCTCTGCACATAAGTGTCCATAAGCTCTTTGATATCATCAAGAGATAGGTTCAATGCTACCAATGCTAGAATTTTTTCCCTTCTTTTTCTCTCAGTTTCCAAGGCATATGACCACTTTTGATTTATTCGATCCTCCATTGCCTTGGGCAGTGATCGTTCAAACTCTAATGGAGCCCATTTAAAGTGAATCATCATCTAGATGATTTCTTCCTCAATTTTGTTTTGATCCTTGGTTGACATTCTGTCAAATCACTTCAGCTCTAGATCAGAGAGATCTCCATGCTCAATAATATATGCTGCTACCTCATCAATTGGTCTTTCTTTACTGACAACCAAAAATTTATTGTTGTCCTCTTCTTCATCCTCAATATCTTCCTTACCTCTTATTAACTTTCTCCTTTTCCTTAGTGCATCTACTATTGCCTTGGGTCCTTTCTTTACACAAGTCTTTATCAGTGTAGCAGCCTTTCATTTTGCTACTTTCACAGCTCCCTTCTTAGGTGGTGGAGAAGCTGCAATTGATGACCTTGTGCGTGCACCTGTTTGTACTAGCAACTGCCTTGTCTTTGGAGCTTGAGTGGGAGAAACCAGTATAGGTTGTGGTTCTTCTTTGGATTCAGTTTCTTCACTGTCATATGGTTTGTCAACCAACATTAGCTAACCTTCATTTTCCTGTTCAACCAGTGACTCCTCAGATGAGTCAGATACATCTCCAAATTTCTCAGATAAAAATTTCTTCATTTTCTTGGATTTCCTTGTTATTTTACTGATGACCAGATTAGTTTTTATTCTTGACTTTGCTTCTTCAAAGGTTCCAAACCTTTCGGCCTTCTTGTATTTCGGTAATGCTAGCAGTGCCTCAATTGATTTCAAGGCAAAATCATTATCCATTTCATAGCCCATTGGTGATAGCCACTTTATTCTCAATTCTACAGCTTTAATCATAGTGTGGTTGGTGTTCACTAAAAAACAAATGTCCATCTCATATTTTTCAACCAATGAACTTGGAATTCTACTTCTTAAATTCATCTTAACCTTAAAGTCTTCAAAATAATTATCTATAACATTCTCAGCATTATCTCCCAGACCTTTCATGATATCAAATATTTGTGAAGTGATCGGTTTATCACCTGTCCAATTAGTGTGACCGATAGAAGGAAAGAATTTCTGGAGATAGAAAAAAATATATACAAGTAGTGAACCAAAATTATAGGTGTTGGACTTCTGTGACCTGATTGTTTTCATGTTTTCTTCAAGTTGTCTCAGTAGTAGCTTGGCAAGGTCTATTTGATGACCTTTCTTTATCAATTTGTAAGCCATATCTATTGCACTACATGGTACATTGTTTGATCTGCTTGACTAAAATATCTTGTACCCAATTACATGTGCTCTAAATTTTACTTTGGGATCCACAATGGATGCAATATTTAGTACTCTACCATCCCATGCTGTGCCAGTGTTTTTCTCAACTTTGGTTCGTGCTGCGCTACAAAATGCTTTGGCCTTGTTGGTAGTCGGGTGACCAATAACCCTACTAATCATCCTCTTAGTTGGATTGGTTTCTCTAACTAGAATATGCCTTCATGATATTGGCTTAACACAACCCTAATCCACTCATTCTTAAAAGTCTTCAGAAAGTTTAGGGCATGCATGAGTCCAAGTGTTTCTACAATTTTGTGTTATGGTTTCAGCTTCATTTCTCCATCACAAAGTGCCTGAAATGCAATGTACAAATCAAAATCTCTGATTTCCCCAATTTTACAATGAATGTATGATCATATGTCTTCAGTTAACAAAACCCTAGGTGGGATGCTTGGAAAAGTGCCCGTTGAATCAATTTTACTATCAACTCCAGGTGTAATTTATAATGAGGTTCCTTGTAACTTGTTGACACAATTAAATTAACTTCTTCTTCCATAACCTTAGATGAACTTGTAGTGGATGACATTTCAACAAACTAGGTTTTTGGTAAGTATGAAGAATATGCTCGGTAGTGTTTCAACTTACTCATTATGTATCGAAGACTGTGCTCGATTCAATCTACAACTGCTTGATTTATCGTGAAAGATTCTTGCTCGAACTCGCTCTGTGAAATTTTAGCTCTCCAAAATTTTCAATGTGAAAAATGAACTGTCTTCCATGTATTTATAGAATTTTTGATATTCCTACTCAAACTTTATGCAATAAATGCCTGACCTACTTTTCGGTTCATGACAACTGTTAGCTCGATGATGACCATAGACTTTCGTCAGCTTTGTTAACACATGATTTCTTCCTCGGTTGATACGTATGATTGGTTAACCTTGAATAGTGATTACCGATGGGTAACCAATGCTCAGTCTAAGTTTTATCGAATATGTAACTTTGTTAGCTCAAAACATATAAACCACAATGCATCTTTATTCATGTAGATTTGGTATTTTCTCATCATGTATAAGGAACTATATGTAAGATATTCTCATTTTGAAATGTTAGTCCCATACATACCTATACCACCTTAAGTGGAGGTACCGATGTCACCCAATCCATTGGATGAGGTTTCACCGATAACATTACTTGACTCATCATTCTCATTAGATACCTTTCTCCACATAGTGTTCCTGATTCTCATGATATCTGCAATAGTGTTTCCACTCTCAAATACATGACTTTATTTTGGTGCTCGGTCTTTGCAGTCCTTTCTTAAATGACCGATTTTATGGCAATGCAAACATGCCATTCCAGTGCTTGTCTAGCTTCTTGATTGTCTAGCCCATCTTTTCCTATTACAATTTTTTGTAATGTGCCCATATCTACCACATGTAATACAGTTAGCCCATTTGTTGTAATCCCAAACATAAGAGTTACCTTGTCTCTTCGGTTGATAAGACTTGTGCTGTGTCTTCTTCTTAGGAGAGTCCATACTTGCTTCAACTTAGCCTTACACTCTCATGTAGTGTGTCCATGTTTATTACAAGTATAGCATATTTTCTCCATAGTAGTATTGTTAGCATTATCATTCAGTTTAGCTCTACACTCATAAGCTTGATGACCAAATTTTCCACAGTAATAACAATATCCATTAAACTTAGGAGTGATAGGAGGTTTACCTTGTGCTCTACTTCTACAAACATTAGAAGTATGTCCCGGTTTGCTACAGTGGTAACATGTCAACACTTTAGGTCTTTGACTTTGATTATTATTGACTTGTTCAACTTGCTATGATGACTCTCCTTTGCCAGTATAGCCTAATCCAGCTTTACTCCCAAATCTTCTTTGATTAACCAGAAAATCATCAATCTTCTTAGAGTTATCTTCAGCCAATTTCATCATTTCATTATGATGTCGTTGAGTTTTCACTTCATTTCTCAGTTTTTTATTTTCTTCTCTGAGTATTGCAACATCTTCAAGTCTTCTTGATAATTCTCCATTTACTCGGTTGGCTTCTTGATTCACAACCATCATTTGATTAGATATTTGAAAATGGTGATCAGTGAGTCTTTGTATCTCACTTTCCTTTCCTTGAAGTTGTTCAGTTATTTGTCTTCGATCTTCAATAGCTAGATTCCTTTCTTGCTCAGCCTGTCTAGCTTTGTTCATTATTTCTACCATTCTCACCATCTATGATTCTTGACCAATTTGTAGTGCTTTCACTTGTTCAGTTAAATGCAAATTCTTTTCAGATAAGTCAGAGATCATGCTTTCAGATCCATCAGAAATACTTCTAGAACTAGATCCAATATGATCAAATATATCATTAATTTCTTCTTCATGGTAGCTAACTTCATTTTGTAGAATAACTAGGTTCTTCCTTTCAACTAACAGTTTCTTCAGTCCATCCTTAGCTTGCTTATACTTCTCAACAAACATCTGCATCTAAATCTTCTAATTTTCTATTGTCTTATCTAACTTATACCTCTCCATGAATAGATCTTTACCCTTCAGTGGTTAAACTATTCAATAAGAGAACTGCACTCTGATACCAATTGTTGGATTAGGAGAGATAGGGTACTGAGAGGGGAGGGATGAATCTGTGCCCATGAAAACTTTAACTCATAAACCTTTCAGGTCTATAACAACAAACAATAACAACCTTTCAAAATAGCTTGTATCTAATGCATGTATCATCCATTGATTCAACTTGTAAAAGTAAATAACATGAAATCAATAATGTAATGGTCCCATAACACAAGTATTTTGGTAATGTAGAAACCCTTGTTAGAAGGTAAAAACTACGATGGAGATGACACCCACAAATTCTTCACTACTACAAATAGAAAAGGTTATCCTGTTAGGGCTACAAGTTTTGATCACTTCTGGTGATCTTACCCTATTAGGAGTAACATATTAGATCAGCTAGATCTACCTAGTGATAGGATTTTAGCAACACTACTTAAGTGTGCACTCAGTTAAGAGATTTACAAAGCACTGTTAAGTCTACTCTATTAAGAGATTTCACCAAAACTCTATTACAATGATTAGAAAGTAATAGGTAACTATCTACTAATGACAAATCAGATTGTCTAATATAGATCAATAAAGTATTGAATGTATATCACCTTATAGTGTGAAAATCTGTGCTCTGAACTACTTGATTAGACTGCTTTGATTATGCTCAATCTGATTTTCCCTGATTACTATTCTACTCTGTCTGACAACTGATAATCTTGAAGGTTGGCTAAAGCTTCAAGTGATTCTTCATTCATACATCAGTTCATACATAAAAAATGATGCAAACATACAATTATATAGCATACTACTTTATGCCACTTACAACATTAGGTTACAATATCTTAGACAAAATCCTAAAATCGAAAGTGTACAAAAATAACCTAGATCAAATCAATTACATAAGATCTTCATTACATTTAATGAATATCTCAACAATAAAGTTTCCTCGATCTTGCTAAAACATTTTCTAATCTATTGTAACCATTTTCATAGATAAATGTGTCATTTATGATTCCTATGTCATTTCTTGTGATCCTCGGTAAACACTGTATAAACTACTCGGTATTCATTCTGATGATTGGTGTTTACTATCTCTCGATATTGGTGTCTGCTGATGCTCAGTAAATTGACTAATGCTCAATTTATACTCTTAACTGACTAGCCTATTTTGCTTACAGTTACCAACTGGGTTCGTATATGTAACCGATCGATGTCTTTGATAACCTTCGATACTAATGACAACCTTTAATGCTCAATAGAGATAACAATAGCCCAAAAGATATGGAAGCACCTAGAAGACATGTCTGAAGGAGACAAACAAGAAAAGGATGCATGTAGAAAAACTTGGAAGAAAAGATATAATGCATTAGAGATGCTACCTGAAGAGAACATCAGAGCTTACAACCAAAGGATTAATGAAGCACTTGCAAGAATCAAGAACAATGGTGGAGAGATCTCAGAAGAAGATATTATGGATAAGTTGATGACCACTCTCACAGTAGAGTATGAAAACAAGATCAACATCCTTGATGAGACCATGCAACTTACATCAAATTTCAAAAGAGAGACCTTGATCAGCAATATTTTAGGTTTTGAGATTTCAAGATTGAAGATAGAACCTAAAAGTGAGATAGCCTTCAAAGCATCAGTCCATGGTAAGAAATCTGTAAGCACTTCTGGTAATTTTGATGATGATGATGAAGAGAAAATAGTAGATGATTTCATTTCTATGATTGCTAAAAGAGAAAAGAAAGGAAAAGGGAAATATGAAAGTCAACTTCCATTTAAATGCTTTTCATGTAATAAGATTGGTCACTTTGCATCCAAGTGTCCTACAAAAGCTAAAAAGTTAAAAAATGACTACAAGCCTAAGTATTCAAAGGAATGTTGCTTTGCTAGAGATGGAGTATCAGATGATGATTCAACTGAAAATGAAATTAGATTCATTGCTATTATAGAGAAAATGAATAATGAAAATGATAAATAAAAAAAAAAGTTAGCACTGATTTCACATGCAGACATAAGGACAGATTGGATCATAGATAGTGGTTGTTCACATCACATGATAGGTGATAAAGACAGGTTTGTTCATTTAGACAAGTAAAATGGTGGCATGGTTAGATTTGGACATAACACTCCTAAACCTATCATTGGTAGAGGATCTATCAGTTTGGATGGGAAGAACAACACTGACAGTGTTCTCTATGTAGATGGTTTGAATCATAACCTTCTCAGTGTCAGATAGTTACTTGAAAAAGGTTATCAGTTGGAGTTCAAAGAAAACAAGTGCATCATTAACAACAAGGTTGGTGTTATCATTACATCAGGCTCAAAGACTAAAGGTAATGTTTTTCAACTTAATTCCGAAGCAACTTGTTTTGTTGCTAAAGTTGATGATAGTTTGTTGTGGCATAAAAGACTATGTCATATCAACTTTGATAACATAGTAAAGATAAGAAATGTTAAAGCAGTAAGAGATCTACCTAGCATAGAAAAACCAGTTGATACTATATGCAAGGAATGTGTGATGGGAAAGCATGTGAGAAATTTATTCATAAGCAAGCATAATTGAAAAGAGAACAAGTTGGATCTGATTCATATAGACCTATGTGGACCAACTCAAACAAGATCATACTATGGTGAAAGGTATTTCTTTTTTTTTATAGATGATTACTCTAGAATGATGTGGGTTGCATTCTTGAAAGATAAGTCAGTAGCCTTTGAGAAGTTCAAAATATTCAAAGCTAAGGTTGAGAATTATGAATTTGGACTAAAGATAAAGTGTCTAAGATTAGATAGAGGAGGAGAATTCACCTCTGACAGATTCTATAAGTACTGCGAAGAACATGGCATAAAAAGATAGTTAAGTGCACCTAGAATGCCTTAGCAGAATGAGATTGCAAAGAGAAGGAATAGGATCATCCTTGATACAGCGTGCACCATCATGATTGAAGGAAAAGTTGCACACACCTATTAGAGAGATGAAGTCAATACAATAGTCTATACCATCAATAGAATTCAATTAAGGTCTGGTACAGACAAGAAACCTTATGAGCTATGGTTTGGTAATGTTCCCACAGTAAAATACTTCAAAATCTTTGGAAGAAAGTGCTACATCATGAGGGATGAAGCAGTAGGAAAGTTTGATGCAAGAAGTGATGAAGGTATTTTCCTTGGTTACTCTACTAAAAGCAAAGCTTATAGATGTTTCAATTTAAGATTGAAGAAAATAATTGAAAGTGTTCATGTTAAGATTGATGAAAAGTTTATGGTTCAAGAAAGATATCATGATTACTCACCTATGATTGAAGAAGAACCCAAACCTTCCACTAGTGAGATAGTTGTAGAAGAGATGTTTTCCATTATTGATGTATTGTTCAATGATCCTAAAACAAGTAAAGAAGAAACATAGAAGGTAGATGAGACAATATCACCTAAAGCTCCAAAGTTTACATCTAAATATCATTCTAAGGATGACATCATTGGAGATCAGAGCCGAAAAGTTACAACAAGATCAAAAGAAAAGAGTTCAGCAAGCAATGAGGCAGTATGTTTACTATCTCAGATTGAACCTTTAAGTGTTGAAGATGCATGTAATGATTTAGATTGGCATGATGCTATGAAAGAAGAACTAGATCAAATTATCAAGAATGATACTTGGGAACTGGTCCCAAGACCTAGTGATAAAAATGTGATTGGAACAAAATGGATATTTAGAAATAAGATGAATGAAGATGGTACAGTAGTAAGAAATAAAGCAAGGTTAGTGTGCAAGGGATATGCGCAGAGAGAAGGTATTGATTACTCAGACACATTTGCACCTGTGAGCAAATTAGAAGCTATTAAGTTGTTTCTATCTTATGCAATAGTCAAAAACTTCAAAGTCTATCAAATGGATGTTAAGTCAACATTCCTAAATGGAGAGTTAAAAAAGTATACATTGAGTAGCTAGAAGGATTCACCCTATCAGAAAAACCTGATATGGTATGCAGATTGAAGAAAGCCCTCTATAGACTTAAGCAAGCCCCTAGAGCTTGGTATGAGAGACTTGATGGATATCTAACAAAAATTGGATTCAAGAAAGGAGAAACAGATTGTAATCTATTTATAAGAGAGACATCTGAAGGACTACTACTTGTAGCTATATTTGTTGATGACGTTATCTTTGGCGTTAATGACAAACTAAGTGCTGAATTTGCTAAGGAGATGCAGAGTGAATTTGAGATGAGCATGATTGGACCTATCAAATACTTTTTGGGATTGAATGTGCAGTAGACAGAGAAAGGTATTTTCATTAATTAGTCCAAGTATGTAAAAGAGATATTAAAGAAAGTCAAGATGGATGATTGCAAGCCAGCAAGGACACCTATGATAACTAGATGCAAGCTTAAAAAAGAAGATGACTCACTAGTAGTAGATATAACATTGTACAAGTCTATGATTGGCAAACTCATTTATCTTACTCAAACTAGACCTGATATTTCCAATGTAGTTGGCATAGTTGGAAGATTTACAGTAGAGCCTAAACAAAGTCACCTTATGGTAGTAAAAAGAATATTTAGATACTTGCAAGGCACTATAGACTATGGTCTATGGTATCCTAATTCAGAAAATGTTGAACTTCATGTGTATACTAATACAAATTGGGCATGATGCATTGATGATAGAAAGAGTACATCATGAGGAGCCATGTTTCTTGGTGACAGACTTGTCACTCAGACAAGCAAGAAGCAAAATTGTATCTCTCAGTGAACAGCAGAAGCGGAGTATGTTGTAGCAGCCCTAAATTGTTCTACAATTGTTTGGATCAAGAAAATGATAAAGGATTTTGGAATTCAGATTGATTATCCTATTGTAATTCATTGTGATAAAACCATCACTATCAATATGTCAAAGAACCCTATGATGCATGCAAAGACCAAACACATTGAGATCAAGTATCACTTCCTAAGAGAGAAAGTAGAAGAGAAAGAAGTTAAGTTGGATTATGTGAGTACTAAAGATTAGTTAGAAGATATATTTACAAAGACCTTGCCAAAAGATACTTTTGAGTATCTCAGGGAGAAGTTGGGAGTAATTCCCTTTCCTCATTCTACTTAGAAGAAAGAAGAAAGAGCATCAGTCCTCAGGGACTGATGGAAGGTTGACTACTCCACCTCATGAGTAGTACTAGTGCTTAAAATAAGTGGTGCCCTTTGCCATTGATGTCAAAGGGGGATTAATATATAGAGTCATGAAAAATAGAAGCAAAGAAGGAGTAATATACTAAGGGGGAGTAGTATTCAGTCATGGAAGTACTTCAGTTGAGGAAATGGAGAATATTGAAGAATATTGCTACATATGAAGGATTCATCCTTGGGGGAGTTTTGATGAGGAAATGGAGAATATTATAAAGGAATTTTTCATTTGAATTGGCGGTAGTTTTTCATTCCATATGTTGCCATCAGTTCCAAAGGGGGAGATTGTTGGAGATTTGCTAGCAGGCCAGTACTGACTGTATGTTTGTCATTGATGACAACATATGGTAAGTAGCATGCATGGAAGACTTATGCAATAAGCCTTGAGTATAAGTAGCATGGACACATCATTTGCATGATATCATGGATGTAGAGGTTAACTATTAGTACAGACAGTTATATAGCAGCTTGTGTTAGTAGTGTTCCTAACAGAGTTACAGGAAGTGTTCTATGAATTATTGTTTGTATAGTTATCTTGGAGCCTTGTAAGTTTGGATATGTGATGGAGACATGTTAGTGATGTTACATTCATGGATGCAGAGTCTAATGATCAGTAGAAGTGAATTTATGCAGTCGTTATTCACCAATAGTAGTTTCCTGTGTTTATTCAGAAGAGTCGACAAAGATTATATTGGTTAAGGAGTTGCACCTATCATTTCGGTATGCACCCTTGGATTAGTGCTTGGAGAAGAGTTAGTAATGTTCGGTTAAGAGCACATGATGTAATTTAGCTTGAGGAGAAAGTTTCAGTTACTTTGGTAGAGTTGATAGTGTGTAGCGTGCATCTACATTTATTATTATTGGACAAGTCCCAGAATGTGTTGCGTACTTAGTAGACCCGACATAATTATTGTTGGAGTATGTTATAGTTTATCTAATATGATATCAAGGTGGTTCTAATAGGCTGACTTGATTATATCATTTAGAGGAAAGATATTTATATGCAGTCATTTGTGATTGCTAAGGTGTGGTTCATAGTTGATTGTGAAGAGCAGAGCAAAGTGTGCGAAGTATTGAGCCATCAGTAGAAGGTCTATCTGACCAAGTAAAGAGTTAGTGCTATACATTGGAACTGATCCAGACAATAAGTCAAAGTGTAGTTCACTAAGATCCAGATATAGTGTGTATCTGTTATTCAGAAGGTTGTAGCCTTCACCCCTTTGAGCAATGTGCTCTCAGACAATGCATCCTCACCCCTAACAAGGTTAATTGTAAAAGAATCCTAACAGGGTCTGACCCTTGACCAGGTCACTGTACTAAATGCATTGTAAAGACAACTTCTAATAGGTTTAAGGTTCTTCTAGCAAGGATCATAATGCACTAGTGTATATTATTAGTGGGTGTCCATTCCCACAGGGATTTTTACCTATTTAGGTTTCCTCGTAACCAAAATATTGGTGTTGTGTTCAAGTGTTCTTACATTATGTTTATGCTTTATGTTTAAGTATACTTAATTGAATAAAGAATTGAAACTTGTAGATAACTGATTCACCCCCCCCCCCTATCAGTTATCTCTTGGGACTATTCCTAACATATATAGCTATATATTATTAGACATCATGGATGGTGGGCTAATAGCCCCATAAGATCTATTTTCATGAACAAATCAAGAGAATGAGAGATTGGGGGTCTTGATCAATAATGATAGTAACACAAGTGTTTATAGGAACACTTTTATATCCATTCTTGATAGCCTTGTTAGTATTAGGGATGGCATTAAGGTCACTAGTGCCTATTCAATATATGTTATAAAGGCTAATCTTTCCAAGAAGAGGTAAGAGGTTTGTGATGGCTTGTCTCTTATAGAGGTTTAGGGTTTAGTGCCCAAAGAAAAATTGAAAGGGAAATTTTTCCGATCATACTTGGGAAAGAATTTGGTTAAGGGATATTAGGTGACTAGATGTCAGGATCCCATGATGGCCACTTTGATATACCCTTACTTTCTTGATGCTCATGATTTTTATCCAAATAATGAGAAAATTTCACTCTTATTTTCATTATATCTATATGACAAGGTTCATTTAGGGAAGGTCATGAACTACATTTATTTTCCACCATATCTAGGATAGGATTGTGGCAGGCTTACTGATAGAGATGTTTATCATTCAGCTGGTCGACAAATACTAGCACAAAGGGAAATTTTTGGCTAGAGGGAACCCACTATTTGATGCAAAGTGGGAAATAAAGGTGGTGGATAGATAAAAATGAATGATCAAACTTGAGAGGCTTGGCACTACAATCCCACTAGCCCCTAAGGCACACAAATAGCCCAAATACCCCAAATCACTCCAACACCTTCCCAAAGGCTAGAGTGAATGTAAATGGCACAAACAAGATGGATTTGACAAGATTCAATCATTTTTAGGCTCTTATGCAATACCCAATGGCCAAATTGTTCAAACTGCCTACTAGGCTTAATTGCCCCTTAACTAGCCCTGTTGGGACTGTTTCTTCTTGTTTTCTCTTACTTTTTCCAAAACAATAACCAAAAAAATTATTTATTTGGATACCCTTTTTGGGTTTACACAACATACTAGAATATTTGGTAGGGTTGTTTTGGAGAACTATCTGCTGCTCACACTAGTAACCCCTTTTTAGGCCAAAAAAATGGTCGTTTAACAAAGCAAGTGTCAACCAATCTTATCACAAAGATGAAAAACTTTCAAAAGTTACATATTATGGTGAAAAACTAAAAAATATCCCCTTTTATTGATTCCAAGTCTCTTCCAAGTATCCAACTCCCAACTAGGCTCTCTAGGGCCTCCAAATCAAGGGTTTGATAAAAAAACATCTCCCAAGAATTCATGATCAATATAATGGATGGATCACCTTTAGATCATTCATATACAACTCTCCAAATCATAAAATACCCCTCTCCTTAACGTAGATTAATGGCGTCTATACCCATGGCACCATTTTCTTCATAAAATCTCATGTAATTAGTACTTTCATTATTTCTTACCCTACAAATATGGATCATTCATGCATTATAATGTGTTAGTACAATATAATACACCTATTTTATTCATCCCCAACCATAGCTACCATAGAAAAATAGATGTATCAAGATTTCACCATTGAAACACTTGCCCAATCAAAGACTGTCACGGTACAGTTAGCCTTGAGGGCTTTAAATCAATTCAAAATTACTTTAAGAGAATGAAAAAACTATGTATAAACATTCAAAAATGCCTCCCAATGATTTAAATCAAAGAAACAATCAATAAAGATCACAAAAGTGCAAGAAAAGCATTGTTTATTTCTCAAAAATGGGTACAGTCTAGATTTTCATCAACACCAGTCTATACACCATGAACCTCTACCTTCACAAAGGACCCAACTATGTTTTAATAACCTCCCAAACTAACTTCAATTGGTTGGGTCATTTAAAACACCATAAACAACTCCTAATCTTATTTCCCACCAAATCGACAACTAGCCGTTGGGATTCAAAATTTAAATTTCTAACTTTAAAACTAATGCAAACTACTTATCCAAACCAATCCAAATTGATGGATTTGACATAAAGGGATCAAATAAACCTATTCAGATCCTAATCTACCCTTTTTGACCCTTAGAGATCATCATGGCTCATTTTACATTATTTTTCTCCTGAGGTCCTTACCAGGACCTCTAGGAGATTTACAAATTTGATCAAATTGATCATTACAGATCTTCATGATTGGTTTTAATATATCCCAATTGACAAGTGGGATAGTCTTCTTTTATTCCACCATTCCTAGTTTGTGACCCATGCACTTAGGGGATCTCATTGATATTGCTCTTGCATCATACACCCCACCTTCAAAAGAGCTCTTGTCCCAAGAGCCAATGCTCTTTATCCTTAAGCCTCCCATCTACCTATATCATTTCCTACTCCTTGAGACATGCAACTTGTTCTTCTCCTGATGAAGTTCACCTGCAATCAAACTATTAGGATAAAAAAACAAATTTGTGCACTTGTTACCATTAATGGCAACCTTACTCCTTGCTGATTGTGGACAATCATCTTTTACCCTTGCAAAAGGCTTCATAGCTTGTTGTCTGAGGTCACAAAGACCCTTTCCCTTATCCTTCATGGATAGGATCACATCCCTATTCATTTTTTCTACTATAGGACACCATAGTGTACCTATCAACCCTTCATTCTCAGTCACTACCTTCTTGCAATCAAAATTCTGATTTTTGCCTTCAACAATCACATTCTTCAAGACCATAAGAGATGGTTTATGCTGCAGACCTATCCCTTCATGGTGACCCTTCCTTTTCTCCTTCAATTTCACATACTCCTTTCCAAAATAAACAATCCTCTCCATGCCATCACCCTGTAAAGGATTCAAATGAAATTTCACACCATCCTTATGCACCACATAGACATTAGATGAACCAAAATGAATTGTGTTCCTTGAGGCTTGCCAAGGCTTCCAAGGATTACATGAAAACATGTCATAGGGATGATATCGCATATAACTCTATCCCTATATTCCCCTATAGAGAAATCAATTATTTCTTGCTCCCTTACAACAATGTTTTGAGTATCACTTACCCAAGATGCTTTATATGGCTTATAAATTAGAAACTTCTTCAATCCTAGTTTGTTAACAATTTCATATGACACTAAATTGTCAAAGGAACTAGAGACTATTATCATTTTACAAATGTTACCATTTCTCATGCAATTGGTCCTAAAGATGGATGCTTTTACCTCCTTTTATTGCTGCATTCCTCTTCTCACCATCAATAAATCTTCTTCCAAGATTGGATCCGCATTATAGGACTTCTTTTCCTCCTCTTCTCCTTGGGTTAAGAAAAATATCCTCTCCACCTTCTTTAAAAACATTCCTTTCTCAAGGCACTTGTAGGATTGATATCCTACTCCTCCACATGTGAGGCACGTACCTGTGAAGACACCATTACCCCTGTCATACCTATTGTTGGAGATTTGCCAGCAAGCCAGTACTGATTGTATGTTTTTCATTGATGACAACATATGGAAAGTAGCATGTGTGGAAGACTTATGTAGTAAGATTTTAGTATATATAGCATGGACATGATATTAGTATGATATCATGGGCACAGAGGTTAATTGTTAGTATAGATAGTTATATAAGCAGTTAGTGTCAGCAGTGTTCCTGACAGAGTAATAGGCATTGTTCTGTGTATGGTTTTCCATATAGTTATCATGGAGCCTTGTGTGCTTGGATATATGTTGAAGACATGTTAGTGATGTTACATTCATGGAAGCAGAGTCTAATGATCAATAGAAGTGAAGTTATGCAGTCTCTATTCACCAGTAATAGTTTCCTGTGTGTATTTAGAAGAGCCGACATAGATTTTATTGGTTCTAGAGTTGTGCCTATCATTTGGGTATGCACCCTTGGATTTAAGCTTAGAGAAGAGTTAGTGATGTTCGGTCAAGAGTGCATTAAGTAATTCAGCTTGAGGAGAAAGATCCAGTTGTTTTGGTAGAGCCGACAGTGTGTAGCGTGCATCTACAATTATCTTATTGGACAGGTCCCAGATTGTGTTGCGTGCTTAGTAGAGCTAACTAAATTGTTATTGAAATTTTTTATGGTTTCTCTAATATGATTTCAAGGGGGTTCTAATAGGCTGACTTGATTATATCATTTAGAGGATAGATATTTATAGGCAGTTATTTGTGATTTCTTGAGTGTGGTTCATAGTTGATTAAAAAGGAGCAGAGCATAGTGTGTGAAGTGTTGAGCCATTAGAAGAAGGTCGATGTGACCAAGTAAAGTGTTTGTGTTATACATTGGAATTGATCTAGACAACAGGTCTAAGTGTAGTTCACCAAGATCCAGATATAGTGTGTATCTGTTATTCAAAAGGTTGTAGCCTTCACCCCTTTGAGAAGTGAGCTCTCAGATAGTGCATCCTCTCCCCTAATAGGGGATATTGTAAAAGACTTCTGACAAGGTCCGACCCTTGACCAGGTCTACTGTACTAAATATATTGTAAAGCAACTCCTAACAGGGTTAAGGATCTTCTAACAAGGATCATAATACACTAGTACAAAATATTATTGGGTGTCAATTCCCACCAGGGTTTTTACCTATTTGGGTTTCCTCATAACCAAAATATTGGTGTTGTGTTCAAGTGTTCTTTCATTGTGTTTATGCTTTATGTTTAAGTATACTTAATTGGACAAAGAATTGAATCTTGTAGATAACTGATTCACCCCCCCCTCTCAGTTATCTCTTGGGACTATTCCTAACAATTGGTATCAAAGCCAAGTGCCTCGGAGAGAAATTTTAATAGCTTGAGGTTGATCAGATGGCATACTTCAGAAAAGAAAGTCCTAAGTTTGATGGATAAAATTATCTTGATTGGAAGAACAAGATGGTGACTCATTTACAGTGCATTGCTTTTGAAGTTTTTGATGTAACTATCAAAGTAGCCAAGATCCCTACCTTAGAAGACCTTGCAAAGGATGATGCTACTAAAAGGAAAAAGGAATTTTTTCATCATAATTCTATGGCTAAAGAAGCCCTTATCAGCTCCTTATCTGATAGTGAATTTTCAAAGATAAAGAAAGTAGACACCACCCACAAAATATGGAAGTACCTAGAAGACATATTTGAAGGAGACAAACAAGAAAAGGATGCATGCATAAATACATGGAAGAAAAGATAGAATGCATTAGAGATGCTTCTTGAAGAAAACATCAGAGCTTACAATCAAAGGATCAATGAAGCAGTTGCTGGAATCAAGAACAATGGTGGAGAGATCTCAGAGGAAGACATTATGGACAAATTGATGACTACTCTCACTCTTGAATATGAAAAAAAGATTAACATCCTTGATGAGACCATGAAACTTACATCAAATTTTAAGAGAGAGACCTTGATCAACAAAATATTAGCTTTTGAGATTTCAAGATTGAAGACAGAACCTAAAAGTGAGACAACCTTCAAAGCAACAATTCATGGTAAGAAATCAGCAAACACTTCTTGTTATTTTGATGATGATGATGAAGATAAAACACTAGATGAATTCATTGCTATGATTTCCAAAAGAGGGAAGAAAGGAAAAGTAAAATATGAAGGTCAATTTCCATTTAAATGCTTTTCATGTAATAAGATTGGTCACTTTGCATCTAAATGTCCCTTAAGGGCTAGAAAGTTAAAAAATGACTACAAGCCTAAATTCTCTAAGGAATGTTATTATGCTAGAGATGGAGTTTCAGATGATGATTCAACTGAAGAAGAAATTGGATTTATTGCTATCATAGAGAAAATGAACGATAAGATAGATCATGAAGATGAGAAAGAGAAACAAGAGCTAGCATTGATTTCCCAAGCTGATATAAGGATAGACTAGATTATAGATAGTGGTTGTTCACATCACATGACAGGTGATAAAAATAGATTTGTTCATCTAGACAAATACAATGGTGGCATGGTTAGATTTGGAGATAACACTCCTAAACCCATCATTGGTAGAGGAGCCATCACTTTGGATGGAAAGAATAGTACTGATGATGTTCTCTATGTAGATGGTTTGAAACATAACCTTCTTAGTGTTGGATAGTTACCTGGAAAAGCCTATCAATTGAAATTCAAAGATGACAAATACATCATTAACAACAAGGATGGTGTTATGATTGCATTAGGCTCAAAGACTAGAGGTAATGTTTTCCAACTCAATTCAGAAGCTAGTTGTTTTGTTGCTAAAGTTGATGATAGTTGGTTGTGGCATAAAAGACTATGTCATATCAATTTTGATAACATAGTAAAGATAAGAAATGTAAAGGTAGTAAGAGATCTACCTAGCATAGCAAAGCCAGTTGATACTATATGCAGGGAATGTGTGATGGGAAAGCATGTGAGAAATTCATTCAGGAGAAAGCACAATTCAGCAAAGAACAAGTTGGATCTGATTCATACTGACCTATGTGGTCCAACTCAAACAAGATCATACTATGGTAAAAGGTATTTTATTTTTTTTGTTGATGATTATACTAGGATGATGTGGGTTGCATTCTTGAAAGATAAGTCAAAAGCATTTGAGAAGTTCAAAATAATCAAAGCCAAGGTTGAGAATGAATCTGAACTAAAGATAAAATGTTTGAGATCGGATAGAGGAGGAGAATTCACCTCTGACAAATTATATGAGTACTACAAAGAACATGGAATAAAGAGACAATTGAGTGCACCTAGAACCCCTCAGCAGAATGTAATTGTAGAGAGAAGGAATAGAATCATCCTTGATACAATGCGCACTATCATGATTGAAGGAAAAGTTGCACACACCTATTGGAGAGATGCGATCAATACAACAGTCTACACCATCAATAGAATTCAATTGAGGCCTGGCGTTGACAAAACACCATATGAGCTATGGTTTGGTAATGTTCCCATAGTAATATACTTCAGAATCTTTGGAAGCAAGTGCTACATCAAGAGGGATGAAGCAGTAGGCAAGTTTGATGCAAGAAGTGATGAAGGTATTTTCCTCGATTACTCTACTAAAAGTAAAGCTTATAGATGTTTCATTTTAAGATTGAAAAAGATCATTTAAAGTGCTCATGTTAAGATTGATGAAAATTTTATGGTTCAAGAAAGATATCATGATTACTCACCCATGATTAAAGAAGAACCTAGACCCTCTACTAGTGAGACAGTTATTGAAGAAATGTTTGATAGTTTTGATGTGTTATTCAATTACCCTGAGACAAGTGAAGAAGATACTCCTAAGGCTGATGATTCAGCATCACCTAAAGTTCCAAAGTTTACATCTAGAAACCATTCCAAGAAATACATCATTGGAGATCAGAGCGGCAAAGTCTTAACAAGATCTCAAGCAAAGAACTCAGCTAGCAGTGAAGTAGTATGTTTACTATCTCAGATTGAACCTTAAGTGTTGAAGATGCTTGTAATGATTCAGATTGGCATGATGCTATGAAAGAAGAACTTGATCAGATTATTAAGAATGAAACTTGGGAACTAGTCCCAAGACCTAGTGATAAGAATGTGATTGGAACAAAGTGGATATTTAGAAACAAGATGATTGAAGATGGTACGGTACTAAGAAATAAAGCAAGGTTAGTATGTAAGGGATGTGCGCAAAGAGAAGGCATTGATTATTTAGACACATTTGCACCTGTGAGCAAATTAGAAGCTATTAAGTGTTTCTAGCTTATGCTACAGTCAAAAACTTAAAAGTTTATCAAATTGATGTCAAGTCAACATTCCTGAATGGAGATTTGAAATAAGAAGTATACATTGAGTAGCCAGAAGGATTCACCTTATCAGATAGACCTGATATGGTATGCAAATTGAAGAATGCCCTCTATGGACTTAAGCAAGCCCCTAGAGCATGGTATGAGAGACTAGATGGATATCTAACAAAGATTGGATTCAAGAAAGGAGCAGAAAACTATAATCTATTCATAAGAGAGACATCTGAAGGTTTACTACTTGTAGCTATATTTGTTGATGACATTATCTTTGGAGGTAATGACAAACTTAGTACTGAATTTGCTAAGGAAATGCAAAATGAATTTGAGATGAGTATGATTGGTCCTATAAAATACTTTTTGGGATTGAATGTGCAACAGAAAGAGAAAGGTATTTTCATTAATCAGCCCAAGTATGTGAAATAAATATTAAAGAAATTCAAGATGGATGATTGCATCCAGTAGGGACTCCTATGATAACTGGATGCAAGCTTACAAAAGAAGATGACTCACCAGAAATAGATATAACATTGTACAAGTCTATGATTGTGATGAAGGGTGCTCCCCTTAATACCACAAACACATAACAGAAATAGAGAAACAACAACAATATGCAAGAACAGAAAATTGGCTTCTTATTATCTCCACAAATGTGGAATTACAAACTTTCAGAATTACAATATGCAAAGCCTCATGGGCATTCCCTTACAATATTCTGTAGGACAAAGCCTCGAACTATTACCCAAATCTACTACCCAGAACTATTCTGAACTGCCTAAGACAATAATACAGCCTTCCTTATATAGGCAATTTTCCACCGCCTGGGAAGGTTCCAGAATTTTAGCCAATAAGGCCGACCAAACTTAGAATTATTTTATTTTACATTTTATTACATCATAGTCGGCTCAAGATAACCTTTGAAACCTGAACAGAAATTTTGAAGAAAATTATTTTTCGCCATTTCGGGAGGCCCAACTTCCGAAGACCATAAGTCATCACCAGTTGACCCGATCAGCTATTATAACCCCATTTCAGAAATGCCACGAAGCGCTCTATAGGCTTGACCAGTGCAAGTGCCCATGACCCAAATTTTTGACCTCATCCGGGGCCTCTAAAGCTTTCAAAACTGAGTTCAAAGTTTCTGTACCCTGCTGCCAATACCAAAAATCTTCAATATCTTCCAATATACACTTGATCTGGCAATGAAACTTTACTGGCAGACTTATATGACCAAAATCAACCTCCAAAAAAGAAATCAGATCATTCTGAGCACATACAAAAATTACCAAAAATAGTAACTTTCCATAAATAGCAGCTCTACACAAAATAGCCCTTATTGAATACAAAAATAGAAATATTTTTGGGTGATGCAAGATTGCTCTTACACCCAGGATGCTCCTGCATCAGACACCTAGGGTAATTTGAGAAGTGACCTTGACACGACTCAGGTGTGCAGAGGAAAACCAAGACGGCTAACCTCCTCCTTTGTCAGCCATGATGAATCTTCAACAGGTCATCCTTTCCACTTGACCAGATATTCTTAATATGCCCTGTTTCTTGTGCTTCTACCAACACGACTGTCCAGTATATCTTCGATCTCCTTAGTGTCTGAACTAGTTGCTGAAATACTCCACTGTGCTGTTGTGATCACATCTTCAACACCTCCTTCATGATACACTGTCAGATCTGAAATGTTAAACACTGGTGAAATATTTAGCTCAGTAGGCAATTCTACCTCATATGCATTTCCTGAATCATGCTTCTTCAGTATCTTACATGGCCCAAACTTCTTCATTTTCAGCTTGTTATATGTACCAACCAAAAATCGCTCCTTTCGCAAATGAACCATGACTTCATCACCAACCTGAAATTCCTTATACCTCCTTTTCGCATCTGCCTTAGCCTTATACTGTGCATTCATCTTGGTAATATGCTTCCTCACCTCCCCATGGATGTTCTTCAAGTGTTCTGCAAAATCCTCAGCTTCAGCACTACTTATTTCTCCTTTATCTATCTTTCTCAATTCAGATGCATTTCTTGGACTACTTCCATATACAATCTGGAATGGTGATTTACTAGTGCTCCTATTGACAGAATTATTGTATGCAAATTTTGCCTGTGGTAAAATCAAATCCCATCTCGTTGGCTTATCTCCAACCAAACATCTCAGCAAATTTCCCAAACTCCTATTCACCACCTCTGTCTGTCCATCAGTCTGTGGATGATGTGATGAACTGAACTTCAAATCTATCTGCAACTTCTTCCATAATGTACGCCAGAAATATCCAACAAACTTAGTGTCCCGATCTGAAGCTATGGTCTTTGGCAAACCATGAAGTCTCACTACTTCTCTGAAAAACAATTCTGCTTTATGAACAGCATCATTAGTCTTCTTGCAGGGAATAAAATGTGCCATCTTTGAAAATCTGTCAACTACCACAAAAATTGAATCATGTCCCCGCTGTGTCCTCGGTAAACCAAGAACAAACTCCATGCTGATATCCTCCCAAGGCTTCTCTGGTACAAGTAATGGCTGATACAACCCTGTATTCTGCTTCACTCCTTTCGCCATCTGACATACTCTGCAACTCTGTACAAACTTCTTCACATCTTGCTACAACTGTGGCCAATAATAATTCTCACTAACCAAACCAAGGGTTTTATCATGACCAAAATGTCCAGCCAATCCTCCGCTATGCTTCTCCTTGATGAGATTCTCCCTCATAGAACTTAGTGGAATGCACAACTGACTCCCTCTGAATAGCATATCATCCTGGATGATGAAATCCAACCATTTTGTCCTGTCTAGAGTAACAGGTTCTAGACAAGCTTTCCAAGCTTCACCAAAATCAGGATCCTCTGGATACAAATTCTTGAGTTCCTTGAACCCAACCACTTCAATCTACATTTCTGTCAGCAATAGTTGCCTTCTGCTAAGAGCATCTGCAACCCTATTAGACTTTCCACTCCTGTGTTTCAAAACAAATGTATAACTCTACAAAAACTCAACCCATTTCAAATGCCTTTGATTCAATTTTCCTTGACTATTCAAATATTGCAAAGCTTGATGATCAGTATACAAAACAAACTCCTTAGGAAGTAGATAATGTCTCCACTTCTTTAATGCCTGAACTATAGCATAAAATTCTTGATCATAAACAGAATATTTCCTCTTGGCATCATTTAACTTCTCACTGAAATAAGCAACAGGTTTACCTTCTTGGCTCATAACAGCTCCTATTGCAGTACCACTAGCATCACAATCTACTTGAAACACCTTATTAAAATTTGGAAGTGCTAAAATAGGTTGTTCTATAACTTTTTGTTTCAACAATTGAAAACTCTTTTCTGCCCCATTAGTCCACTTAAACTCTTTTCTATCCCCTCTCATTGTTTCAGTCAAGGGTCCACAAATACTGCTAAAATTTTTGATAAACTTTCTGTAAAAGCTAGCCAAACCATGAAAAGATCTTACCTCAGTAGCACTCCTTGGAGTAGGCCATTCAAGGATAGCCTATACCTTCTCTGGGTCCATTTTTAGACCTTCTGCTAAAACTAAAAATCCCAAATACACTAACTCTTTCTTCACAAAACTGCACTTCTTCAAATTAATCAACAATTTCTCTTCTCTCAGCTTCTCAAATACCATATGAATATGCATCATATGCTCCTCCAATGTCTTACTAAAGATCAAAATATCATCTAGGTAAACAATGACAAACTTACCCAGAAATTCTTTCAAAACCTCATTCATGAGCCGCATGAAAGTGCTCGGTGCATTGGTTAGCCCAAAAGGCATGACTAACCACTCATATAGTCCTTCCTTGGTCTTGAAGGCATTCTTCCATTCATCTCCTTCTCTAATCCGAATCTGATGATATCCACTTTTTAGATCTATCTTTAAAAAATACACAGCTCCACTCAAATAATCCATAATATCATCCATTCGTGGCAATGGAAACCTGTACTTGATTATGATCTTATTTATTGCCCTAGAATCTGTACACATCCTCCATTCTCCATTCTTCTTTGGTGCTAATACTGCTGGTACAGCACAAGGACTCAGACTCTCACGGATCAATCCTTTCTATAACAACTCATGTACTTGTCTGTTCAACTCCTCACTTTCTACAGGTGTCATTCTGTGTGCTGCCTTGTTCGGAAAACTCACTCTTGGGATCAAGTCCATCTGATGACTGATCTTCCTGACTGGTGGTAATCCATCAGGCATGATATCGGATACAATATCCTGAAACTCATTCAACAAATCTGCAACTTCTACAGGAACATCTTCTACTTTCTCTTTACCAGCTTTTGGAATTAAAGAAAAACATATATGCTCATGCCTCATACCATCTAGAAAATTTCTTCCATCAACAAAAGTTATCCTTGCATTACCACATACCTTTTCTTCAGTCTCCTTCAATGGTTTTAGCTTATGCCGCACTCCATCCTTTGTCAGGGAATAGGTATTCGCACGACCATCATGTACAGCACATCTGTCAAACTGCCATGGTCTACCCAACAACATATGACATGCATCCATAGATATGATATCACACAATACCTCATCTTGGTATCCGCCAATCTTGAACTTCACCAGACATTGTTCATTGACCATGACCTTGTGGTCATCCTGTACCCAGGCAATCCGATATGGATGTGGGTGTTCCTGTCTCTTGAGCTTCAACTTTGTCACCATCTCTTCTGACACCAAATTGTCAGTGCTTCCACTATCAATAATCACATCACAACATTTACCTTCACACTTGCACTTGGTGCGAAACAGGCTCCTCCTTTGCTCAGGTTCATTCTCACCACTCAACAGGACTCTTCTGTTAATCAACGTTTCTCCTCTTTCAGCATCTTTAGAATTTGATGATCTGGCATCTTCATCTACATGTGCAACTCTGGCCTGGCCTTCATTTCTCCTGTCTGTTCTGCCTTGGTGCTGAGGACATTCAAATGCCCTATGACCTTCTTCTCCACAGTGAAAACATGTTCCACGGAAGCCACCTCTTCCAGATCCTTGTCCTCTTCCTCTTCCTCTCTGATCTCTATTATTCTGATCTTGGAAGTGATTGGAATTATTTCCTCACTGATTCTGACTGCTACTGGCCTCATCCTTCTTTTTTGGATCTTCATTTCGGCCACCGTATGACCGTCCACCAGATCGTCCACCGTGACCTCTTCCATTTTGTCTACTTTCAAACTTCTTGTTCAGCTTTTCCTCTACTTTTAGGGCAAACTGGTATGCCTCTTCAATACTGTTCATTCAAACCAGATTCAGCTGCTAAATGCTTGGCCTTAACCCATTAAGGTATCGGGCAACTTTCTCCTTATCAGCTTCTGCATGGCCTGTTCTGATGAGAAGTCGATAGAACTCCTCTGTATACTCCTGAACAGATCTTCCTGCTTGCTTCAAACTCTACATTTTCTTCAGTAGGTCAAGCTCATAATCAACAGGAATGAAATGTCACTTCAATTTATCCACCATCTGATCCCATCTTGTGATTTTATCTTTCCCTCTTCTATTTCGCTCCAACTGAATTTCTTGCCACCAGATCTTCGCATGACCTTTCAATCTAGCCTTCGCAAATTTGACCCTATCAGGATCGTCAACATCTTCGTACTTAAAATATTCCTCACATTCATTGATCCAGTCAATCAATTCCTCTGGGTTAAGATTTCCAGAAAATGTAGGAACCTCAATCTTAGGTCTTTTCCCAATCTTGGAAATGGCCTGAAAAAGTCTTTCTTCCTCCTGGTTCACAATTTCGGCTTCTCCTTCTTGATATTCTTCTTCGGCTTCATCCTCGCTTTCGTCTCTGACATTGAGATTCATTCCTCTGTGAATCTCTTCTTGCAATGCTCACACTTGTCTCTACAGCTCTCTAACCTCAGGTGTCACAGCACCAGCTCTTCCGCCACGTTCTCGTCGTGGAGGCATTTTCGCGATGTGCGCTGAAACCCTAGCCACGGTCTTGGTGCAAACTGCCTCACAGTCGGCGATCTGTTTACACACTCAAGAACTCCTGCTCTGATATCACTTGATGAAGGGTGCTCCCCTTAATACCACAAACACATAACAGAAATAGAGAAACAACAACAATATGCAAGAACAGAAAATTGGCTTCTTATTATCTCCACAAATGTGGAATTACAAACTTTCAGAATTACAATACGCAAAGCTTCATGGGCATTCCCTTACAATATTCTATAGGACAAAGCCTCGAACTATTACCCAGATCTACTACCCAGAACTATTCTGAACTGCCTAAGACAATAATACAGCCTTCCTTATATAGGCAATTTTCCACCGCCTGGGAAGGTTCCAGAATTTTAGCCAATAAGGCCGACCAAACTTAGAATTATTTTATTTTACATTTTATTACATCATAGTCAGCTCAAGATAACCTTTGAAACCCGAACAGAAATTTTGAAGAAAATTATTTTTCGCCATTTCGGGAGGCCCAACTTCCGAAGACCATAAGTCATCACCAGTTGACCCGATCGGCTATTATAACCCCATTTCAGAAATGCCACGAAGCGCTCTACAGGCTTGACCAATGCAAGTGCCCGTCACCCAAATTTTTGACCTCATCCGGGGCCTCTAAAGCCTTCAAAACTGAGTTCAAAGTTTCTGTACCCTGCTGCCAATACCAAAAATCTTCAATATCTTCCAATATACACTTGATCTGGCAATGAAACTTTACTGGCAGACTTATATGACCAAAATCAACCTCCAAGAAAGAAATCAGATCATTCTGAGCACATACAAAAATTACCAAAAATAGTAACTTTCCATAAATAGCAGCTCTACACAAAATAGCCCTTATTGAATACAAAAATAGAAATATTTTTGGGTGATGCAAGATTGCTCTTACACCCAGGATGCTCTTGCATCAGATTGGTAAACTTATTTATCTTAATCAAACTAGACCTAATATTTCCAATGCAGTTGGCATAGTTGGAAGATTTGTAGCAGAGCCTAAACAAAGTCACCTCATGGCTGTAAAAAGGATATTCAGATACTTGTAAGGCACTATAGACTATGGTCTATGGTATCCTAATTCAGAAATGTTGAGCTTCATGTGTACACTAATGAAAATTGGGCAGGATGCATTGATGACAGAAAGAGTACATCAGGTGGAGCAGTGTTTCTTGGTGATAGACTTGTCACTTGGACAAGAAAGAAATAGAATTTTATTTCTCAGTCAACAACTGAAGTGGAGTATGTTGTAGCAGCCTTGAATTGTTCTACAATTTTTTGCATCAAGCAGATGATAAAGGATTTTGGAATTCAGATTGATTATCCTATTGTTATTCACTATGATAACACTAGCACTATCAATATGTCGAATAACCCTATGATGCATGCAAAGATAAAGCACATTGAGATCGAGTATCACTTCCTAAGAGAGAAAGTGGTAGAGAAAGAAGTCAAGATGGACTATGTGAGTACTAAAGATCAGTTGGAAGACATATTCACAAAGCCCTTGCCAAAAGATACTTTTGAGTATCTCAGGGAGAAGTTGGGAGTAATTCCCTTCTCTGATTCTACTTAGAAGAAAGAAGGAAAAGCATCAGTCCTCAGGGACTGATGGATGGTTGACTACTCTACTTCTAGAGTAGTACCGGTGCTTAAACTAATTGGTGCCCTTTTCCATTGATGTCAAAGGGGGAGTAATATATAGTCATGAAAAATAGAAGTAAAAAGGAAGAGTAATATACTAAGGGGAAGTAGTATTTAGTTATGACAACAATTTAGTTGAGGAAATAGAGAATGTTGAAAAATATTGCAGTAGATGGAGGACTCATCTTTGGGGGAGTTTTGAAGAGGAAATGGAGAATGTTATAAAATAAATGTTCATTTGGATTGGTGGAATTTTTCATTCCATATGTTGCCATCAATGCCAAATGGGGAGATTGTTGGAGATTTGCCAACAGGCCAGTACTAACTGTATGTTTTTCACTGATGACAACATATGGAAAGTAGCATGCGTGGAAGACTTATGCAGTAAGCTTTCAGTATATATAGCATGGACATGATATCAGTATGATATCATGGGCACAGAGGTTAACTGTTAGTACAAATAGTTAAATAAGTAGCTGGTGTCAGCAGTGTTCCTGATAGAGTAACAGGCATTGTTCTGTGTATGGTTTTCCATACAGTTATCATGGAGCCTTGTGCACTTGGATATATGTTGAAGACATGTTATTAATGTTAAATTTATGGATGCAAAGTCTAGTGATCTATAGAAGTGAAGTTATGCAGTCGCTATTCACTAGTAATAGTTTCCTGTGTGTATTCAGAAGAGCCGACAAAGATTTTATTGGTTCTGGAGTTGTGCCTATTGTTTGGGTATGGACCCTTGGATTTAAGCTTAGACAAGAGTTAGTGATGTTTTTTCAAGAGCGCATGAAGTAATTTAGCTTGAGGAGAAAGGTCTAGTTGTTTTGGTAGAGCCGACAGTGTGTAGCGTGCGTCTACAATTATCTTATTGGACAGGTCCCAGAATGTGTTGCATGCTTAGTAGAGCTGACTGAATTGTTATTGAAGTTTGTTATGGTTTCTCTAATATGATTTCAAGGGGGTTCTAATAGGATAAATTGATTATATCATTTAGAGGATAGATATTTATACGCAGTCATTTGTGATTGCTTGAGTGTGGTTCACAGTTGATTAAAAAAGAGCAGAGCAGAGTGTGCAAAGTGTTGAACCATCAAAAGAAGGTCTATGTGACCAAGTAAAGTGTTTGTGCTATACATTGGAATTGATCCAAACAATAGGTCTAAGTTTAGTTCACCAAGATCCAGATATAGTGTGTATCTATTATTCAGAAGGATGTAGCCTTCACCCCTTTGAGCAGTGAGCTCTTGGACAATGCGTCCTCTCCCCTAACAGGGACTATTGTAAAAGACTCCTGACAGGGTCCAACCCTTGACCAAGTCTATTGTACTAAATATATTGTAAATAAAATCCTAATATTGTTAAGGATCTTCTAACAAGGATCATAATACACTAGTGGAGAATATTAGTGGGTGTCAATTCCCACTGGGGTTTTTACCTATTTGGGTTTCCCCGTAACCAAAATATTGGTGTTGTGATCAAGTGTTCTTTCATTGTGTTTATTCTTTATGTTTAAGTATACTTAATTGGACAAAGAATTGAATCTTGTAGATAATTGATTCACCCCCCCCCCTCTCAGTTATCTCTTAGGACTATTCCTAACACCTATTACCTCCTCTAGGCTTAGATTTACTAACAACTTCCTTGCCTTTGTCATTAGCATCTTGCACTTTCCCTTCATTGGACCTGCCTCCTCTTCCTCTAATGGATTTTCCTCTTCCATTTCCCTATCTTTCTTGTTTCCTCTTCAATTTATCCTTAGCCTTCATGGACAACTTGAAGTATTCCTCCAATGTCCTAGGAGTAGCCATGCTCATCTCATCCTGTATGTTATATCTCAGTCCTCCAAGATACCTTGAAACCTTTTCCTCTACATAATCATCATTTCCTACCCTGATATCCAACTTATGACACTCCTCACTGTACTTGGGGAAATCCATGTCCTTTTTCTTCAGCCCTTGTATCCTCTTGTAAAGCAAAACCTTGTAGTCTTTAGGAAGGAATTTTTCCTTCATCTTCTCCATCATCCTTGGCCAAGAAGAAATCTTTGACCAACCCTTTCTCAACCTATCTTCTTGTAGGTTATCCCACCATAGTAAAGCATGTCCTTTCAATTTGGACTTGGCTATCTTCACTTTCATTTTCTCTTCCACATCATCACAATCAAAGCAATTTTCTAGGGCACTGAACCAATCTAGTAAGAACTCATCATCCATCCTCCCATCAAACATAGGAAGTTAAACTCTTACCTTGGACTCACCAAGTCTCATAGCCTTCGAGATCCTCTCTAACCTTGCATCTTCAGGATGTAATGGTTCCTCCCTTGCATAAAATTGTTCATCACCATCATGGTCTTCTCTTTCTTCATATCTATTCACAAGAATTGTCAATCTTCCCACTTCTTCTCTCAACCTTCTATTGTCTTCCATTTCTTACATTATAATTTTTGAAAATTATGCATTGGTGACTCTCTGGGGGATCTCATCTCCTTCACCTTCTGACATCTTCAAGCACACCTTCAACAGTGGGACACACAAGGAGGGATAGGAACTCCAAGGCTTCAACAATGGAACCAGTACACCAAAATCTTGGCAAGTTGACTATACTGAAGTATATGACTATATTTTGTGTTTTCATTATGTCAACAAAGTTGTATGAATTTTTGGAGTCAGTGCATATTGAAGAAGATCAGAAGTATGGCCAAGTATGGAAGACTAGATAGATAACATAGCACCAAGTGATTAGAGCATCAACACACATGAAAATGATAGAGTTATGACATGCACCCATGAAGATAAGATGCTATGTATGTATTCATGCTAAGTATAAGAGGGCATGATTATATGAGTCAGTATGAGGAAGTTACAGTTAGATGAAGTGGCACAGACAATAAGCGGAAGAACAGGACAAAGCATGTAGAAGACTGTTTGTATTTTGATTAGTGCTTATAATATTATTTTGTAAAGGTTGTGTGCCTATTGTAATTAGGTCATAGACATGTTAATATGAACATATGTAAACATTCTTGAGCCAATTCAATTGGAAGTGGTGTATGTAATTAGTTATAGGCCGACTTGATGAAGAGTTTTATATGTGCATATAAATAAGACATGCACCCTTGTAATTAAGGATGTGATGGCATAGAGAAATTGATAAGAGTAGAGAAAAGGCATGGGAAGATTATTTATTATGTTTTAGTGCTTTACAAGAGGCTAAAGCATAAGTGCACAAAAGGAACTGATCAGACAAGCAGTGTCACAACAATAGTTCACCTTGCAATTATAGTGTATCTGAGATCCAAAAGGTTGTAGCCTTCACCACTTGAGAAATGAGCTCTAGGATAGTGTATCCCCACCCCTAACAGGGTTAATTGTAAAAGAATCCTAATAGGATCTGACCCTTGACTAGGTCACTATACTAAAACATTGTAAAGAACAACTCCTAACAGGGTTGCAAGATCTTCTAACAGGGATCATAATACACTTGTGTAGTTCTTAGTGGTTGTCAATTCCCATTGGAGTTTTTACCTATTTGGGTTTCCCCGTAATCATATTTGGTGTCATGTGTTGTGAATTTTTATCTTATTTACATTAATATTCATTTCAGTAACTAAGCACTTAAGTTAAATTTTAAAGTACAATTAAAAGTAATTAAGTATAGAACACTGATTCACCCCCCCCCCCTCTCAGTGTTCCCATTCCTAACAATTGGTATAAGAGCTCTAGTCTTCTAAAGATAAGTTTAACCACTTGAGGAGATCATGGATAAGGGAGAAATGAAACATCTAAAAAAGAATTTTGAGGCAGCTCTTGAAGACCTTGACAGATCTGAAAAAGAAATTGAAGAACTGAAAGAAAAGGTCACTGATTCTCAAGAAGTCATTAAAATATGGAGAAAAGACTTGAAAGAATGTTCCACAAGTGATTTGGGAAAAATGGTCAAAAAGATAAATGAGGAAAATACATCTCTAAAAGATCAGATTGAAGAGTTAGATGAAAAGCTACTTAACAATCAAGAAGCCTATAAAGAATAGATCAAAGAGAACAAACAGTTGGATGAAGAACTAAGGCAAGAAAACATGAAAATCTTGGAATTAGAAAACATCAAGAAGCAAGTGGAATTTGAACTGACTAAGGAAAAGAACCATATTGACAAATTGGACACAAGCAAGGATCTTATAGAGTCATAATTGTATGCACAGAAGATTAAAGGAGACACCAGTGGTATTGGATTCAATGAAGCTCAAAATCAGATCAATGACATGTGAGCAAGAAAGAAAGCATCAGAAGAATCTACATAAGCCAAGAAGGAAGGAAATCATACTAAAGCTAAAGCTGAACCACCTAAGGATGAGCACAAGCTAGTAAAAAAAACTTGCTATGCCTATAACAAACATGGACGCATAGTAAGAGATTGTAAAGAGGTAAGACCTTTCAATGGTCATTGTTATTCATGAATAAGTTTGGTCATAGAGCTATGAATTATAGATCAAATCAAAGAAATCAAAATCAACAAAATCAAATAAGTCATCCACAGCAGAACATTACATGTTAGATATGCAATTATGTTGTTCACACAGCCAAAGAGTGCAGTATGGTAACCCACATGAATACACCGAGGAATGCCAAGCCTCCAGTCATTTGTCACTCATGTAACAAGGTTGGACACATCTCTAGGTTCTGCATAACAAAAGCGCAAAGACATGAAAGCCCTAAAAAGATAGAAAGTTTAATATTAGAAGAAGCTAGAGAAGTAAAGTTTGTGCAAGCTTCAGAAGATGTGAGCTTGATCTGGAAGGAAGACAAGAAGGACAATGTTGATGAAATAGTTGAGGATGCATTCGCAATGGATGCACCTCCTATTTATGGTTAAATGACCTTCATGGTCATAGGCGGAGCTAGATTAGCTCTAGACCCCTACGTGGCTAGTATACTCACTCTCAGGGTATACACCTTGGACTACAACTATTTGGAGACTATGTGATGCGGTATGCAAGAACGCACTGCCTGATTGTTAATAGAAACAAAGAATGAAATTTACAGTTGCATTTTTTGTTTACGTGACAAGCATTAATGGTAGAAAAGTTTCTTTATAGACATCGAAGATTCATTATTCTCACATTGTATTCTAAGTTGAGCTATTGGAGAGCACATAAGATCAAACAGTGGAATTGTGAAGTGTTGCAGTTGAATCTACCAGTGAAGAAGGAAGATTGATTGTTGTTAAGCCCTAATTCAGATGCTATGATCCAAAAAGCCTAGAAAACCTCTATGAAGTGATTAAGCAAGTAAGTCATGGCTATAATAGTTGTCTTTGATGTTGAAGAAAGGAAAAGATATGTGTTTAAAAAGCATCTATTCAAGTCCACCTTAGATGACCTAGAAGGAGCCTTTTTTAGAACCCCAATGGGTGTCATGCATGTAGAAGACATATGCACGTATGTGTATTGCAAAAAGGAACTAGTTGGATTAAACAAAATTAGATCACACCTATATTCCATGATGAATCTGGATAAATCATTCACTGAAGAGTTCGTGTACCTTGAGAATCACCCTATCATTGAATATACTACTACATTTGAATTCTATGAATCAGAATGGATAAAAATCTTATTGAGCAGGATCCATGATGACCTATTTTGGATAGGTGATGTACCAGTCAAAATCATAGGTGATCTCATTCATGAGATGATAGGTCTATCTAAGACATGCACCATTCTTCCAGTTGGAAAATATGTCAGGAAATTGGCTGAACAAACCTGCAAATCTCTGAGTGATAAGCATGGGATGACAATCAAACCAATTGAGGAGATGGACATCAAATTGATGTTTATGATACTTGGGTACAGGTTTCAACATATAAATAGGGTCAATAGTGTGTTTGTAGCCACTATTCTTACAACCATCAAGATAGTAATGGAGAATGGATAATTCAACTTGTGTGAAATCTTGCATGCACAGTTGATAGATAACATAAGAGCAATAAAGCATGATAAGACCAAAATATTCAAGTTTGGGTCTTTGATAATCTATATGTACTTTCATATAGCTGGGAAGGTATCAAACTTATACTTAGATAAAATTTTACCTATAATGCCTCAAATATCCCTTAAGGCATCAATTGAAAGCACAATGAGAAACTAAATGGAGTTAGAGTTGAAAACCTTTAGGATAAAGATGCAAATGAGGTATAGGATATTTGAAAGCATTATTGATAAATACAAGGACATTATCTATTTTATGGTAGAAACTGACATTACTTGTATGGAGGTTGTTGAGCCTAGAACTAAGTGGATTCATCCACTTGGATATGAAGTGGAGGAACAAGTCTTGGAAGCTTATGCACAAGTTTTACTATCAGCACCCAAGGATCCTAATGAGATTAGATGGGGAACTTATGAGGAAAAGACTAGGGAGGTAGATGTAGTCCTGAATAGTGCAACAACCAAGAGGAAAGCCTTTAAAATTACATATGAAATATTGAAGATTCATGGTTTGACCCAAGAAAACCTGGATAAAGCTAGAGAAGCAAAAATTTCTATGCAAATTGAGAGTGCATCCACTGTGGAAGCTAAGTCTGATGATCCTAAGTTGAAAAAGGTAAAGATTGAGAAATCTAATGATGCAAAGGAAAAGGAGAAGAAGAAAGATGACATCACTCCTGTGACCATTCCTAGTGACTCCAATACACCACCAGAGCCCAATAAGATGTCTAATAGGAAAAAGAAGCTAGTTACAAGTCATCCATTAGCCAGATCCACAAGAAGTAGAGGTAGAAATGTACAAACACCCCCCGAGGTAGGATTCCTACCAAGTCTTCAAGTATTAAGGACTAGAGTGGTAGAGGAAGGAAGATTAGATCAGATATCTAAGTTTTATGATATATATCATGAAATTGACAAATCTAAGATCCATGAGATGCTGATCAAACATATGATCAAGTTCAAGAAGACACTTCTAGAACTAAAAATAGTCATCCCAGATAAAGTATGGGATATTCTAGATACTTTTAAAAGAGAAGCAGTTGAAGAAGATATTAGAATAAGAGAGAAAACATTGGATGCCAATCTACCAGTATGTTCAGTGGAAGAAAAAGCATTATTAATGGATTTGGTGAAGCTGCACCTGAGGAGAAAGATGAGAACATTGCATATAATGAACAAGGATTATGAGATATTAGCCAAGGAGACAGAGAAAGCTTTTGAGAAAGTATTCCTTGAATGACGCATGCAACCTACATCTGCATTCATCACACAAGCACCTTTTGAGCAAGCTAAAGAATTTGAGGTCACATATGCACCTATGATAGGTCCACAAGACTCAACACCCTCAATGAGAGTTCCTGTAGTTGAAATAAAGGTTGCACCCATGCCCACAACCCAAGAAGATAACACAATAATGATTGATAATATGGAGATATCAATGGCGGCCATTGAAAAAGACTTAGACAAATTTGAGGAAGCCTTTGTGAGTACACAAGAGTTAGAAACACTATGTGGTGACAATTCATCTATGCAGCAAGAAGATGTGTTGATCGAGGATTTAACAGGACAAGAAGAAGAAGACGAGAAAGAAAAGGAACCAACAAATGAACCCTCTGCTGAAATGCCTGCACAAACAAAGACAGAAGTAATGGACAACACACCCATCACTCCCATGCCTTCAGTATCATTGTTGTCAAGTTTGACTCCTAACACCACAAGCTTGGACTCTTGGGGAGAAGAATACTTGATCAAGATTAGTGTTCTTTCTATGGAGAAAGCCAAGGAGAAAAAATTAATGAGAAATCCTCTATTTGTTGAGTCAATAGACATCTTGAACAATCTACTACCAATAGAGAAGAAGGTACCAAAAGTGCACTCAGTGGAGGATGTCAACAACATTCTAACAAGCTTCAAGACAAACTTCTCCCACCTAGAAGAATCAGCGGCTAAGGTAGCAGAAGAGAAGTATCTTAAGAAGAGATTGGATGAGCTAACTACAAACTTTTCACTTTACCTCAACTCCTTAAAGGTTGGTCAAGCTTCACTAAAAGAATTTGCAGCCAAAGGAAGGAAACTCATAGCAAACTGCATGAACCAAGAAAAGCTGAATGTAGATCTCTATAAGAAAATTTAGGAGGAAGAGGCTATGATAGATCAAGGAAATTAGTAGAAGATCCCACTATAGATGTAAACATGTGTAACAATGTATACCAGGGACAAGTGGACAAAATAGAAAAGATAGAAAAAGAAATGTCCAAAATAAGGGTAAGGCAAACACCGTTGAGAAATGCTCTTGCACCCTCACTAGATGTCTTGAATCAGAACATCAAGGAGATCAATGCCACTATGGTGACATATGATCAAGGTCCGTGTACACAATTGGAGAAGATAGAAAATTTAACCTATTCTTTGTGTGCACAATAGACACATTGAAGAAATTTTGGTAGAATGAGATTGCTAATCTAAAGATAGCATATCTGGATGTCTTCACTTTTTAAGTACTTGTGAATGCATTTTTTGAGCACCTTTGTCATTAATATCAAAGGGGGAGTATAGTATGTAGAAGGAATAATATGGAGTCGTATAAATGTTGTAAAGAAAAGTATAGTACATAAGGGGAGATATAAGTTAGAGTATGTATTAGAAAATTTTGTATAAGGATACAGTTAGTAACTTCGCCATATTCCTTTGTTGCCATTAATGACAAAGGGGGAGATTATTGGAAAGTTGAATATACTAAAGTATATGACTATATTTAGTGTTGTCATTATGGAAACAAAGTCATATGAAGTTTTGGAGTCAACGCATATTGAAGAAGCTCAGAAATATGGCCAAGTATGGAAGACTGGATAGATAACACAGCACCATGTGATCAAAGCATCAAAGAAAATGCGCATGATAGAGTTGAATAGGGGTAAAATGGCATCATCATTATTTAGATGTAAATGTATGGGAGAAATATGAGATCTACTCCTGAATCCAAATTCCCAAAGGAGAGATCCAATTTGATCAACCAAAAGGCTAATGCACAATTGAATCAATCTATGAAGAATATGAAAGAGAGAGAAAAAGCCTATATTTCCCTATGGTTGAATTATGATTGAAATATGAAATAATTGAAATACAAATACTAACCTCAAATTAGGGAAAATTTGGAAAATGCCAATTTCTGATGTTTGTGTGTACCTTCGGGCAATTCTGCAGCCTATTTCAGACTGGAAATACCAAGATGAAGAAAATCCAGAAATATTTTGTCTTTCCGACGGCAGGTAGTCTTTGATCCTCATAAAAGGTCAAAGACTAGATTCTTTATTTGAAGGTTGATTCTGACTTTGTTCGCAGATCTCGAAATTTTTCCAAAAAGGGTATCCAAATCTACTCTCAAATCTAAAATCCTGCACCTGTACCTGCAAGAAAAATGGTTTTGTTGTTTGTTTGAGGGGTTTGCCTTGGTCAAACCCCGGTTTGGAATCAACCTTAATATTGAAATTGAAATAAGAATGCTAGCAAGTAGTAGAAATGGATCTAACAATGAAGCTATGCAATTTGATAGATATACAATTGTATTTCGAATGTAAACAAGTATATTGATATGAAAGCTTAAACACAACAATGGCAAGTGTAAATCAAAACCATGAAAGTAAATACAAAACCTCCATGCTTGTATGCTTGGATTCCACCTTGAGGGAAGAATGAAATGGATCTTGAAGATGAACAAAGGATCTTGAAGGAATGTCACACCATCATGATGGCTAGATCTAGGGTTTGAATGATGAATCTTGAATGCTTGAACCAAATCCCTTCAATGGCTTGAATGCTTGAATCCTTGATCTTTAATGGAGAACTTGGATGGAGAAGAGGACTTGAATTCTTGAATGGATGCTTGTTTGATCACCTTGAGATCTTGAGAGAGGAGATTGAAAAACTTGATGATGAAAATGAGAGAGGAAGGCCTCCTTTTATAGTGAACTAGGGCACAATCCTCTAGAGGGGCCACCTTGGAGAATTAAATCCCAATTAGGTCCTAACCTATATAAAATATACCTAGATTAAATGCAATTTAAGGATTTACCATTCCGAAACTTGAAATGGCCGACCCGAAGCCAGGAAAACAAATATCCCCGAAACCTGACACCCAAAAATCAAGGAAATTTGAAATCTAGATAGGGGGATCAAGGATGAGCTTGAGTCTGACTAGGTCAAGATCTAGGTTGATCCTGACTAGGTCAGGGTAGAGGTCGACTTTGACCCCATAAGGTTGACTTTGACCTTATGGTCAAAAACCTCAGGATCTTGACCTAGAATGTTAGGAAATATAGATTGAAGTGAAAATCAGGGATAGATAGAAGTAGAACGAGGAGAACAAGTATGATCTAAGCAAAGAGCTAATTCAAGGTGCTTGACATGACCCAGACCACTCACTCGGAGGGTTAAACACTCTTAACATGGAACTGCTTCCATTTTAAGATGATACAAGAGTTATGGTGTGCCCTTAAAGATAAGCTTCTAAGTATGTATTCATGCTAATTCTAAAATTGCATGATGATATGAGTCAATATGAGGAAGTTACAGTTAGATGAAGTGGCACAGATAGTAAGTGACAGAATAGAACAGAGCATGGAGCCAACTTTTTATATTTTGATTAGTGCTTATAATACTATTTTGTAAGGGTATGTGCCTATTGTAATTAGGTCATAGACATGTTAATATGAATATATGTAAACACACTTGAGCCAATTCAATTAGAAGAGGTGGATGTAATTAGTTATAGGCTGACTTGATGAAGAGTTTTGTATGTGCATATAAATAAGACATGCGCCCTTGTAATTAAGGATGTGATGGCATAAAGAAATCGATAAGAGTAGAGAAAAGGAATGTGAAGAGTTGTTAGTATGTTGTAGTGCTTTACAAGAGGCTAAGCATAAGCACACAAAAGGAACTGATCAGATAAGCAGTGTCACAACAACAGTTCACCTTGCAGATATAGTGTATCTGAGATCCAGAAGGTTGTAGCCTTCACCACTTGAGCAGTGAGATCTAGGACAGTGTGTCCCCACCCCTAATAGGGTTAATTGTAAAAGACTCCTAACAGGGTCTGACCCTTGACCAGGTCATTGTACTAAAGCATTGTAAAGAACAACTCCTAACAGGGTTGCAAGATCCTCTAATAGGGATCATAATACACTTGTGAAGTTCTTAGTGGGTATCAATTCCCACCGGGGTTTTTACCTATTTGGGTTTCCCCATAATCATATTTGGTGTCATTTATTGTGAATGTTTATCTTACTTACATTAATATTCATTTCAATAACTAAGAACTTAAGTTAAATTTCAAAGTATAAGAAAAAGTAATTAAGTATAGAACACTGATTCACACCCCCCCTCTCAGTGTTCCCATTCCTAACACAAAAGACTTTAAAGACTTCTTCTCCTTCACCCTAGGATACTCCTAGGCTCTGATACCAATTGATACAAATGGAAAATAGAGGTGGGGGATAGTCTTTGAAACAAATGATAAAACTTGAGAGGCTTGGTACTACAATCCCACTAGCCCCTAAGGCACACAAATAGCCCAAATACCCCAAATGACTCCAACACCTTCCCAAAGGATAGAGTGAATGTAAATGGCACAAAAAAGATGGATTTGACAAGATTCAATCATTTTTAGGATCTTATGCAATACCCAATGGCCAAATTGCTCAAACTGCCTACTAGGCCTAATTGTCCCTCACTTAGCCCTCCTAGGACTGTTTCTTCCTATTTTCTCTTAATTTTTCAAAAAAACTAACAAAAAAATTTATATTTTTGGATACCCTTTTTTGGTTTACATAACATACTGGAAGATTGGGTAGGGTGTTTTTGGAGCACTATCATCTTCTCACACCAGTGACCCCTTTTTAGGCCAAAAAAAATAGTCATTTAACAAAGAAATTGTCAACCACTCTTATCACAAAGACTCTAAACTCTCAAAAGTGACTTATTATGGTCCAAAAATGAAAAATATCCACTTTTATTGATTCCAAGTCACCTCCAAGTATCCAACTCCCAACTAGGCTCTCTCTAGGGCCTCCAAATCAAAGGTTTGATAAAAACACATATCCCAATAATTCCTGATCAATATACAGGATGGATCACCTTTATATCACTGATATAAAACTCTTGAAATCATAAAATATCCCTCTCTTTAGGGTAGATTAATGGCTTTTATACCCATCGCACCATCTTCTTCATGAAATCTCATGCAATCAACACTTCCATTATTTCTTACCCAACAAATATGGATCATTCCTACATTACAGGGTGTTATTACAATATAATACACCTATTTGATTCATCCCCAACCACAGATATGACAACAAAGGGGATGAATCAAGATTTCACCATTGAAACCCTTGCCCAATCAAGGATTGTCACGATACAGTCAGCCTTGAGGGATTTAAATAAATTCAAAATGAATTTAAGAGAATTAAAAAATGATGTATAAACATTAAATAAAGCCTCCCAATGATTTAAATCAAAGAACCATTCAATAAAGATCACAAAAGTTCAAGAAAATCATTGTTTATTGCTCAAAAATGGGTACAGTCCAGATTTTCATCAACACCAGTCCGTACACCATGAACCTCTACCTTCACAAAGGACCCAAATATGTTTTAAAAACCTCCCTACAACCTCTCAAATTGACTTCAACCTATTGGGTGTTTTAAAACAACATAAAACACTCCTAATCTCATTTCCCACCAAATCCACAACTAGCCGTTGGGATTTAAAATTTAAGTTTCTAACTTTAAAACTAATGTAAAATACTTATCCAAACCAATCCAAATTGATGGATTTGACATAAAAGGTTCAAATAAACCTATTCAAATCCTTATCTACCCTTTTTAACCCTTAGAGCTCATCATGGCTAATTTTACAATATTTTGCTCCTAAGGTCCTTACCAAGACCTCTAGGAGATTTACAAATTTGATCAAATTGATCATTACAAATCTTGATGATTGGTTTTAATATATCCCAATTGACATTTTGGATAGTCTTCTTTTGTTACACCATTCTTGACTTGTCCATGCACTTAGGAGATCTCATTGATGCTCCTATATCACTATTGCTCCTTCATTAGCTCTTGTAGAAGATGAGGTTTTTCATAGCACCTGACTTCAAGGTTCCATTGATAGAGTTGGTGACATTGCAGTTGCAGCCACTTTAATATCTAGTGATCGAGTTGGTCATTATTTGATGAGTCCTCAATGCTATAAATCCTTACGTGGAGCACACTCTAGTAGTACCTCAGATGATCCTTATAGCATAGTGAGAATCCCTTCACTTGCTAGCTTAGAGGGTCTGATGAGGGGTGCTCTTACACATCTTACACAATGTTAAATATTCTTAAATGTGTCATAATATGAATTACACAATATAAAATTCCACTTCAAGTGTTATTCCCTTTTTCATATAGGTACATAAATAATACAAAATAGATAATAAATTAAACATAAGAATTTGCAAGGTTTATAACATCATATTCCAATAGTCAGTATAAGAAAAATTTCAATGTGAAAGTTTCTCCTATAAAAAATGAAGATACATGTCATGACATTGATGTTTAGTTGAATTTTAGTTATATGTGGAATACCTATTGCAAACATATCCTTATGACACTGTATTTGATGATTCTAATGCATGCATCCATCTTAGTCCATAATTTACCGACTCTTTTTTCATGTGGAGAGGTGTCAAATCCTTTCTCTCCCACAACCTTCAGATAGAAGAGACCAATTTCATCATTTGAATTTATTTTAAGTTGTTCATTTTTAATGTGAATGCATGTGTGACTTTCCACCATTTTATGATCAAGTCTCCTCTTGATTGATTATTTAAATGTAATGATACAAGAAAAAGATTCACTGGACATCTTATTGTTTATAATTTACTAGTTTTTTCATCTTTCAATTCAAATGTTAATTTTGTCCTAAGAATGACTAGAAAAAAGTCTCATTTGTGGAAATATATTGTACTCTATAATGATCAGTTGATCATAATTTATCGTAATATTGTAATGAGAGTTTTTTTGTGCATATCACAAAAGCATTATTAACATAAATAGGTGCAATAGGGGTTTGTTGCAAGCAAGAGTAGATGACATTTAAAGGCTTTAATCTTTATAGTAAAGAGTTTCTAATAAACATTAGCTTTTCTCTAAATATATGTTCTAATCTATCTTTCATCTCATTGAGCAATAAATCATTAAGTTGATATTATTGTTGTTATTGTCATCCTTCTTGTTCTTTGTGCCCCTCGACTTTTAACAATTAGTATATGGTTTTAAACAATTTGATATTGCAATCTTCTTCATTCATCTTGTTTCATTATAGTTATTAATTAATAGTTACAACCATTGCAAGAAATAAAGCCATCAACCAAACTTCTTATTCAGGATTCTAAATAGTTATGTTGGTACATTATACTGATAGATTTTGTACTTTTAATTGACTACATTTACACTTTGAAGATATATTATATAAATGGAAATTGTTTCTGCTTAGATTCATTGTGAATGGGTTTTAATTATTTTTCTCGAGGTTATATTCCATACTAATTATAAGGTTTGCATTACCTATCTCATATGCTAACTTACAGGAAAGTCACTGCAATCCCTTCAATAGATGAATGAAAGACCACTACGGAAAAGAACATGTTGAATGTGAAAAAAACTCTAAGAAGGGTGTGGGGGGGGGGGGGGGTGTGAATCAAAGTGTTACCAAACAAAACATGATTAATAAATTTTTCAAAACAGAACTGGAAACCATGAGAGGATAAGAAACTATAAAAGATAAATGAGAAAGACAAAGTCAAAACAGCATTAAGAACCTGATAGTGAAATGTATGGCACAAAAATAACTATGACAGAATCAAGATAATGATCAAAACTTCATGAAACATGATTAAGTCTCAAAGCATGTAAATAAGCTATAGAAGGAATCAGATCAAACATGACACATGAGATTGTGTTGAATGGAAACTCTCAAAACCAAGCTAGGTTTTTCCATAGGAAGAAAAACACTCCAAATCCTTTTATTAAAATAACAAGCACCAACTCATATAACTTATTTAGCAGCACTGACTACAAGGAGCTAAAACCCCTACTATCTTCAAAAATTTTGTATGGATTTGTAATGATATATTTGCAACATTTATACAACTATATTATCACAAATCTTTATATATCAATCTTTCTTTTTTCCCATTTTTCTTCATACACCCTTGCATGTATATATCCTTGTCAAAAAGAATGATACACACATATAGTTGTATACAAAGACTCAACTGATTCACAACCTAATTTCAACTGTCAACCTTAGCATCTCAAGTAACCTTTTAATTAGAGTTTGAATTAGTTAACCTGAGAAAAACCCAAGAATGGTTTTAGTCTAAAACTTCTATTATACAAAAAATTCTGGTAACAAAATGTTACCCTTGTTTCCTAAATTCTGTTCAAAATAGATAAACAAAAAACCTTAACTGTATTTTCAAGTAGCATCGGACAAGGAGCTGTCAACGTTATCCCAACCTTAGATTCAACAATAATTTCTTCATAATTGAATACATGAATCAATATAAAGAAACACAACCAATTTCAAAACAAAAAACTTTTCAAACTGATTTGCATTTATAATTCAACCTTCTTTTCCTTTCCTCTTTGTGATAAATAAACTTAGAAAGAAGGAGCATAAATAATGTTACCTCGAACAACGCTTTCAAAAGTTTATTTAAACAATGAAACTATTTAGTAACTTCACAAGAATCTAGTAGTGACCAATAAGGCTTACATTGAAAAACTTCCATGCTGAGATTTATTCGAAGAAGAATGCTTGTAACCGCTCCTACCATGGAAATGTAGGGTTTCATACCAAATGAATAAACCAAATATTCAATTTCATTAATCGAATGAGTAAAGTAAATAATGCCTCAATTAGATTGAATAATCATTTTGAAACCAAACTCCACAAAGATCAAGTTAACCTCAATGAGTGACTATGATTAGATTACCAGAATATACCAAGCGACTTAAAAAGTCAAGCTTATAATACATCTGTCATAAAAAAGCCACATTAGTGACAAGGGCCCATATTAAACCTTGATGCAAATGCCACCTCAGTATGTCTTTGTCATCAAGCAAAAAAAATGTGGCACATTCAACAAACTCCCCTTTTGTCCTTGATGGAAAAAACATAACCATCATTGACCAAGAGGATGAATGTTGCTACCGTCAAGAGCCAACTATTAAGCATTTGAATTACAATATCTCAAAAACATGTGAATATCAAAGAATACCTTGTGAATCTTGTAAGAAGCCAGTTAATAGAATATCATTGCCAAAAATAAAACTGCCAAGAATGAAATCCAGAATACCATGTAACTTAATATGCCCAGTACTAATGAACATGCCATGTAACTGTCAAATAAGAACCATATCAAGATATCAAAGAAAAACCATACCTGAAACCTGGATATACAACTTGGGTATCAAAAAATCAACCTTAGAAAATAATATCATAAGAGCATGAAACTGTAAAATAATATTTGTTAGAATCATATAGCTAAACATCATCAAAGAAAATCATATAACGGCCAACTATAAAATACCAGAACCATTTTCAACTGGAAAGAAGAACCACTGCCAATTATAAAATACCAAAACCACTTTCAACTATAAAGAAGAACCACTGTAACTAACAACTGTAAAGAACCAAGAACCAAACCACTGCAAATAACAAATGATAACTTTCACCATCAAGAAGAAATAACTATTGTCAAATTATGGCACAAGAACAAATGATAACTATATCAGAACTGTCAAATTCCATAACCATTAGAAATGTCTCCCCCTTTTTTGTCATCAAGGACAAAGAGAAAGGGAACCATTGTCCCATTTGGTGAGTAAAAGAAAGATCATAAACACAACCAAATGTGACTTGTGGGAGAAATTACTCCCCCAGAGAAAAATATCATCGTACAATAAGAAGAGACTAAGAGATAACCCCCAATCTATCTCGTAATCATTCAAAAGTATCTTCAAGAAATGCCTTAGTGAAAATATCAGCAACCTATACTTGAGAAGAGACATGAATAAGTTGAATTTCATTTGCCAAGACTTGTTCACAAAGGAATTGTATTTTAAGTGCAAGATGCTTTGTACAAGAGTGCATGACATGATTTTTGGATATTTGGATAGCACTAGTATTATCACAAAAAATAGTCATGGGTGTAGGAACTGAAATTCCTAGATCTACAAGCTAATATGACATCAAAAGAAATTGAGTACAATAGGAAGTAGCAACAATTAATTTAGGTTATGTTGTAGAGAGTGTAACACACTCCTTTTTTACCATCCCATGCAACCAACCAATCACCTAAAAAGAAAGCAACACCACTAGTACTGCGTTGATCATCACTACAACCACACCAATCAACATTAGTGTAGCCAATTACAGTAAAATCATTATGTTGAGGGTACCATAAACCATAATCCATGGTACCTTGAATGTATTTAAAAATGTGTTTGATAACATTTAAGTGGGATTGACGTGGAGCAGCCTGATATCTAGAAACTAAACAAATAGCTTGCATCAAATCAGGTCTTGGAGCAGTAAGATAGAGTAAGCTGCCTATCATAGATCGGTATTCACTTTGATCTACAATGAAAGAATCATCATTTTTAACCAATTTACAACCCATTTCCATAGGAGTACCAACAATTTGACATTGATCCATTTGGAATATTTTCAACATTTATTTGGCATACTTTGTTTGTGAGATAAACAATCCATGTTCAAGTTGAGAGACTTGAATACCTAAAAAGAAATTCAAGGTTCCCAACATGGACATTTCAAATTCGGATTCCATAATTGCTAAAAAATTTTGTGCCAAAAAATAATAGTTTGAATCAAATATAATGTCATCAACATAGATTTCTACTACCAAAAGATCATCATTATTTTCTTTAGTATACAAGGTACTATCCATACTTCCCTTAGTAAAACCATTTTCAATTAAGTGTGAATCTAATATGGAATACCAAGCTCGAGAAGCTTGTTTAAGACCATAAAGAGCTTTTTTTAGTTTATAAAAAAAATATGGTTTTTCAGAAGATATAAAACCTTCAAGTTGTTCCATATATACTTCTTCATCAAGATATCCATTTAAGAAGGCTATCTTGACATCCATCTGATAAATGGTAAAAAAAATTTAAAGAAGCAAAAGCAAGAAATATCCTGATAGACTCTAGACAAGCCACTGGTGCAAATTTTCACTGAAATCAACACCTTCTTGATGAGCATAACCCTTACAAATAAATCTTTCTTTATTTTTTACAACTTTACCCAATTCATCTAGTTTATTTCTGAAAATCTATTTGCCACCTATCACATTTTTATCATCAGGTCTAGGGACAAGATCCCATGTTTCATTCTTTTCAATTTGTTAATTTCTTCTTTCATTGCATTTAACCAAAAATTATTATTTAATGCTTCAAAAGTAGTTTGAGGTTCAAATTCAATTACCAAGTAGTAGTGCTCAACCATTTGAGCTTTCTCTACCTATTTAGCTTTTCTTCTTGTTAATATACCTGTAGCTTTATCTCCTATAACAAGAGTTTCAGGATGTCTTTTTGCAATAGTTTGAGAAGGTGTCTTAAGAGGGGTATCCATTTTAGAATTTGAAACTTCCTCTTGTTCATTGAATTTTTTTGTAGTTGAATCAATGATAGTAGATTCGTGAACATCAGATTTAAAGGCATTTCCAAGTTCTAAACTAGAATCCTCTTCAACATCTTGTACTAAATTACTGGCAAGATGCATATTTTCATCAAATATCATATTCACTGATTCTACAACCTTGTTCAATAGTTTATTGAGACATTTGTATGCTTTTTTGTGTGAAGAGTATCCTAAGAAAATATCTTCATATGCTTTTGATTGAAAATTATCTAGATTAGTAGCATCATTCTTAATAAAGAATTTGCATTCAGAGATTTTAAAATGTTTAATTGATGCAATTTTACCATACCAGAGTTCATAAGGAGCAAAATCAATTTTTATCCTGATTTGAACTCTATTCAATATGTAAACTGTTGTATGAACAACTTCCTACTAGTATTTATCTGGTAGATTAGCTTCATTGACCATAGTTCTGGCCATTTCTTTTACAGCTTTATTTTTTCTTTCAGCCACCCCATTTTTTTGAGGTGTACGAGCAACAAAATATTGTCGTTTAATACCATGTTTCTCACAATATCCAATAAAATCCTGAGAGGTAAATTCACCTCCCTTATCTAACCTTAGACATTTCAATTTTAGATCAGATTCTTTCTCAACCATTTTCCTAAAAAATTTAAACCTTCTAAAAGATTTTGATTTTTGTTTGAGAAAAGTTACCCAAACCATTCTAGTATAATCATCTACAAATAACATGAAGTATTTTTCTCCATTTATTGACTGAGTTTTAGTTGGACCACATAGATTTGTGTGAACCAGTTCCAAAGGTCTAGTAGATAAATACTCTTTTGTTTTAAAAGATGATTTTGTTTGTTTATCTTTGATACATTCGCTAGAAACAGAGTTTGATGGTTTGCCGAGCAGAGGTAGACCTCTGACATTTTAATTATTTCTGATTCGAATTAGGTTATCAAAATTGAGGTGACCTAATCTTTTATGCGACAACCAATTTTATTCCATTTGACTCATAAGACACATTCCTACATTTTATTCTTGATTTGTTGAGTCAGATAGATTATATAAATTTCCAAGTGTTATGAACCCATTTTCAACTATTTTCCCTAACTTGTTCTTGATATAACATCATTGTGAGTTAAAAGATACCTGATACCCACTGTCACAGATTTTACTCATACTTAACAAATTGTATTTTAGACCTTCAACATAATAAACATTATGCATAGGAATCTTATCATTATTAATCATCATTGTGCTTGTTCTTGTAATGTAAAGACTAGTATTATCACCAAATTTAACAAAACCACCTGGATGATCTTTTAGAACTGAAAATTTATTCTTGTATCCTATCATATGATGGTAAAATCCACTATCTAAGACCCAAGTGATTGACCTAGTAGAAATTAATGTTGTTTGAACAAGCATGGAATGTTCTATATTAGTCACTATTTTTGGCCTCCATATCTTGACTGATTTTTTAGTTGACTTATAAAAAAATGATGTATGACCATAAAGATGACATTTGAAAAACCTTATATTTCTTAGAAAACCATAGGACTATTTATGTCCAAAAGTATGAGTTCTATGATCAATAAATCTGCAGGTACTAACTTTATGACCAAAAATACTACAATAATGACAATATCCACGAAAGAAACTATACTGAAATGTAGATCTATTATAAAACTAGTTTCTATTTGCTGTTGTTAAATTGTACCTTGAAGTTTCACTCTTTTCAACAACATTTGTCATGTCTTCATTATGTTTTTGACTATCAAATTTATTCAACTATTTTTGCAGAATAGCAATTTGTTGTTAGATTTCCCTTCAAGTAAGTTTCTTTGATTCTCAATAATTTTATTTGTAGTATCTAAATCAACTTGTAAAATCTAAATAGTACTCTCATGTGTAGTTATAAGTTTTTTTAGTCTTTTGACCTCTTGAAGAGAATGGAGAAGCTCTCAAAAACAGTTTTGTCAAGTTCAACTTCTGCCATAAATAGGGTTTCACTTCCTTTTATTTAAATAATGAGCACCAACTCATACAACTTGTTTAGCAGCACTGACTACAAGGAGCTACAAACCCTATTCTCTTCAAAAGTTTTGAATGGATTTGTAATGATATATTTGCAACATTTCTATAACTATATTATCACAAATCTTTATTACAATGTCAATAAATATTCAGTATACTCACAAAAGTTGAGATCTCAATACATCAGATAATCAATCTTCCTTTTTTCTATTTTTTCTTCATACATCCTTGCATGTATATATCCTTGTAAAAAAGAATGATACATACATATATAGTTGTATACAAAGACTCAAATGATTCACAACCAAATTTCATAGATCAACCATAGAATCTTTAGTAACCTTTTAATCAGAGTTTGAATCGGTTAACTTGAGAAAAACCTGAGAAGGTTTTTAGTCTAAAACTTCTATTATACAAAAAATATGGTAACAAAAGGTTACCCTTGTTTCGACAATTTTGTTCTAAACAGATGAATAGAAAACCTTAACCATGTGTTGAAGTAGCATCGAACAAGGATCTATCATGGTTGTCCCAACCTTAGATTGAACAATAATTTCTTCATAACTGAATACATGATTCAATATAAAGAAACACAACCAATTTCAAAATAAAAATATTTTCAAACTGATTTGTGTTTATAATTCAACCTTCTTTTCATTTCCTCTTTGTGATAAATAAACTTAGGAAGAAGGAGTAGAAATAATGTTACCTGGAACAACGCTTTCAAAAGTTTATTTAAACAATGAAATTATTTAGTAACTTCACCAAAATCTGATAGTGACCAATAAGGCTTATGTCGAAAAACTTCCATGCTGAGATCTGTTAGAAGAAGAATGCCTATAACCGTTCCTACCATGGCAATGTAGGGTTTCATACCAAATGAATAAACCAAATAGTCTTTTTCATTCATCGAATGAGTAAAGTAAATAATGCCTCAATTAGATTGAATAATAATTTTGAATCCAAACTCCATGTGAATCAAGTTAACCTCAATGAATGACTATGATTAGATTACCAGAATATACCAAGCACTTAAAAATTCAAGCTTATAATACATCTGTCATAAAAAAACCACATTAGTGACAAGGGTCAATATTGCACCTTGATACAAATGCCACCTCAGTATATCTTTGTCATCAAGGACAAAAAAGGTGGCACATTCAACAAAATGCCTCAATAGAATATTTATTGTACCGAGCACCATATGGATCATATTTTCAATATTATCAATTTGGTTAAGAGTATGCCAAGCATTCCTGAAATAATCGATGTATCTTAATATTTGGTAATTTTGTGTTTTTTTAATCGAATTTGAGACTTGAAGCATTACCATGCTAATTAAGACATAATTTCATTTATGGTATTTTCTACACTTATTGTTGGATGATATTATAAATAGCACTTTATTCTATTTTATAGACACAATAGTTAACTATGAAATTGGAAAGTTCAAGACCCTTGCATAATTGGAAAAAAAAACTAGTATTCAAGATGTTAAAATTGTAACATGTTTAAAATCATGCCCATCAAGTTATAAAGATCTATATGTTACTACCTCTATTAATGGTGGTTTTGAGCAAAATAATATATTTTTGATAGAAAAATATAAGTGGGCATTGTTGTTGGTATATAGATTGAATTATGATTTGGCCTCTCGAGATAAACTTAGTCTACTTTAATCAAGATGCATCATTCAAGATTATGAAGGGTCTTTTTTCAAGGCCATCTATATAAAATAATTGATGAGTTCCAACACATCTAAGATGTAAGCTTTGTTTCTTGGTTTAGAAATACTAAATATAATTGGCATCACATTGGTGCAAAATGAAAGAAACTCCATGAAAATATTTCATGCTCTTCATAATAAAGGTTTGCAATGCCAAATAATTAACAACAATCTTGTGCAACTTGGCCTAGTCTAGATTCCTTAAATAACTATAATATGGTTAGTCAATGTTATAGAGAGGCCATTAGTATGATAGATTCTATTTCTAACTTTTGTATTGATATATATTAGAGATAAGAATGATTCTTGTATAGGTTAGTAAGGAAGCTTAGTTGATAGATACAATCTAATCTCCCTATACTTATACTCATGCAATCTTGGTAGATGTCTCTTAATATTCTAGCAATCATTAATGCTTATGGGGACAAAATTAGAGTTGGCCTATTTTGGTATAATGTTATACATTGTCAACATCAAAGTGTAATGCCAAATACAACAACATGTCTTCCAAAGATACATTAAAGATGGATGTGGATCTTAAAAGCTCAATTTTGTAGATAAGAGATGAATGAATGTAGCTTTAAAGCCAAAGGGTCACTCTAGTTAACTTTAATAAGAGTATAAGTTACATTACGTTTTTAGCAACACTAAGCATCTTCAGCAACACCATGCATCTTTGTCATCAAGGTGAGATTGACAATTGATAGTTGATGCTACCCTATCATTTTGCTAGATTTTTATTTTCATGACAAGGAATTGAACTGAAGACAATGTTTTATTATGTCTATCTATGAACCCATCTCCACACATCCATTATCTACTTTGATTTTATATTTTTCACGTGTAGAACCATTTTTGTGATTAATGTAGCTCTTGCTTATTCTTTCACCATTTATGTGACTGTGTTGCTATACTCTAGTATAAGTAATAAAAAATGTGTAATTTGTATTATATCTTTATATTTAAAAATATTATTTTACAATTAAACATAGATTTCTATTGTTTATTATTATATCTTAAATATATAAGACCTTTCAATTATATTAATTTATTATTGAATTCATCATTTGAAGACAAATTAGACCTAGTTAGAAATAATCAAATCTCAATTATTTTTCTTATACTTTTAACTAAAAACATCAAAATCTTATAAATAAAACTTAAACCATATTTCTATAATTGTATGTATGATTTGCCATGTGAGATGTGAATGATGCATATGTAACCTTAGTACATGCATTGAGTGAATGTCCCTAAGGGAATTATAGTGTAAGACATTTTGGTATATATATATATCCACCAACAATTAGCATGGTGCCTTCAATTTCAATTATCAAGTGAGTAAAGAAAAATGAGAAATTTATGAATACCCTCCACCAACAACTTACAAAGCCCAATTCTATCATTGAATGATATGAATACCCACCTATAATATATGAATACTCACCCACCAACTATTTACAAAAGCCTATTTTTATCATCTCATGATATGAGCTTCTGATGTGAATAGCTAGCAGCAATTTGCAAACACCAAACAAATTTATTGGAAGACACTACCAATTTATAAAGCTCAATGATACATGAATACCATCCACCAACAATTTATAAAGCTCAATGATATATGAATACCAACAATTTATAAAACTCAATGATACATGGATACCATCCACCAACAATTTACAAAAGCCCATTTCTATCATATGAACTCCTGATATGAATACCTACCAATAATTTTCAAACCCAAATTAAATGTCCATTACCAAACAAATTTGTCATGCACAGAAAAATTAAAGCCAGATCTGAGCAAAACCAACAACAAGTGTGCCGGGCATTTGAAGTTTCAACAACCTTAATAAATAAGGCAAATATAAAGTTAAAGAAGAATATCAAGTTTCTTAATCAGCTTGATCAATATCATATCAAGTTTCTCAATCAGCTTGATCAATATCATATCAACAATGTCAAAAGAGGAGGATGGTTCAGTGAGTCCAATGGGAGAGATTCTCAACGATCCATCTTTCTCTTTATCCGTGCTTTGCGTGAGCGACCTCGATAAACAAGTCATTATTCCTCAAGCTAAGAAATCTATTCATAAAATCCTGCTCTCTCAGAGTCAGACTTCAAGATTCTCCTCTATAGTGGTAAAGTTTATCTTTATACTATTAATTTTTAAGTTTCTCTTTATACTATTAATGTTTAGGTTTCTCTTAAGTTTCTCTTTATGCTATTAATGTTTAGTTTCTCTTATGTTTCTCTTTATACTATTAATGTTTAGGTTTCTCTTAGAATGAATAACCAAGATATTGTGTAATGGGTGCAGACGAGAGATGAGAAGGGAGTCCTGAACTGGGAGAAGACTGAGGTTAATGTTGACGACCATGTATTTGTGCCTCACTTTCCTCCCAATCTCTCATTATATGATAAGCATGTAGAGGAATATATTTCAGACTTGCATTTAAGAAATGTGTTGATGGGGGTACTTGTTAATCATTCTTATATCAATATTACTTAACTAGTGCTATTGTTTTTATGTGTTGGATAGTGGTGCCAGACATGCATGTTATGTATGTATGTGTGTTGGATAATGGTGCCAAACATGCAATTTTAGATAGGAAATGTTAAGTATGCAGTCAAGGTATTTTATTTAGAATTAAACTTTACATTTTTAGAAATTATTAAGTTTTTTTTCAATAAATTGTATGATAATTAGTTTGTTTACGTTTCAAATATAAATAGTTTTATTTATTATTTCTTGAATTCTCAACTGATTAGAGAATTAGAATCCCCATAAACACAATACTATGCGAATTTGATGGTAATGTATTCATATTGTTTGTAGACTGTGAATGACATGATAATGGGCATCATATTCTATAGATTTCAACTCTACTGCGAGAGGGTTCTTAGTGGTTTGATCTGATGACAACACAATTATAGTTATTTTTGTATTTAGTTTAGAAAAGTATCAATTGAATCAAAATCATTGTTTCAACTTATGCTGACCAAAACAAATGGAGAATTTGAGAGTTACAGCTATAGCTACAATGAACACAAGGTCCCAACGTGGAAAAAAGATTTTGCAAATAGTTGTTTCATGACTGTCATACCTTTGAGCTCTTTTTCTCTTATTTTTCTGCATTTGCATGAATTCTATTAGCATGATGGTGGTAGTACAAAAGGTATATCAATTTTTAGAGAAATGTCATGTTTATTCATATAAGAGTCTAATTCATTTATTAAAATGTGAAATAATGCAGAGTGCAGAGGAGATTCATCGTGAATCTCAAATAGGAGCTACAAAGGGAAACAAATTTGGACTTGTATACTTAAGAGTGCCTATGAAGAAGTTAAAAAACCCTTTGGAGTATGTTCAAAGAGCAAAGCATATGTTTGACAAGAAGAAGATGTCATTGGCAGCTTTTTTAATAGGCATAGTGTTGCACTATGTTACTCAATTCAAAGGTGCACAAGTATGGTTTTTATGTTTTACACCTTTAAATTATAGTTTTTAGTTTGTTGATAAAAAGAAATTATAATTATTATTCATGTTTATAGATAATAATCACAAAGGATAATGGGTTGAAGATACAAATAATTACAAAGAATAATAAAATGAGATTGGGAATAAAACTAGTGTAATAAGTAGGTTGGGGTCTAGCTTGAGAGCTTCATGTAGTAGGCACCAAGTTACTCACATTAGTGTCATTGGATAGTTAACAAGTAAAGATAATATACAAATATTTGTATTTTAATATAAACCTGTTTGGTTTAAATCTTCATTAGCTTGTATGCAAAATTTTAGAATTCTTTCACAATTCTCTCTAGATTCATAAAGCTAGATCCAAAAACATATAGAAACCAGTATAATTTATTTTTTTTGTCATACAGACTTCAGCTAAAGCTATGTATAATGCAATAGCCAACTCAACCATTACCGTGACAAATGTAAATGGCCCAACTGAGCAAATAACATTTGAAGGGTACAAACTTAGAGGTGGCTTCTTTTCAATCTCGAGTCTTCCAACAGTGAGTAATTTTGCACTAGTTAAATTGAGATTTCTTTGGTTTTTATTAGAGGTGTTTTTATTAATGCACCCATCTATTTCTTCTACAAAATATACTTGTGACATGCTATGGTTATATGGGAAACTTGAGGATGCAAGTTATTACAACAAAGGGTTATGTGGATGCAAACAAGCTTTCTATGTGCATCCAAGAGGCATTTATTGACATTAAGGATGCATCTAATAAGCGTTTATAGCAAATTTTCTCATGCATGGAAATTTGAAATTTTTATTTAATATATTTTATTTGGAACTATTTTTATAAATATTTCGAATAAAGAGTCTTTAACACGAATATGAGTGGGATTTATACTTGTGAGGAATTTATTTATAATTTAAAATTTTTAAAATTAAATAAATGAGATAATGGGTTATATTTTAATTAGTGCATATGGTTCATAGGTGTACAAATTACGAAAGTATCTTTTAATAATGAGTATTCATTAATTGATAAGTTTTTAGTGTTTGTTAAATATTATTTTATACTTGTTACATAATCTGACATAGATTTTATTTTATTTATTCTAAGAAAATATGGATAAGATAGATTTTATTTCATTTATTCTAAGCAAATATGGATAAGATGTTGATGTTGAAAAAAATATATCATTCTTGAGCCTCCCGTTAGCTATCTTAGAAGGAGCTTGTTGAATATTTCCTTGTGATCTTGCTCCCTCTTTCCATGACATGCAACAACAAAAATTACTTGTGTGGAAATGAACTAAATGAAAGTAGTGGGAATTTTGAAGTGCATATCGAGAGATAAATAAAAATAATGTTAAATGAAATGACAACCTAAGGGAGACTTTGAACAACAATTCTAAGTAGGTGAATGTTTTTGTGTAACAACACTTGAGTGTGTGAAGGGAGTAGTGAACTAGTAGGAAACTCCAAAAACAAGAAGTCAATGTGTAGCTCCACATGAGTTTATGTTTAGTAGAGTACTAAGTAAATCTAGATTGTGTGTGTGATTGGGTGTAGCTACAAATTGTTATAGATAATTTCTTTGTAATCTAAGTTGGAATTAATTTTTAAATGTTTTTTTAATGATTAAATATAGAAGAAGTTTTTCTTTCTCCAACTATTTTGTTTTGGGTTTTATTTTGTGTGTATTACCAGTTGGTTTCAGAAATTGAGCAGAAACTCTACATGTGCATTTTGGGTACTTTGAGATTTTCATTTCATCGGATTCGTATTAGAGCCAGTAGGCCTAAGACAAGTGTTTTGGGAAAAATTTTGGGGTATTAAAGATTTGTTGAATTAGAGACGTGGCTAGAGAAGAAAATGAGACTTGGCAACAATCACCATCATTTAATGGACACAACTATGATGTATGTAAAAGGAAGATAAATACAATTATGGTTTAAAGTGATTTGTGGGAGCTAGTAGTCAGTAGGTTCACTTATGTGATTGACCTAAAACAATATGCAAATCTCACAAACAACCAACATACCAAATTGAAGGAGACAAGGAGAAAATATACAAAGTCTCTAGTTTGATAGAGATAGGATTGACAAAGGTCAAATTTCCAAGAATAGTTCAGCGACTAACTATGCAAAGGAAGCTTGGAAAATCCTCTAACAAGTTATAAAGGGACTGATAAAGTTAGATTAGTGAATCTCTAAATTCTCTAAAGATATTTTGATGCTCTCTAAATGAAGATGTGATCAATGGAAAATATGTTAGTAGTGAATGAAAATAACATGAATAAAAAAGAAAACACAAAACATATTACCTCACACCAATTGAGCCAATATGGAGTCACCCATCTCCATTTGATTTTCTCTTTTGATTATTTATGTGGAATTCTCTCCTTTCAACACAAAAATGAGGTTTATGTGATAGATTCTAAGGATATATATGAATGTTAAAATAGATTCCAAGATATGAAACTAAGATGAAATAGATTCTAATAAGATTCTACATAATGGATGAAAGCTAATGGAAATAAGAATATGATAACAATAGATTCCTAAATGCAATATATTAAGATAGAACTATAATATAAAATGAGCTTTAATCTCAAACTAGCATGATAACAATGTAATGACAGTAGATCCAGAATGAATGGGGGAAGGCTCCAATTTATCAGATTTTGGAAAAAATGAATGATTGAGATTTAATGGAAATGGAGGGTTAAGATTTCATGGAGAGGATGAGATGGATGCCAATTGGAAAGGGAGTTGACCATGTAAAAGGTCAGTTGTTACTCATACATTTATGAGAAACCTTGGGAAGAAGAACAATAAATGTCAAGTGGGGGACAAGTGAAATAGTAGGGTGGCTCAAGGTGTCTTGTAGGGTGGCCATTTATGACCAAGGTGGCTATGGCTGGATACAAAATGGAAGATTGGGGTGTCTATTATGAGGGGAGACAATTTAAAAATTAGAGGAATGTACTCACATGTGTGAGATAATTTTTAAATTGTAAGAAATGCTAATAATTTTAGGAATCAAGGTATTAGGCTAATTATTCAAGGATTAATTAGTGGGGTAAGATTTAGGATGAAATACGGGTATTAAGTTGTTAGTTACTTTATTTGGAATTAATTAAACTTTAGGACAAGGGTATAGGCTATGTTTAGTTAATTTAAATTAATTAAGCATTAGGAAAAATATGTTAGAAAGTAAAGTCCACCAAGATAACTGAGAGCGGGGGGGGGTGAATTAGTTATCAGATAATTATAACCTTTATCAAATTCAACAAAATTTAACCATGTAAGCAATGTAATTACCAACCATAGAAAGATATTCATACACAATGACACAATAACACAAGATATGTTGACTAGGGAACCTCTTGATCAAAGAGTAAACCCCGGTGGGAATGATGCCCACAAAAGATGCACTAATATAAATATTCCTTGTGAAAGGATGGACTCTGTTAGGAGTCTTATGAAATAAATTTAGTACATATGAATCCCTGTTAGGAGATTTTGAATCCCTGTTAAAAGATTCTAACCCTGTTAGGAGTTATGGAAGACAGAAGGACCCACTGCCCAAACAGCTTCAGGGTAAAATCACTGAACTCACTGTCCAAATAATCTTAATATTATTCAGTAGAATAATATGAAATATTTTACCTCCTTACTGTGCCAAACCGCACTCACTGCTACATCAGATCTCACTTTTAGATCTTTGTACTTCGCATGTCTTCCTTCACAATTTCGCTATCATACTTAGCTCTTTTCTTCACTTCATGCATACCGCATCACACATCCATATCAACAAAGAAAAACATTCCTTCCTTTATACCACACTCAAATAATTACAAATGAGTTGGCACACAAATACAAAATAAAAGTTTCCACAAACTACATCAGAATTACACAAAACGGTTGGCTTCCAGATGTAATAAATCTTCACTCCTACGACCTCAAAGTTTGCACTATGAACCATGTCACTATCAATGTGTCTCAACCTTCCCTTTAACTGTGAAAAACTAGATCTCATCCTGATTAGGAGATATCATCCAATTTCCACAAACTGCTACTCAGGAACACTGCCTAAACACTACTTCCACCAAAATGCTCACAACTTCTATGAATAAATGAATTTATGTTTGCACTCTTAACCATAGAAAAATAACATATTAAAGAATATAACCTCAACATCACATAGCTATATCTGCAATATCCCAGGTGTGCTAATCAAAACATTGTCTTCTTCTCTGCTAGTCTCTAGAAGATCACTGTGTTGACATCAATGACAATCATAGTCATGAATGCAACAACAACTGCTACAGAATGACTGCCAACATCCAACATTCATTCCTAACAATCTCTCCCATTGGCATTGATGGCAACATAGATGAAAAACATCTAATGTTCCAAAAAATCCAATACTGTTGCTCTGACAAACATTTCAAATCTTGCTTCGTTATCCTATTCAGTTCTCTCCAACAGATGGTACAAGTGGTTTTTCATGTACACTTCTCTCCCATTGACATCAATGACAAAAATTTCATCACTATGTCAACAACAACTCAATGTCAATAGACACTGTTCAAAAAAATACATTCACAAGAGTCCTCATGACTTAGCTCACATACTCCCCCATAGAGGAAGTACCAACATCCAATCCAGAAGAAAGATAGGGCTCATATACCACTGGATGGATGCAACCAACTGCATCATTACTCAAAATTAGGTTGGGGCATAACCCCAAGCATACCTCTCAGATACTCAAATGTATCCTTAGGCAAAGGCTTTGTAAATATGTCTTCTATTTTTTCCTTTGTGCTTATGTACTCCAGTCTGACTTCTTTTTCAGCAACTTTCTCTCTTACAACATGATACTTGATCTCTATATGCTTAGTCTTAGAATGTAAAATAGGATTCTTAGACATACTAACTGTACTGGTGTTGTCGCAATGTATGACAACAGGTTCAACAAACCTAATTCCAATATCCTTCAGCATCCGCTTCATCCAAATTATCTAGTTACAATTGTTTGCTGCTGCTACATACTCTGCTTCTACTGTGCTCTGTGAAATACAATTCTTCTTCTTGCTTAGCCAAGAAACTAATCTTCCTCCAAGAAAAAAGGCTCCACCACTGGTGCTTTTCTTATCATCAACACTACCTCCCCAATCAGCATCTGTATATGCATATAGGGTAAAATCATCAGATTTTTCATACCACAATCCATAGTCCATTGTACCTCTTAAATATCTCAGTATCCTCTTTACTGCTGCATAATGTGACTCTCTAGGTTCAGCTTGAAATCTTGCTACCATTCCAATTGAATGTTGTATATCTGGTCTAGTATGTGTTAAGTACTGCAATCCTCCAATCATGGATCTGTATTTCTTCTTCTCAACTGTCAGTGTTTCATCTTTGCTAGATAGTTTATGTCCTGTAACCATAGGTGTTCCAACTGGTTTATAATTCTCCATTCTAAATCTTTTCAAAAAATCATTCAAGTACTTTCTCTGACATACAAAGATACCATCACTGTTCTGTGTTATCTATAATCCCAAAAAGTATTTCATCTCACCAATCATACTCATTTCAAATTTAGTCTTCATTTCATTAGCAAATTTATCACTAGCTTCATCTTCTCCTCCAAAGATAATGTCATCAACAAAAATAACTATAATTAACAAACCATTTTCAATTTCTTTTGTATACAGATTGCTATAAGTTGTTCCTTTAGTAAATCCCAATTTCAACAAATACTTATCCAGTCTAACATACCAAATTCTAGGTGCTTTCTTTAGTCCATATAATGCCTTTTTTAATTTACATACCATATCTCCTTCTTGAGTCAAAGGAAAACCTTCAAGCTGCTCAATGTAGACTTCTTCTTCCAATTCTCCATTTAGAAATGCTGACTTCACATCCATCTGATACACTTTGAATTTCTTAAAAGATGCATAGGCCAAGAACATTCTTACTGCTTCAATTCTTTCCACAGGTGCAAAAGTTTCTTCATAGTCAATTCCAGCTTCTTGCTGTGAGTATCCTTTACAAACTAATCTTGCTCTGTTTCTTACTACTTCTCCTTGTTCATTCATCTTGTTTCTGAATACCCATTTAGTTCCAATCACATTCTTGTCTTTAGGTCTAGGGACCAATTCCCATGTCTTGTTCTTTTCAATTTGATCTAGTTCTTCTTTCATAGCATTAATCCAATGTTCATCTTCACAAGCTTCACTAGTAGATTTAGGTTCAATTTGAGAAATCAAACATAAATGTACCTTATTCTGAGTCAGAACTCCTCTGTCCAAACTTCCAATAACTTGTTCAACAGGATGATGTCTTGATATATACCTGTTCGGTGTCATAGTTACAGATCTTGCTTCAACTGTAGATTCTTCTCTGGTTTCTTCTGTAGGACTCTCATTCAATAATTCACTGTCAGTCTCATAGAATAATTTAGTAGTTTCAATGTTAGGTTGAGGATGAGCTTCTTCATTAGATTCATAGTCAAGCATTCTTTCCTAAATTTTAAACTTCTCATCAACTTTAACATTTGCACTTTCAACAATAGTTTTAGTTCTCTTATTGTAACATCTATATGCTTTTCTCTTGAAAGAATATCCAAGAAAAATACCTTCATCACTTCTAGGATCAAACTTTCCAATATCATCATCTCTCTTTATATAACATTTGCTTCCAAAAATTATAAAATACTTAACTGAGGGTGCATGTCCAAACCATAATTCATAAGGTGTCTTTTTTGTGTCTACTCTGATTTGTACTCTATTCATTGTATATACTATTGTATTCACTTCATCTCTCCAAAATGTCTTCGCCAAGTCATTCTCAAATAGCATAGCTCTTGCTGCTTTAGTTACTGACCTGTTTCTTCTTTCTGCAATACCATTTTGTTCAGGTTTTCTAGGGGCTGAAAACTATCTCTTAATACCATTTACTTCACAAAAAGTGTTAAACTCTCTAGAAGTAAATTCTCCACCTCTATCAGATCTCAAACATTTAATCTTCATTCTAGATTCATTCTCAACTTTATTCTTAATGATCTTAAACTTATCAAATGCTTCAGATTTTTCTTTCAGAAATGCAATCCATATCATTCTTGTAAAATCATCAACAAGAATCATAAAATACCTTTCTCCATAGAATCCTCTAGTCCTGGTAGGACCGCTTAAGTCTGTATGAACAATCTCCAACTTCTTTGTCAATGCGAACTTCTTACTAGGAAATGAACTTCTCTTTTGCTTAGCCATCACACATTCTTTGCAAATCATGTTAGTAGGCTTCATAATTTTAGGCAAATCCCTTACTGCAAGTGTAGTACTTACTTTCACAATGTTATCAAAGTTTATAAGACAAAACCTTCTATGCCGCAACCAACTGTCATCAATTTTAGTAATCAAGCATGTCATCTCAGTAGGATTCAACTGAAATACATTACCTCTGGTTCTAGATCCAGTTCCAATCAGATTTCCATCTTTATCCTTTATCACACAAGTTTTCTCAGTAAACCAAACTTGATATCCCTTATCCACTAACTGTCCAACACTCAAAAGATTATGTTTCAATCCATCAACAAAGTAAACATCATCAGTGTTAGTCTTTCCATCAAGAGTAATAGATCCTATACCTTTAATAAAACAAGGTTCATTGTTACCAAATTTAACAATTCCTCCATCATAGTTGTTAAACTTTATGAACTTCTTCATGTCACCAGTCATATGATGTGAACAACCACTGTCTATAATCCAATTAGCTTTCTTTTCAACTTGGAAAACTACTGCTTTTTCCTCCTTAACTTTAGATTCAAAATTCTCTTCTTTAATTGCTACAAATCCTATTTCATCATTAATCTCAGTATCACTTTCACTCAAAGTTCTTTCTATACTAGCTTCAAGATCTTCATCATTAGCATAATAACATTCCTTAGATCTTCTAGGCTTAAAATTATTTATGTACTTCTTAACTCTCTTAGGACACATTAGATGCAAAATGACCATATTCTTGACAAGTCCAACATGTAAAAAATCTCTTACCATCTAGTTCTCTTTTCACAAGCAAGGCAATACCTTCTTCAATCTTCTTATCTTCTTCATTTCTAGATATGCTACTACTGGCATAATCTCCACTCACACTGGTACTTCTTGACAAAGTAGGATGAATATTAAGAGCATTGAATGTTGTCTCCATTCTAGGTAAGTCTCCTGATACTCTCAAGTTCATTTTTTATGCTTCCAATCTTCCAAGAAGAGTCTCTCTTGTAAAGTTTGTAGTACAATGTATAACTTGTTCAATCATCTTTGTTGTCTACTTAAATACAGGAGTCAATGTCGTTAGAATTTTCCATATCACTTCATTCTCTATCTTTGTTCCTCCACAAGCTTTTATTCCTGCAACAATTTCTGACATTCTACCAATATAGCTTCTAACAGATTCATCTTCCATCATTCTTATATGTTCAAATGCACATATCCAATTATGTAATCTAGCTCTCTTAGCATGTTCATCATCTTCAAAAGTAGAGTGTAAAGCTTTCCAAATTTCATGGGCTTTTGTTAAACATTTTACCTGACTGTATTCATTCTCCAAAAGTGTTGTCAAAAGTGCTTCTCTTGCAAGTATGTTACACATGAATAGATCTAGCTCATCTTTAGATCATGTCTCGAGATTATCTTCTCCAATGATTGTCTTCTCATTCTTTGTAATCAACCAATAACCTGGTCCTAAACATAGTAAATGTGTCTTCATCTTCTCTTTCCAGCTATCAAAATTTACTCCATCAAACTTAGGGCTTTCTTTCCTAAAATTCATCATGGATCTCCTTAAGTTGTTAAACTTTTCTTTCAAGGACATGCTACTCTGATACCAATTGTTAGAAAGTAAAGTCCACCAAGATAACTAAGAGAGGGGAATGAATCAATTATTAGATAATTATAACCTTTATCAACTTCAACAACATTTAACCATGTAAGAAATGTAATTACCAACCATAGAAAGATATTCATACACAATGACACAATAACACAAGATATATTGACTAGGGAACCTCTTGATCAAAGAGTAAACCCCGGTGGGAATGATGCCCACAAAAGATGAAATAATATAAATATTCCTTTTGAAAGGATGGACTCTGTTAGGAGTCTTATGAAATACATTTAGTACATATGAATCCCTGTTAGGAGATTTTGAATCCCTGTTAAAAGATTCTAACCCTGTTAGGAGTTATGGAAGACAAAAGGACCCACTACCCAAACAGCTTCAGGGTAAGATCACTGAACTCACTATCCAAATAATCTTAATATTATTTAGTAGAATAATATGAAATATGTTACCTCCTTACTATGCCAAATCGCACTCACTGCTACATCAGATCTCACTTTCAGATCTCTGTACTTCGCATGTCTTCCTTCACAATTTTTCTATCACACTTAGCTCTTTTCTTCACTTCATGCATACCACATCACACATCCATATCAACAAAGAAAAACATTCCTTCCTTTATACCACACTCAAATAATTACAAATGAGTCGGCACACAAATACAAAATAAAAGTTTCCACATGCTACATCAAAATTACATAAAATTATCGGCTTCCAGATGTAATAACTCTTCACTCGTGTGACCTAAAAGTTTGCGCTATGAACCATGTCACTATCAATGTGTCTCAACCTTCCCTTTAACTGTGAAAAACTAGATCTCATCCCGATTAGGAGATATCATCTGATTTCCACAAACCGCTACTCAGGAACACTGCCTGAACACTGCTTCCACCAAAATCCTTATAACTTCTATGAATAAATGAATTTATGTCTGCGCTCTTAACCATAGACAAATAAAATATCAAAGAATATAACCTCAACATTGCATAGCTGTATCTACAATATCCCATGTGCGCTAATCAAAACATTGTCTGCTTCTCTGCTAGTCTCCAGAAGATCATTGTGTTGACATCAATGACAATCATATTCATGAATGCAACAACAACTACTACAGAATGACTGCCAACATCCAGCATTCATTCCTAACAAAATAATAATACTATAATTAATTAATTATATTAATTATATTAATAGATAGATAATAATTAATTTAAGTTAATTTAATTAGTTGGGTAAGTGCACAAAGATGGGGGAACCAAAAAGGGGGTGTAAGATGCCACTTTTTTCCTGAAATCAGAAAACTCTAAACTTCAACAAGAAATTGAAGATAGTTAGACTCAAAATTTTAAGATGCAACAAGAACAAGAGTTGTAATACTCTGAATCGAGTTCCTAAACTACTAATATATTTTGAAAATAGTGTAGATAAGGCCCTCAAAAAGGGGGAGCACAAAAAGTGGTCCCATTTTTTTTTGAAAAAACATAACATAGCGTCTAGTGTGCTCCCCCTAAAATGTCAACTTTTTTTTGAATTTTTTTAATCGCTCCAGTGAGAAGTTAGCTAACACCACATAGTTTATCCCAGATTTTTTTGCTAATTTTTTTATGAATGTATAATTTTTTATGAATTTACAAAGTGCACACAACCTGTAAACATGAAATTTTTGTGTGCTCCCCCTAGAAATCATTTAAAACTAATCAAAAATCAGATTTTCTTTTATTTTAAAGTGTGTAGAATGGAGTCTAGTTTCTAAAAATGTAACTTGTTGCAAAATTTGATGAACGGGCCAAAAGATATGCCCAAAATACTACACGTTGGTTTTTTCCAGAAAATGGACATACACACAAAAGAAATTAGAGATGAAAAAATTAACATAATCATAATTCAAAATAAATTACATGCTTAGATAGCTAATAAAGAGATCTACAATATCACATCATCTGATTTTTACGTTATTGAACCATGAGTAAACTTGACAATGAGCACACAAAAAAAGTTGTCATTTTTTTGTATGTCTGCTGGAAAACACGTCTCAGACCTATTTGAATCCTCCAAGCCTTTGGGTTGGATCTCCAAAGAAAATCCAATCCTTAGGATTGGTAAATTCCAATGCCTTACCAAGCGTGTGCATCCTATAGTGTGTGCACCCAATTTAATTATAGATTTCAATTGTGAGGAGAAATAGTCAGTGATAGGAAGAGATGTCTCTCTCTCTCTCTCTCTCTCATCCTGCCATAAATTAATTTTCCCACTGACCGAGCCTACATGGGTCAAGATTTCTTCCAATGATTTTGCAAGTCTTTCCCTTCCAAGATTTATACCAATAGAATCTTTTAACCTCCTAATTAAAGATTCTAATTCTTTTTTCCCTCTTTCAATTTGGTTGATCAAATTTTGTTGTGTTCCAGGAGGAGGTTTCTCAATTGGTGGAGGTAATTGAGGTTCATTTTCTTGGTTATTTTCTTCATTTGTTTCTTCATTCATTTCTTCATGAGGAGACGAAGGGTTTGGTTGAGGGAGATTATTTCTTCCTGGCAATTAAAAAAACTAGATTTTAAAATCTTAATTACACATAAATTCTAAGAAAACAAAGTTTAACAAAACTAAAATTTCAATACAAATAAGAGGCATGGGTTGTAAAAATACTTACCTCTTCTTTTGGATCAAGCTTAACAACGTCATGGAGCCATTTTGTATAAAAATTGATGGATGAATGAATGAAAAAAATGTATTCGACAAGCACAACGATTCTACGTATGCTCTTGGGAAGCTCTTTTTTTCTGCAAACGTGGGTTTGTAGAAAGCAAAATGAGCTTTTCCAAATGCAGCAAACACTATAAAGTGTTTTTACAAAGCGCATACATGTTATAGGGTGCACACACTTTGAAAAACACTTTTTAGTATTTTACAAAGTGTGTGCGCCCTATAGGGTGCACACGCTATGCTTTAGATTGCTCAAGCCTAAGGCTTGGGAAACCCAAGCCATAGTGCATGCACCCTATAGGGCACACATGCTTTAGTGTGTATGCACTATGGTTGATGGGGGACCAAAAAGAAAAGTGGTACCTTTTTGGTCCCCCATCTTTGTGCATATACCCAATTATAAGGTTGGGAAGGGTAATTGCTTAGTATGAATTAATAAATTCATAAGGGATGATATAGGCTTCTATATTTTTCCTCTCTTTGATGTGATTCTTGAAATGATATAATGTTAAAGAAGAGATAAGGATGCCCCATAATGAGAAGATGAAGGATAGTTAGGTCATGATGAAGTAGCGATGGTGGAAAGGGTATGAACTCTCAATAAATTATTATGAAAATAGAGAATTGGGGTAATTTCTTGAAAAGGTAGGGAAAAGGAAGGAAAGGCTATAGATAGGGTGAGCATGATAAAAAAGGAGGGACAAGAGTGAGAAGAAAGATACAGGGGGAAAAAGTGGATGAAAGGGGGTAGAAGGGGTATAATTAGGCTATGGAAGGCCTAGTCATTTGTGCACTCTAATTTAAAGTTGTTAAGGAGCTCTAGACGAGGAGATGGAAAACATTCTTATTTAAGCTTAGTTGGGGGAGTGTGTTAGGAAATATTAGCAACCATCGAAGTATGGAGAATCAATAAGTACCCTATCTTAGGTTTTTATTTTTTAGATTAGCATTTAAGTATATTTATGACACATTAATTAGGGATAAAATTTGGCAGGGTAGAGACATCAATTGCTAGTTTGACATCTCTACCCTATAGATCAGTAGTTTTGTAGGTGATCAATGCCTACCTAAATATTGATTAGGGGATAAGAATTTTCATAGATGTGGGATAGGGGGTTGGTGCCTCCACAAGAACCAATTGCATGATTCAAACCTCTAAGGCACAAAAAAGGGTTGCATGGCAGGGGATAGGAAGATCAACATCTATGTTTATCTACGCTTGTGCCTTTTGGAACCTCTAACTATGGATTGGTGCCTCCACCAAAGAGGGTCTAGAGGGAGGGGTAAGGGTATGAGAGGGATTTATAGGGGAAATGAGTGCCCTAGGTGTTTAAAGGAATAAGGCTAGGATTGGGTAGGTTTTCCTAGATGGCTACGGGATAGGAGAATGGATTGGATGATTAAGATAATGTAGGATAATAAGGTCTGACACATAGTTTGATAGATGTAGGTGGTTATACCACCTTTTGAACCAAGAGAGTGTTACTTAGATACCATGGAAATATAAGTTGAGCCAAATGAGGATGAGTTGTCATTGGTAGCAGCAATAGGATTATAGTGGGTACATGAGTTGTCATGCATTTGTGCCCACAATGCTATGATTACAATACTCTTAGAGAGATGGCATAGTAAGATGTCATCCATTCATCTATTAACGGGAAAGTCATTTATCACATTATTGGATGTATGAAGGATTCTATGCATCTTGATTCAAAGGGTTATTCTAGTGTATCATCTTGAGGATGCAGATTATAATATGTATAGATTTTTCAAGCAATCTATACAGAGAATACCTATGGAAAAGGCATGTATGAGATGGAGACTGACAATGGATCCAACATAATAATTTCCCTAATTAGAATTTCTCTTGGAAGGTTTTATTGGAGGAGGGTTGATGTCAGACCTAGGAGGGCATGGGTTATCTATTGGATGGGTGATACAATGCCCTATCAAGGAACCCTTGGACAAAAATGATAAACATGCACTAATAGATATGCAATATTTTTTATTATCTTTTTATATTAACAAATTCATAAATTATGCATTATTAGCATTATTCAACATAGTCTAATGCAAGATCAAGTCATTAAATATTCTCACAAGAATATGATACATCAATAGGAACATCAAATGGTCTAGTGGCTCCAAACTTGAAATCCATGACAAGGACCAAAAATGAATTCTTATAAAAAATAAGCATGCATAGCCCCTTAATTGGAGTGAGAGATCATCATTGAGCCATTCAAGAAGAATGCTCAAGCATTTTGAGATCCAAAAACTATGTCTTAACACTAAAATAACATAGACATCAGAGTAGGCACATATGCCAATCCATGTAAACACTAATCCCTAAGCACATGTCAATGTTGATTTCCAATCAATTTCTTGCCTCAGTCTAGAGTGGAAAAGGTGACAATGTAGAGGGCATAAACACTAAATATCTTAGACACCAATTGGGAAGATCAAAGATTTTGATAAGAAGATAGATAAATCCTAACTATTAGATTGCCTCAGTCTAGTGATGTGGAGCCATTGGTTTCTAGGTTGATGCATCAATCAATGTAGACATCAGAGTTTAGGAGAAGATGCTGATCATAGAGCCTCCTCCCAAAACTTAGATTTTTGGACATGGAAACTTTCCTATTGACCTCGATACATTAAATGCTCTCAAGGTAGGTACAAGGAGTGCCAAATTAACTATAAATGAGTACAAACAAGATAAAAAGGTTGCATGAACCATTATTACAATATAAATGAATATGAATGTGGTATTACACGTAGGAACATGAGTATACAAGTGCAATATTGGAAGTGTTAGGGTATAAATCAGTAGCTAAATTAGAAATACTCAATTACCTATACATCAATCCCCAATGGTGGTTGGTCATGCCACCTAACCATAAGATCCCTCAGAACCTCCCTACTGTGCTCACAGAGATAACCACATAGCCCAAGAAGCACAAACAATGTAATAAACTGAGTATCCCCATATGCATAATCACACCTTCATACCACAATTACAAGTAACATAACCATAAGGATATTAGGTCACTAAACAAATCACCCAAGTATATAACATTAATGTAGTGTGTCGACTCCCATTTGCATTTTGGATGACATCCTAATGGATGTGCCTTTGACTTTATGTATAATTTTGTGTAGTTGGATGAGATATCTAGTGATGCCTTGCTTGGCTCTAGATGCTTATTGTTTTTCCTATGTTACTAGTTGAGATAATCTTATGATTCAATGACTATTTTTGTGTTATGATTTTATACTAGCATTGTGAGATGCACCTAGTTCAGTCTACTCTGGTGTTCATTCTGAGATTATTGTTGTCATCATGTTGGTATTTGGTCTATGATTCATTATTGATCATGTGGCTTATGATATGAGTGATGGTTCCATTAATGTATGTGCCAGTGGTTATTGTCATATGATTGTATTATGATGTTCTTATTCCATGATTATCCATGAGATTTGATTTTATGGTTTCACTACGTGATGCATTTTTTTACCGTACGATATTTTAGTTATCAATATCATTGTTGATCTAGATGTTAGATTATATTGTTATTACTATTATGATCATACATGTGTCATGATGTTTTATGATATATTTGGTGTTTTTTTATTTGAGAATATTGGATTAATATGTCAAGATGATTTTATTGGATTCCCTATTATATTATGCCTTATATGTTGTTGGGTATTTTTAGGAAGAATTTCACTGATTTATACTCATATTATCGTAAAATGATTTATTTAAATACATTATTTTTTAATGAAATATTTATTTAAAATGTAATGTTTATTTAAATAAGATGATGTTCATTGCCATACTCATATAATTGTTATGGATTATGGATGATGTGATTGTATGAAATGAGATGAAGTTGTAGTTACTCATTTTTGAGGTCCACACAATGGTATCATTCTCCTTTTTTGTTTTCTATCATGTATGTTTATTTTATTTGACTATTTATATTATGAGAAACTATACTTGATGTTTGCATGTTTCAGTGAACATGCACCAAACACATTATGCCTAAGCTACATGATTTGAGTGTGTTTATATCCTTGAAAATGACACATAAGATATTTTCACCAAATTTTTATTATTGACCCAATATCATTCATGTAAAGATGTTGTACTCGTAATTATATAATATTACCGGGGTATGTGCAGGATCATGGTATGCCAAACTAGGCCCATAAGTGGCAATGAAAATTTAGAAAATCAGGTTTGGGCAAGTTGACATAAAAATTTGAACAAGTTATAAATATTATATCAAAAATATGTAAGAAGAGAATCTATAGAAAATTGAATTAAGTTTCTAAGATACTAGCCCTTTTTTGAAAAAAAATTATTCTATATGTTGAAAATTTCAAATTTCAATGTAGAAGTACAAAAATTTCAGGAAAAAATAAGTAGGTGTATGTCTGACCACCTTACACACAATCAAATGATTTTTTTTTACAATATTCTAGATATGTAGTAGAATCATGTTCGGATGTGACACATTTTTTTCCAATGAAATAATTAATTATGATTTTTCTTCTACAACATTTCTAGAATACAAAAACTCTTGTGTCTAACCATGTTAGCTTAGTCTAAACTATATCAAATTGAAAACCTTTTTTATTTTTCTTGTAGTAGGAAAAGCATAGAATGTCACACATGTTTTGGATTTCAAAAATGTTATACAATTTGAAAGTTATAGCTATTTTTCAATAAGTATATCGATCAGGACTAGAAAGATAACAAGTAGGTGTATGTCTGACCACATTAAACAAAATCAAATAATAATATTTTTTTATAAGATTCTTGATAAAAGTAGTAGACTCATGTCTGGATGTGATGTATATGTTTTTATATTTTTTTTCCAAGTAAATAATTAATTATGATTTTTCTGCTACAAATTTTTCTGAATATAAAAACTTTCATGTCTGACCACCTTAACTTAATCTAAAATTCATCAAATTGAAAGAATTGTTTATTATTGTATTAGGTGAAGCATAGAATGTGATGTATATTTCAGATTTCAAAAATTTTATAATGTTTGAAAGTTATAGTTATTTTTCAAAGAGTTTATCAATCAGGACTTCTTTTTCACATCGCCACTTTTTGGCATACCATGATCTTGCACATACCCACCCCTCTAGTACATTTTGGTAAATCCAGAATTCATAATGCCACTAAGACATCTGGGAAATTTTTCTATGGACTATTGTCAAATTTTCAATGCGACTTTATCGCAATTTCAATGAAAAGGTGGCAAGAAAATCATTGCTATTTTTTGATCGAATATTCCGATACTGGATTACGCATCACGTTATCGATGATGTTGAGTTAGAAAATAGTTTGGTTTGAAAGCGTAATAATCCACTGAGTAAGATGTGTTTTTTATGAGACTTTTTGTCAGAAGATTATCCATTTTGATGACATTTTTGGGGGTAGTCATCGATATTTCGATGACAATCTAAAACTATCCTCCAACAAGGATGTTGTACCTCCGACGCAAAATGTCATCGTATGTTCGCCATTACTATTGGTCATTACTAGTAATTATTGTCAAAATTGTGACAAGCACCTCTATTTTACTTTGGTGGTAATGATGTGCCTCTGATGCAAACTTCTATCAAAGGTACAACATTACCATCAGTAAATTGTCATTGCAATTTTGATGACAATTTAACATTTTTTTTAAAAACATATGCCCTAGAAGGCTATGGAAGAATTAGAAATGAAGATTGTAGACATTGAAGACAGAAGAATATTTTCTTGTCCACAACTCAATTGAACCACTCTTAGAAGAAGAAACTTGAATAAACATCAAATTATTATTCAAGAAATTCTATACAGTTTAAAACCATACATATATGTATAGTTTATGACAAATGTTGAAAAGAATGTCATAAATCTCTTTACTTGGTTTGCATTTAACAAACTAATAGCTAATAACAAATCAATTATTAATTGAATTAATCTTAGAGAGCTTACCATGTGCCTATTATATGTTGATCCTACTATCTTGTTCAAGGAAAGAACTTTCCGTTCTCTAAACACATCATAAAAAAAATAGAAAATGTTAGGTACTCTAGACAAACAAGAAACCAACCAAAAAAATCTTCACGATTGAGATACCACAAATTTCATTCAATGTTGTGTAAAAAATATAGAAAGTAGAGGTGGTACAAAGCATATTTTCACACTAAATGAAAGACTAAATATCTATTATTGTAGAGTACTTCTTACCAAAATAATCTTTACAAGTTCATATTACAATCATGGAAATAAAATGACATTGATTTGAAAATGAATCAGTCATAAAAGTATAAAGACAATGCATTCCTTGAGATATAAATCGACAAATAGAACAAAGGACAACAATGTAGAGTATACAAAGGACATCATTTTTCTGAACAGGACAACTTCAATACTGATTATGTTCACACAATATTTTGCAATAATTCTTCCTTGCAAGCTCGCGGCTTGAAAGTGTTTTCCCCACTAACCATCATGAGGATGTGAGAAACCATAACAATCATGACAAACATCAACTCGCGAGATCATGGGTCCATCCGATTGCCTTCAAAAACCACCAATATGAGGATGCAATAGGAAACACTTGTTTACCCTTTGAACATATTCAACTTTTGACACGTGGAGCACTGTCATTTCCCATGAGCTAGAGCTCTTCACTATGTAATCAAGTTGCAAGGATGCAACAAGGTACTTTATTACACTCCAGAGACTATCACACAATATTGCAACTTCTAGTCATTAAACTCAATAACAGTAGTGAGGGTGTGACTAGGAGATCACCAAATCACCAATACTCAGCCGCAAGCTCACAATTTTTTTTGCTAGAATAAATTAAATACAACTTAAAGCGTGTGAAAACTATGAGGGGTAAATTACCGTGGAGGGGAAAATTTCACAAGGTGTTAGACTAGAACACATGAAAATACATGGTCGTAAGAAAAAAGTATGAAATGATGACCATTTGGTTGAGATTAAATTAGAACCTAACCACAAATATACCAGGTAAATAAATTATGACATGCCAACTAATGCACACAACATGGGAACATATGTAAATGGCTAACAATTTTAAAAATTTAAAAGTTATATATAAACCAAAATGACTTAAAGAGAAGCATAATATTCAATGGACATTTTTTTCCTTCCTTTATAAACAGTCTAAAAGCCAAGCAACTAGAACAAGCCCACATCAAAACCAATACCTTAGAAGCTGAACTGATGAGAAACAAATAGAAAGATACAAGTAACCATAGAAATAGAAGAATATAAAAATATGAGTGTCGTATGAATGTAGATAAAAAATTCTTCTCCTTCCCAATGGCCTCATATATATGATACTGATTCATGGTTTACATGCAGAGAAGAGGAATGGGAGAGTTTTTATTCACAACATAAAAATTACAAGGAAAACACATTTAGGCAGAACCCTTAACTTGAACACCCAAGGAAAGAGAATTAACACAATTTTAGACATATTATTTTTTTGTATTAGGTGTAAATTATTTGATCTTTGTAGAGGTGGGGTCATTTTAATTTTTGTTTCTTCGTACCTTTACTTTCTCTTTCTATTGTTTTGTTTTTTTTCAATTATTTTGGTTTAATGGAAAAGTCTTTGATGTAGACTGATAAGACCATGGCACTTGAGAAATTAAGAAATACATAAAGGACCATAGCCGCAAGAAAAATAAGTCCACATAAGACATGATGCGGGATAACAAAAAATGACCTATATTTTTGTGGTTCAATAGGAAAAAGAATTCTGTGACTATTACTTCATCCATTGGAACTCTGTTCTGTGACTGTTCCTGCATCCATTGGACTAAATACCTTTCTTCCAAGATCTTGGGAGATGCAATAATTTTTTAAGTACCAAGGGCACACACAAGAAGAAGGGCATGACTAGCCACCTTCTTCTGACAAATCATGTCCCCCACTACTCCAGCTATTTCTCTTGCTTGCTCCTACCTGACAAAACTGACAACCAGAGGAAAAGGACTATAATCCTCTTGAAACCACAAAAGAGAACAAAACTAAGCACATTGAGTTTGAATAACTAAGTATTATATAACACTGCTCAAATAATTATATGCTTTAGTTATTTTCTTTGCTACTCCTAATATCATTAAGATTTGCACATAATTTTAAAAATGATGAAATAATACAAACTAATAAAAACTATAAAACCCATGTTTCTAAGCAACCCTACACAATATTGATACTATCATTTTCTTTTGGAAATGATTCATAGAACATATGTACCCATCATCAATAAAACCAAAAAAATTCCTCTAAAGCCCTCTTCCTAGGTAGCAATCAACAATTATCATAAAAATGACTTCCAAAATCAGTCAACAAAGAATGCAAATCCTTTAATTCCCACTTTGCAAGCAACTATGAATAGTACTTCATAAACTTTTGAAAAACTATAAAGTCATAAATAGTTCTAGATTACCATGTAATTAGAGAAAGAAGGTTACAGACCCTGAGACCCAAGCCTTTTGTGTGCATATGCATTACATCTACAACTTCTTCAAAGTGGATTGTACTTCTTCAATCTTTGTTTCTTTCAACTATAACTAATCTCAAAACCCTAAAGCCCTTTTAAGACACTCTAAATTAACTTCCAAATTCAATAATGGAAGTTTTTTTGAGCATTTGCAAAATTAAAAGATTTCTTTTACTAAATGTATGTGCGTTTTTAGATCTAATTATGCTAAAAATACACACACAATCAAATCCAAATATGCACATGCATTTAGAAATGGATTGTGGAAATCTGATAATGTTAATTTCTTTTTCTTTTAGTTTCCCTGTGTTTTTCTAAATAGCATGAATTTTTTCCCCCTTTGCTTCTATTTTTAGTGTTTTGATCGACACAAGGCTTGAATGAATTGATTTTATTTTATTTAAGTACATGTATGAGTTTCACCTAAAAAAACACTCAAGTGGATTTAGTGCTAAGTGCAATGGTAAATGGTATGGTTGTTTTGTTGTCTACTCTTGAGAGACAAGTCGACATAAGACATGACGCGAGATAACAAAAAAAATTACTTGTATTTTTTATGGTTCAACAAGAACTTTTTTTTGTGACTAGTGTTCCTGCAGTCGTTGGAACTCTATTCTATGATAATTCATGCATCCAAGGAAAAACATAGTAACTTTCTATTCATTTTCTAAGAACTACATTTTTGTTAATCTATTTAAGTCCACTTTAGTTGTTGATTCATGTAATATGATTATGGTTTTCTTTAATATGTTTTCATATTAGATATATAATAGAAACATATTTTTTTGCATTACATAAATAATAAGTTTTTATTAAAACAATTTTTTTTGGGCAAAACTCAAATCTTCCAAAAGATGAAGATGATCATCAAGATATAGATCCATATTATGATGGTTCTTGTCTAGATCACATGGAAAAGGATGATGATGATGCAGATATGGAAGACACTGAAGTTGATGACAATGATGGTAACGACAATGATCATGTTTTTGATGATTGTGGTGGTGATGATGATGATGAGGTAGTTGATGCTAGTAGCCAATGACATTCATGATTATATAGACTGTATTATGGATGATTATTGATATATCATTAGGATGCCTCTTTTCATGCTTACTATCATATGTTTCATTTTCATGACCTGTAGTACCATATTATGGATTTGATACATTTTGACATGTACCAATTTCACTTATTTCATTTTGACATGTATCATCTTGACTTGTATCATTTTCAGTTGCATAATTTATCATTTTTACTTATATCATTTGTATGTGTATCATATTGACTCATAGTGACTATTGGACATGTTGTTGGAAATACAAATGGGAAAGTAGTAATGAGAGGGGGGGGTGAATCAAAACTTACTAACTTCTATCCTTTTAAACTATTAGAACTTTATGCATCATGTAAACAAAACTTGAACAATCTAAGTAATATATCATGTCAAGCAGCATATATGAAATCACACATAACACAATAGATTTGGTAACCCAGAAACCCTTGAAAGGTAAAACTGGGGTGGGGATGACACCCACAAATCTTCACTACTGTAGATAATCAAGTTTTCCTATTAGGGCTTACAAAATTTGATCATATCATGATCTACCCTATGAAAGGTCTACTCTGTTAAAAGCTAAGAGACTTATTCAGTCTACCTTGTTAAAGGATTTGTAAACTTACAATAAAGTAAGCACTCGGTAAAGAGATTTACAAAAGTCTGCTAAGACTACTCAGTTAAGATATTTACCTTGATACACTGGTTAAAATGTCTCAGTATATGATCCTTTGGTTTGCACTGATATGTTGATTACAGATCTTCTCTTTACTGTATGATTGTGATCTCTTCTATCTGATCTTTCTTGATTTTGTCCTTTCATTGCTCTACTCAGTCACTGAACTCAGTTTGAATACTTCTCCTTATCATTTCCTCATACTCACATACTCACAGTATTTATCTAATCTCAATGTCTCTATTTCTCTCTCTGATTCACACACATATCTTTGTTCTAGATCTTTCCTTTATATAGTAAAAAAAATGTTTTACCGTTACAAGATCTCCGGTCCAGATATATTCCTATTGCCGCCTATACTATACAATTTTTTGATTGGCTAAAGGTTATACATAGGGATCAATGATAGCAATATGGATCCATAACCACCTCTATAATTACCTCAATAGACAACATACAAAATATAATTATCCTAAAAAATGGTTTACCTCGATCATTGTGTCATTCCAAACTTGTATGTCAATTCTGGCTAACTCGGCAAAATTTATCCCTGGCACTCGGCATCAACTATCCTCGGCATCTACTGTACTCAGCATCTGTTGAACTTCTCTGTCACTCGGTAATCATTGATATATGTAGCTCGGCAATAACTATACTTGGCATATTACAGACATATTGTGACCATGACTTTACTCAGCAGTACTACTACTCAGTAAGTATACAATACAAAACTTGGCCTTTACAGAATGACTCGATCGCAGTGATGACCGACCATCCTTGCCTAGATATATGACTAAGTGTAAGACACTAATAGTCAACAAAATTATAGAGATCTACAATCTCCCCCTTTGACATTAGTGGCAAAAACACTTTGTCATGACATTCATATATACAATTACAAAAAATATGTTTGTATAGCCTAAAACTCCCCCTGAGATATATATACATATTCAAAATTGTGTTACCTGTCCTTGTTCACATTCGTGTCATGATAATTCCCCCTTGTTTTTGACACGTCTAATTTCTTCATCAGTAGGTAAGTTACAATTTTTCTCTAGAAAAGGTCTGTGTAGCACCGTGATCATGTATAATGAATCTGTCCATGTAGTTGAAGCAAGATTTAACACTTCAGTTTGTACTTCTAAATCAGCGGCCAGACTGATGAGACCTTCGGCTGTAGACAAATGTGAATCACTTCGGATCAATGTTTTAGCCTTGGCTAATTTTCTTTGTATAGCCTCCAGATGTGGTGTAAGAATAGTTTGAATAGAAATTAGGTGAGAGTGAATCTTTCCATCATTTTCCATCAGCTCAGCTAACTTACCCTATGTCTGCATTACCTTAACATAATGTCTGGCACTGGTGTTGGCATCCAAAGTTAGGGACTGACTTGAAACTTTGATCTCTTGCTTGAGAGTTTCAAGCAAGCGTTGGTTCTCATCTATGAATAATTCAACATTGCATATCTTGGCCAGTAGAGACTATCCATCCACAACTAATCTCTCAATCTCCTTTACCAAAGTTGACAACTCAACTTGTTTTATTGCTATCTCGGCAGATATCTTATCCATCATTTTTGTCTCAAATTTGCGTTTTGACCATTCAAATAGCTTATCACTTGCACAACTCACATCATTATTTACTTTCTGAACAATATGTACAAGTTGTTCCAATATGGGAATGAAACTATTTACATCAGATAAGTCATAAACTTCATTAAATATGTCCTTAATTTCATGAAGAACCTATTTTTGTTGATGCTCCCTTCAGAGTTCTGCTTGTCTACTTTTCCTTGTCAGAAAATCTTTCATTATTTGTAGCTACTCAAAAGTAAGGTTATCAGTATCCCATTTAGGAATAAAAATTACTTCATCAATAGTTACCACTTCTTTCTCCTTTTGTGTTCTCAGTGGAGTACTTCCACTTGGCAGCTATACAAGAGCTTGGATTGCCTCTTGTTCCTTTGACACTTGTTCTTCAGTGAATTTTCCTCTACTATTTCCTTTTCCTCAGCATGAGGTCTAACAGCTTGTTCATCTATCTTCATTCCATGTCCTTCTGTGTTGTGTTCTTCCTTAGGAAGACTTTGAATTTTATCTTCTGCTTTAACTTCTTTCTTGACAGAGTGAGTTAGTGGTACCAACTTGATTGATTCCTTAGTAAGACTTGTACTGACTAACTTATCAATAGTAGAAACTCTAGGTATAGTAGGATTATCAGTGGTAGATTGTGTGCTTGTGATGGTGGGATAATCCTTGACTTGCAATAGTACTGTGTTACTACTCAGCAGGGGTGTTCCTGTTGCTGTTGTGTTCTTTAGATCATCCTCAGTTAAGAATGATTTCTTAATGGGGTTCTCATCTGGTTTATCAACAATGTGAACCTCAAAAGTATCCTATGAATGCACTTCCTTAGGAGTATCAGTCTCCAATTTAATTCACTTGTTGTCAGGTTCAACAATTGTTGAAGTAGAAACAACTGTACTTTCATTCTTTCCTTCATCCTTTTCTTCTACCGGGGTGGGTAACAAACCAAACACTACCTTCCAAATCTTCAAACTCTCTTAAACAACATCTTCAATCTTGTGTTGAAGGATAAGATAGGCTCTAAGTTTAGGATCAAACTTTCCTCTGTATTGGTTAACTATTTGTTTCATATTTGCAGGAGTGAGAGTGGATTCAACTTGTGCCAATGTGCTCACTCTTATTTCCTCCTCTATTTGTAAAGCATACTCCCACTTTTTTGTGACTCGGTTTCATAATTCCTTTGGAATTCTATTTTCAATTTCAATCGGCAGCATCTTGAAAGTGTATAACATTTCAAGAATAGCATCCTCAACTTTTTCTTTATCTCCAATACTCAGCAGTCCAAACTTTAATTTCTTCACTTCATCAACTGCAGTTGTGCTAGTAATGTTATGTATCATTTTGAAATGTTTTTGATCTATTGGCATAATGGACTTTCACTTGTTTTAGTTATATATGACGATCTTATCAGTATTCACTTTTCAATTTATATATATTGAAAGTGGTTGATGATTTTGGATGAATGTTGTCAAATTAAATTATAGATATGTTGGTGTTCACATTCTTTATGTCTATATGGGTTTCATGATTGAAAAATACATATTAAATTAATAAGAAATAGAAGTAAAATAATAATCATTTTTAGAAGTAAAAAAAAAGAAACAATGGAAGCCAAAACAAAAACAATCTTGGAAGAAAAAAAAGAAGCAATTCTAGTATCAAACAAAGGAGTAATAATGGAAGCAATTTTAAAAGAAAAAAAAATGTCAAAATGGAAGAAAAATAAGAAGCAACAAAAGAAACAAAGATGGAAGCAAAAAACCAAAAATAACAGTACAAAAATAGAAGCAAAAAAGGGAGCAAACGTGGAAGGAAACACAAGAAGAAAAATAAGAGGCAATAGTGGAAGTGACAAGTGACATCATAATAGGTGTCAAATTGGAAGCAACACAAAAAGAAAAATCAAAAGCAATAGTGGAAGTGACAAGTGATGTCATAATAGGCATCAAATTGGAAGAAACACGAGAAGATAAACTGGAAGAAAAAATAGAGGCAATATAGGGCATTATAATGGAAGAAAACCTGGAAGCAACACCAAAAGAAAAAGTAGAATCAAACTTGGAAAAAAAATTAGAAGTTACAATGGAATCAAAACTAAAAGAAAAATGGGGAGAAAAAATGGAATAAAAATGAGAAGTAACAAGTGGCATTATAATGGAAGAAAAATGGAAGCAAGAAAATAAGGAAAATGGGAAGACAAATTTGATGCAAAATCAAAAGTAGAACTAGAAGAAAAATAGGAAGACAATTTTGAAGTAGAATAAGAAGAAAAAAATACATTATAATAGAATCAAAACTTGAAGAAAAATGGGAAGATAAATACGAAGCAAAATGGGGATCAATAATGGACATTATAATAGAAGAAAAACTAGAAGAAAAATGGGGAGAAAACCTAGAAACAACACGAGAAGGAACAAAAGACATAATAATGGAAATAAACTGAAAGCAAAAACAAAAGTAAAATGGGAAGCCAAATTAGAAGAAAAAATAGAAGCAACAAAAGACATTATAATAGAAGTGGATTTGGAAGAAAAACATGAAGCCAATTTAAAAGAAAAATAGGAAGTCAATTTTGAAGAAAACCTAGAAGAAAAATATGGCATTATAATAGAAGCAAAATGAGAAGCTAAATAGGATGAAAAATCAAAACCAATAAGGGAAGTTATAATAGAAGAAAAACTAGAAACATGGAAATAAGAAAAATAGGAAGCACAATTGGAAGTAAATCCAGTGGCATTTCATCTAATTTGGTTGGTCGACCCATACATTGACAAAAATCACATTTCTTAGTATACCTTGCAGCTTCTTTGTGTAATGTGGGCCAGAGTATCCCATGTTGAGGATTTTAAGCGATGCTATTTTGGATGCAAAATGGCCACCACAAGGTTCATCATAGCAGGCATGTAGTACATCATATGTCTCATTCTCCCTAATAATACTTTGTATTACCTTATCAGGTCTGGTATAAAACATGCAACCTGTTATCCAAGAGAAGTTAAAACTCTTTTCAGTTATTAGTCTTTTGTCCTTTGGAGAGAAGTGGGTTAGAGTCCTTCATGTAGCTAGATAATTTGAAATATCAGCATATCAGGGGTTATGGGATGAAATAGAGAAGAGATGCTCATATGTAAAGCTATCGTCAATGGTTGTATGATTATATGGAACTTGTACTCTATACAAAAAAATATGCCACTACATTTTTGTTAGAAATAGGGAATACTGAGAGGGGGGGTGAATCAATATTCTACAAAATTTTTACTTTTGCCCAATTATGGATATAACAGATTAACTTGATACATGCATAACATAATAAACTAAAGAATATGCATAACATTAAAGAAAATGAACTCATAACACATTATTTGTTCTCGAGGAAACCTTGGCCAAGGGAAAACCCTGGTGGTGATGGTACCCACAAAGATCCACTAATCAAAAGTATCCTGTTAAGGATGTTGACCCTATTAAGAGCCTATTACATGCATATAGTGTCTCAGTCCTGATTAAGGGACTTTAGGCCTTGTTAGAAGCCTCAACCCTGCTAAGAGTTGGTAGTACAAAATATGATTACTAGATGAGCCCACTACCCAAACAAGTAATGTACAATGATTACTTAATACAAAATATGGCAAGGTACATAACCTTATACTGCTTTCTTGCTTTCACAACTTCGCATCAATATCTCTTCGCTTATATGTTCACTATACCATCTATATCATTATAATTGCTTCTCTTCACATTTACATATGCCTTATATTTATACAAGTTATTAAGACTAATAACTCTTACAGTCGGCTTAACAAAAGCATTATACAAAATACATATTTACCCAAGGGTTAACATCTAGGATTCATCCCTTTATATTGTTAAGACATTATTTTGATAAGAAAAATAATCCCTTAACTCTACCAATTCTGTCTTCATATTCTATCCTGTCGGCTTGACACTGTCTCAGGTAAAACTATCATAACTTCTTTCGTACATGTCGTATTGACTTTCTCTCTCAGATGAGTCTTCTATAGTCATCATAGTATCTATGTTCAAGTGCGCAAGAACTGAACTTACTCCAATCATCATCGCTATTCAAAATTGTCTCCGGGTACACTGGAAAAATATTGTCTCATACTTAGATAATTTTGCTTTGCGCTCTATCATACTTGTTCACTGTCACATGCAATCTTCATGTAGATCATATGTTTCCATAATGACAACATCTAAGTATCTAACTCAGCCAAATTACCAACAATCTCCCCATTTGTCATTGGTGGCAACATATGAGAAAATTGGCTAAGTCATAACACTTCAAAAACTCAAAATTGTGGCCATAACAAAAGTATATATTCATTATCCTTATAACTCCATATATCTTATTTATATCTTGTACTCCCCCTAAGAATATACATTCTTATCATATATAACAATTTTCTGCTAAATATCTCTCCCCCTTTGACAACAATGACAAAAACGGGTGCCAAAACTAAGTTCAAACAAAAATGTGTATACCTTGATTCAATATTGCAGAGCCGATAGGCTTGCAACACAATCTGCAAAATTTATCTTGATGCTTTCTATCTCTTTCTCCCATGCCTTCTTAATGGAGTCTACAACACTTAGTAGTGCACACAATCCATAAGATGCTATCTCACAAGCTTGAAGGTTTTCAAAACTAAACTTTTGAAAAGATGTCTTTGATGAAAGACATTCTTCCAATTGTCCTTCAACAATTCTTAACTTAATTGAAATATGCTCTCTTAGAAGAGCGAATATTTTCAGTTTCCTTTCCTTGTCATCATATAGAATCCTTATTTCATCGTTAATCTTGCTGATTTTCTTCTCAATGTCCAATATCTTCACATTGAGGCTGGCTAGAAGATTTACCTCTGTCTGAATCTCTGCTTCTTTAACCTTAATCTTTTGAATTTCTTCTGATACAAGATTATCAGATTTTGTACATTGAATGTACAAAGTTTTACCTTTGTCCAAGTTCCTTCTCAAGTTTTTTATATAGATATCCAAGCTGTTAATATCATTCCTAATATTCTGACTTATGTCTAGAAGTAATTTGGCTTCATAGGCTACTTGTGCCTTCACTTTAGCTATGTCAGATAAGTTGGTAAACTCATCATCAAATACATTCATAACTTTCTTAGCTCTTTCAAGTGGGTCTGCCTCTGTTATCTATGTAGTCACAATGCTTTGCAACTTCTTTGTTAATTCCTTCAGTGATCCTTCAAGGATTTTTACCTTCTTATTCTTCCCAATTATCTTGTTCAAAGATGTGGTCAATTCCATCTGATCATCATCATCAAATTATTTTCGCAAGCTTTCAAATATAGATCCTATCTATGATTTCTTTTCAGTCTCAGGTGTAAGACTGATTTCTTCTTGACTAGGGGCTGCTTCTTGTTTCTTTGTTTCCTTTCCTTCTTCAATCCTTGAATCTCTCTTCTCTTCTTCTCTAGCACTGTCCTGCTCTTCAAAAGTTGAATTGTCAACAATGTTTTCAAGATTCTTGAAAAGGTTATCATCACTATCTAAAGTGATCTTAGTTCCTTCCACATGCATTGACTCATCTTCAATGTTTATAGCTGGTGGAGAGGGAATTCTCTGATGTTCTGCTTCCTTATCTTGCTCTATTGGTCTTGTTGCACTAGAGTGTCTTTCAACACTAGATGTCATCACTTTGACGATTGCTTTCTTTGTTTCTCTGTTGATCTCTTCATAATTACCTCCCATAATCTGAATGGTTCTTTTCTTTGTTTTTAGATGGGTGTTCAATTCTTTCATGATCTCCTTGAAATGTTCTTCATCTTTAACATCACATAATTTTCTTACAAGATTTTCTCTGATTTTTTTGTCTTCTTATGTTGCTCTTTTCTTCCTGTTTACTAGTTTCTCATACAAATCATCAGGTATCTTCTCCTGAATTCTGTCAAACTTCTTATCTGATTGTATCATGTGTCTCACAACTGCATTTTCAAGATTCGGTCTCTCTGAATAGTTGTAAAGGTCATAATACTTATTCATCTTAGAAAAGTCTCCATCTTGTATGATCTACTCATTCACTTTTTCAATCTTAGGTTTCCATGTTTTCTTTTTCACTAGGGCTTCTTCATCATCTTTTATTTTTGCTATCTTCCTCTGTACTGGTGGTACTAAAGTTTTATGCCTTTTTCCTGGTCTAGTAGCAATTTCTTTCACTCTTTCACCAAGTGTAGAAGAGGATGATCTAGTGGATTTTCTAACTTCTTGATCTTTCTCTACTTCCTCCACTTTTACCTTAATCTGAATGTCTATTGATTGTTCTGCAACTGATGACAAGGGTGGAACGGACAAAACTTCCTTTTTTCCTATGTCTTTGATGGTTGTTGTTGTCTTCTTAGCAATTAAAAATTCATGTTCTGTCATCCATGTGTCCTTCAAAATCTTCTTTATTGTACTTTCTACTCTCTTCTTAGACTATTTTTCTTCTAAGATAGACTTTGTGGAGTTGAAGTTCTCCTCAAAAGTCCCAAATCTATTACTATGAATATCCAGCTTGTTCTTAAGCAATCTTCTCACATTATCTTCTGCTTCAATTTCAAAAATTTCATAGCCAAAAGGGTCTATAAATTATACTCTAGGTTCTATTGCTTCAATGAATGTAAAGTCAGTATCAACCATGAAACATATCTCATTCTTATATTTCTCAACTAAAGACTATGGAATCCTTGATCTGCTTCTCATTAAATTCTGAAATGTTTTAATTATCAATACTGCACTCTCATTGACCTTGTTAATAAGGTGTCTCATGTATACTTTGCTAATCCTTTCCATTGTGGTTTTACCATCATTCCAATCATCACCAATAGTGTAAGGGAATCTTCTTAACAAATGGAAAAACATATAAGTAATCAATGATGAGAATCTAAACTGAGAGTTCTTAGTCTTCTTTATCTTTTCCAAGTTCTCAAACAACTGAATTCTCAAAATTTCACACATGTCAACTTGAACTTTGTCAACACACATTAGGTAAGCTACATGTATCATTCCTATTGCCATGTCATCTTCTCTAGGGTTTGCACAAAACTTAGCTATAAGGATCTTGCACAAATACCTAACATCATCCTGTTGTATCTTAGTAATCACTATACCTCTGCCATTGTAAGATGATTTTGTGTTGTCTATTACTATTTTTCTCATGTTCTTCTCATTCAATGGTATGACTCCAGTTTTAGACAAACTGGTTACTTCATGAATTATGTCAGCTATGATATCTATCACTCTGTCATCTAACCAAAATTTTCCATTGTGGATTCTACTCAGGATCATCTTAGTACATTCTTCATCATCAAAATCATACTATAAAGAGTAATTTATGATTTCATTATCTTTCAAGTGTTCAAACCCTACTTTCAATGACATATATTGATTGTAAAGCTTTTCATATTCTTTTGTAAAATTACTATCACTGAGAGTTTCAAGCTTGCATCCCAAATAACTTCTAACATTCTCTAAGTGTAGAACTCCATTTGGTACAGATGATAAAGCTAACTTAGGGTCTTCCTCCAAGGGTTCTACTAGTTCCCTTTTCATCTTAGGTCTATTCTTATCTCTTACATTATGAATCAATGAAACATCCATGACTTCTACAAATACTTTAACCGATTTAGAGATCTTCTTAGTAAAATACCTCGATTCTGCAATTTAGGGCTTGCGTAGATTCAACACAAAAATCCTTCACCAAATCCTTGCAAACTTCTTTCAATCACTGCTCTTTGATCTCCTTAGCACTTTTATTTTCCTCAATGATCAAATAATACCAATCATAACCTTTTAACCTTTCAATCTCACAAAAATTTGACATCGCATTCAATTCCTTTTCCGCTTCTTTCCAAAAAGTTATTTCTGCTTACCTGCAAAACTTAAAAATTCTTGCGATATCGCATAACACAATATTATCCTATGCACTCTTAACCATAGTATTAATACATCATATACTACCTTGCATTAATTGTGCAAGACTCAATTCATCCTATACTAACTTCTATATTATCCTAAGTTCCTATTCTACTGTATTTTTCATGAATTAAGTACTTTGAGATGGGTTAGGTAGAGATTCACTCTTACCATTAGATACTTCACCTTTATGATTACCCTCAGTGCTGAATATGTCTTTTTGATTCGTGGCTTTAACAAACTTCACTTCTTCTAAATTGCTACAACATCCCTTTTGACTATTACTTGAATTTTCATTTCTCCTTGCATGACTTCTAGGGTTAGGGTTAGGATGAGGAATCTTGTTATTCATTCTGCAAAACCTTGTTGTATGTCCAATCATGTTACATATCTCACAAAATATTCCATTGTTTCCATATCTTGGTCCTGACTGGTTGATTTGTGATTTGCAATTTCTGGCAATGTGTCCAACTTTGTTGCATCTATAACATACTACTCCATTTCTTATGTTCATATCTTCAGTAGGTCTCTTATCTACATGGTTAGTATTCCTAAACATTCTACTACTATTATTATTCTCAATAAATTTAGGCTTTCTACATTCAATAGCTCTATGTCCAAAACCATGACAATTATAACAATAACCATTAAGAGGTTTAAATTGCTTACCTGTACAATCTTTCTTCATATGACCAAAAGTATTACAAACAAAGCTATTAATATGATTTAGAAGAATAGAGAGGGGGGGGTGAATTAGTTGTTCTCAGGTCCTGATGGATAAAATAACTTCAAAAACTTTTCCTTAAATCAGATCAAGCAACCAAAACAAACTCGGTCATCACTAATTCAATAATAGAAACATATAACATTGTAGTCCACTACCCAACTATAACTAACTTGTAAAACATAAAAATGTTCAAACCAAAACATTCACACAAGTATTGACACCGGGATTTATAGTGGAAACCCAATATGGGAAAAACCACTTTGTAACATGTTACTATTATTTTCACTCTTCTGAAGTGAGCTCGGTTAAAAGCCAACCCTATCAAAGGTTACAATACACACTATTAGGTGTGACCTGGTTAAAGGATTTCAATCACCCTGTTAAAAGTGAGCCTAGTTATAGGACTTACATACACTCCATTAGAATGCAACCTTGTTCAAAGGATTTAACATATGACTGTTAGGTCAACCTCTGTTAAAAGGATTTTGACTGTTACAATGGTTAGAAAGTAGCAATAGTATTTATCTGAAAAACATACAACTCACTTTGAAAATATCAGATCCAATTCCGTACACAAATGCTGGTTTACTGACTTTCAAACTTTTCCATCTCCATCTCTGATCTTCTCAAAACTTTTCTTCAAGCAATCACCACACTTCTCCTTTAGCCTTTTCACTTATACAGTCAATAAAACTTACTGTTCTTCCAACATCTACTTCACCCATGCATATCCATACCTAATGTTTAGGTTCCCTTAATACTTTTCTCAGTTAGGTTAACTTATCTTTTGCCACTTAATCTCCTTCATAGATTTTAGGGTTAGGTCAAATTCATTGAATCTACCCACTTCATGTTCTTCGTCTCCTCTTCTAGAATCATCTCAAATCTCATAAAGATTTACAATAAAATGTTTTACAAAGCATTAAATGCTTCCATACAATCAATAAATAAAGTCAACATGTTTTACATAATCCAAGAATTCAACAATGTCGGCTCCAAACCTAAATTCTCTTCAAATATAAAAATGTTGATGCTCGGTCAATATGTGATCATCCACTCGGTCTTCATGCAAAATGCTCGATCACTACTAAAATTGTTTCCTCAGCATATACTATCTCCCTCAGTGATTAACTGATACTTGGTCGACACTAGATTTTTTCTCGGCATTCACTAACTCGGTCGACACTAACATAACTCAGCTTAGACATGATTTCTTCATTTTTGCTTAGTTAAGCCTACCAGTTTAGTCTTCAATCTTACTAAGATAAACAATACATTGTCCCATCATTGTGCAACATAGTCAAGTACACTCTGTAGTATCAAGATAACTCAACCTTTCCTTAGGTGCTATTGTTACCATCCTTTCTTTCCCTTCTCACAATAGATATAGTACTTTCCTAAGTAGCAACAATCTTACCAGTTAAGGTTTGACATCAATGACAATACAACAATTGCTTCAATTGCAGTTTCCAACAAAAGCATCTACCTTTAAATTCTCTTTGCGTACCTTTAGGTGACTCCTCTTTCTTAGGTGATTCTTCTTCTTTAGGTGTATCTTCAGATTTGTCAATTTCATCAGATTTCTTTTCATTTACCCTTTCATATACTTTCAGATCTAGTTCCTTGCTTTCTTCATTTACTTTAGATGAGTTAAATCCAACACCAGTTTTATCATAGAATGGTTTTTGATAAGACATTTGTTCATCAATCTTCTCACTAGTTGAATATAGTCTCTCAAGTTGTTGCTTAGATTGAGTCAGTTCACCTTTCACAATTGTATTGTACTTCTCAAGTTCAGCATACTGTAATTTGGTTTTCTCAAGTTTAGATGTCACTTTACCAAGTTTAGATTTTAGATCTTCTTTATCAAGCTTTAGGTTTTCATTCTCAAATTTCAAATTTGCTTCATTCTTCATATTTCCATCTTTCAGACTTAACTTTAGATTTTCTATCTTCAATTCATGTTTAAGGATCTCATTTTCTTTTTCTAGGTTGTCATCACAATCTTCAATTTGAATTGTAGATTCCTTTTCTGATTTCAGATCTTCCAACTTATTTTTCAGTTTCTCAATGAGGTTCTTTGCATCATCATATTTTCCTTTCAAAGTGTCTCTTTCTTCAGTAAGCATATCAATTTGTTCAAGAGCTTCTTCAAGATTCTTTTGTAGCTGATCCATATCCATAGAGATCTTACTCAAGCTACTAGGCTTTCCTTGAATGATTCTTTTCCGAGTAACTAATCTTTGATACCAATTGTTAGAAATAGGGAATACTGAGAGGGGGGGTGAATCAGTATTCTACAAAAATTTTATTTTTTCCCAATTATGGATATAACAAATTAACTTGATACATGCATAACATAATAAACTAAAGAATATGCATAACAGTAAAGCAAATGAGCTCATAACACATTATTTGTTCTCGAGGAAACCCTGGCCAAGGGAAAACCCTGGTGGAGATGGTACCCACAAAGATCCATTAATCAAAAGTATCATGTTAAGGATGTTGACCCTATTAAGAGCCTATTACATGCATATAGTGTCTCAGTCATGATTAAGGGACTTTAGGCCTTGCTAAAAGCCTCAACCCTGCTAAGAGTTGGTAGTACAAAATATGATTACTAGATGAGCCCACTACCCAAACAAGTAATGTACAATGATTACTAAATACAAAATATGTCAAGGTACATAACCTTATACTGCTTGCTTGATTTCACAACCTCACATCAATATCTCTTCGCTATACCATCTATATCATTATAATTGCTTCTCTTCGCATTTACATATGCCTTATATTTATACAAGTTATTAAGACTAATAACTCTTACAGTCGGCTTAACAAAAGCATTATACAAAATACATATTTACCCAAGGGTTAACTTCTAAGATGTTGTCCCTTTATATTGTTAAGACATTATTTTGATAAACAAAACAATCCCTTAACTCTTTACCAATTCTGTCTTCATATTATGTCATGTCGGCTTGACACTATCTCAGGTAAAACTGTCATAACTTCTTCTATACATGCCGTACTAAATTGCACTCTCAATTGAGTCTTCTATAGTCATCAGAGTATCTATGTTCAAGTGTGCAAGCACTAAACTTACTCCAATCGTCATTGCTAATCAAAACTATCTCTGGGTACATTGGAAAAATACTATCTCATACTTAGACAATTTTGCTCTGCGCTTTGTCATACTTGCTCACTGTCACATGTGATCTTCATGTAGATCATATGTTTTCATAATGACAACATCTAAGTATCTAACTCAGCCAAATTGCCAATAATTTTCTTTTCCAGTCTTATCCAAAATTTGGATATCAAATTATTGCATAAGTAATAACCATATAGCTAACCTTCCTGTGATAGAGGATTTTTTCATAAGGTACATAATGGGCGGTATGATTTGTGTGAAAAAAGATTTCATACCCAGTTATGTAGTGCCTAAATTTATTTAATCCATAGATAACTGTTAGAAATTCTTTTTCTCTTACAGTGTAATTAAGTTCAGCACCTTGCAGGTTCTTGTTGATGTAATAGATTGTATGCTCAACTGTTGCTTCTTTTTTGCATAAGCAAGATTTGGCATACCAGGGGTTATGAGATGAAATAGAGAAGAGATGATAATCTTTAAAGCTATCATCAATGGTTGTATGATCATGTGGAATTTGTACTCTAGACAAAAAATATGCCACTACATTTTCATTTCTAGGCTTATCCAAAATTTGGATATCAAATTATTGAATAAGAAGTAACCATATGGCTAACCTTCCTATGATAGAGGGTTTTTTTATAAGGTACTTAATGGTAGTATGATTTGTGCGATCAAACCTTTCATACCCAGTTATGTAGTGCCTGAATTTATTTAATGCATAGATAATTGTCAGAAATTATTTTTCTCTTATAATGTAATTAAGTTCAGCACCTTGTAGGTTCTTGTTGATGTAATAGATTCCATGCTCAACTATTTCTTATTTTTTCCCAAGCACTTCTCCAACAACATATTTAGATGCATCAATATGTATGTGGAATGTTAGTGACCAATTGAGACCCCTCAATACTGGTGACTTTCTTAAGACTTCTTTCAATTGTTGGAAAGATCTATCATATTTAAAGGTTGTTGAGGTTTTAGGATCATTGCAAATGTAATGGCACTATCTTGTATTGTACGTGTTTTCCAAATGCAACAATCTCTTGCATTTATATTGAGAATGAGCCAAGAAGAGACATGTCCCTTCATGGGACATGTCTATTCATTATTATGTAATTAATATAATGATAATTTTGATTATATATACATATATATAATATCTCTTGAGTATTATATTAATTTCTCTAATATTTACATTATATATATGCATATATATACACAAATACATACATACATACATACATACATACATAAATACATATATATATATATATATATATATATATATATTAAAGAATATATACATCTCATATATACTATATACACTAGTATTGACTCATAGTGTTCATCTGACTGAAGCTAGAAAACATTAACACTCCCTCTTAGCTAGGGAGGATAAATATATTACATCAATGTAATATGTGAGTATAGATAATCATTTTAAAATTTATATCATTTTACTGATATCATGAGAAATGGTCTTCAAGTATCAAATCCATGATACTCATCAAGTACTCAGAGTAATGGTCTCCAAATATCAACTCACAAGATATTCACCATTTTCTCAAAATGATTATCATGAGTAATGGTCTCCAAGTATCAAATCCATGATACTCACCCAAGTACTCAGAGTAATGGTCTTCAAATATCAAGTCCGTGATATTCACCAAGTAATCAATGTGATTATAGATAATCATTTTAAATTTATATCATTTTACTAATATTATGAGTAATGGCCCTCAAGTATCAAGTCCATGATACTTACCAAGTACTCAGAGCAATGGTCTTTGAATATCAACTCACAAGATATTCACCAATTTCTCAAAATGATTATCATGAGTAATGGTCTCCAAGTATCAAATCCATGATACTCACCCAAGAAATCAAGATGTCTTGTATGATATGTGCACTATTATCACATATGTGATACTTACTATATAGACATGATAATATATAGACTGATCATGGCATGTCTACAGATATTACATCACATAATATCCACGATGAAGATCTCTAAGTCATCTATGGTTTATTTAATGATATCAACCTTATGATATCTACCATGATGTCTAAGAGATCCTAACCATCATGAAATGTCTATGGATATCAAGTCACATGATATCCATCATGCATGGACATGTTTCAAATTTGTCACCTCACAAAATTAATCAAATACAAGTGTTCATTGTCGAAAAGTAGTCACCTTTCTCCAATGTTCATAGGAGGGCCCACAAGTCCTGGAGTCACACGCATGAAATCTACCTTGACTCATCTTAGAGGGTGGATCTATCATGGCTCATCCCAAAGCGTGGAAACAAGGGCTTTCACCTTAGACTTATCTCTCAAGGAGAAGACTGCAATAACATACAACCTTCCCTCCAATAAGAAACTTGGTGAGAATATTATCCATATGTTATGTAGTGATAATGTACCTTGAATAGCATACATATGCACTATATCTCTCTTATATGGTTTGCATCACTCTAGGTGAGCCACAAGTTATGTAGGTGCTAGTATAAAGGCATTTCAGCTAGCACACATGAGACTCAATCTCATGATCGTAGTCCTTTGGGTGCTTCCTTTAAAGTCTTGTAACAACTTCCTCACCTCCTTGTCCAAGGTTTCTTTTAGATGAACTATCATACTCCCTCTTAATCTAATATCAAACTTCTATGAGAAAGTCATTTCTTTATTCTTTAGTCTATATTAAGCTCTTTTCTTGAATTCCCAACCATCTATATAGGAATATCATGACCTAGATATCTGCATATAAGCCTTCTAGCTCACATACATGGAACTACATCATTTGAATTGTAATTCTTTTCCTTTTATAGTTTCCTGGTCACTAGGGAAACCATCTCGATACAGTTTACTCCCTCTGAATCAATATCACCAAGATCTTTGAAATCAAATAAGGCAGATCCTATAGGTGTTGTACTAATTCTAGGAAATAACATACTAATCTATTATGGCACATTTATCTATGTAAACGGTTACAATAGAATCATAAATTTTTTTACCAAGATCGAGGATCATTTATTATAGATTTAATCATTAAATATAATAATGATCCCTATGTATTAGTCTGATCTAGGTTAATTTTATATACTGTAGATCTTAGATTATTTTCCTAAGAAAATGTAAACCTAACTAGGTCATGAAGGTTAGACGGTCATAGAACTCAAAGAAATATGCTATATATTTTTAATTCATGTCATTTTGACACAAGTACCATACAGAAAAAAAGCATATCTTGAAGCAAGTAGCCACCTTCAAGACATCAATTTTCAGAAAAGGTTTGAGCAGTAATCAAAGATATTTGGTTTATTCAGAATCGGTCAAGGCTACCAAGTAGTACAGAGGAAAGACTACTACACATTGAGGTGATATATATTTGATATTTCATAGACCTAATTCAGACAAGCATAAGTTGTCAATTACAAATACTTTATGTTATTCTCTAATCATTATAACAAAGTTAGCAAAATCTCTTAACAGAGTAGACCTAACAATCTTATTGTAAATCTCTTTACCGAGTACACACTCAAGTAGTGTTGTTGAAATCCTTTAACTAGGTAGATCTAGTTGATCTAATTGTTACTCCTAATAGGGTAAGATCATTAGAAGTGATCACAACTTGTAGCCTTAACCGACATACTTTATTATCTACAGTAGTGAAGAATTTGTGGGTGTCATCCCCACCGCAATTTTTACCTTCTAACAAGGGTTTCTACGTAACCAAAATTTATTGATTACAAGACATAATAACCAGACCAAAATGACCCTAGACAGAATAACTCGGCCATAATAACCTGAGGACAAAATAACCCAAGGTCATAATAACCCAATCCAAAATAACCCACAGTCAAAATAACCCATGGACAAAATAACCCCATAAGATTATAGATAAAGGAAAAAAAATTTAGAAATTACAAGTATATCTCTAAAAACTTTTTTTATTCAAATTTTCAATTAAAGTGTCAAATTATGAGAAATGCCTCTTATATAATCTAAAATATTATTATTGTCATAACCATCAACTAGTATTTTTAGTCTTTCTTTGAGTTCACAGTATATATTGATTACAGGACATAATAACCTGACCAAAATAATCCTGGACAAAATAACCCAGCCACAATAACCCGAGGAAAAAATAACCTCGGGTCATAATAACCCATAGTCAAAATAATCCATGGACAAAATAACCCCATAAGATTACAGAGAAAGGAAAAAAAAAAATTAATTACAAGTATATCTCTAAAAACCTTTTTTATTCAAATTTTCAATTAAAGTGTCAAATTATGAGCAATGCCTCTTATGTAATCTAAAATATTATTGTTGTCATAACCATCAACTAGTATTTTTGGTCTTTCTTTGAGTTCACAGTATATTCAATTGGTAAGATAAGATCTCTCGATGTCTGAGGATTTGGTGGTGGTGCTTCAAATCTTATTCTTTTCCTTCAAATCATTTTGGATAATGCATTGGTTGATGGTAATGCTCCTACTATCGGTAATGAAATATTAGAACATGTAGTAGAAATGATATTTCTTGTAGAGTCTTGATTCAAGCATGCCATGTCTTTCATTTCATCAAAATTTTGTTTAACAGTGATCATCTCAATTTTTGGAGCATGATTATGTCTTGTATTGCTAATCACATCACCAGATTCTGTTTGTGTTGTAGTATAGCACTGACTTGAACATTTATTTGTAAAATATTATGCATAACACTAGATCATTTTATTGACACCTTCTTGATGAAGCAAAAATATGTAACTATTTAAAACAATTAATTTCTTCTTTTTTTGACTTGTTAAAAATTGAAGAGGCATTGTATATATTAATAATTATGAAGAATTTCTCGATTCCCTAAAAGTTTATTTTTGTATACTTTAATAGAAATCCCTAGGAAAATTTAATATAATGTTCAAAAAATTATATTAAAAAATATATTGTTTTATGAATTTTGATTTCTCTTTTGCTTATCACTCTACACACTCTTAATTCTTCTCCCCTTCTTCCTTCCTTTACTTCTCTTAATTCTACCACTTTATATATCCTTTTAATGCCTCTTCATAATTCCTTTTGACTTATATCTTTTCATAATAACTCATATTTAGCTTATTCCCACAAATTTGTCTTTATTTCTATAATTATTTACCATTTTATAAGCTATTTATGCATATTAAAGATGTTTTAAGGCTATTTTAGGGGTATATAATGGATATATGGTCTAAACAAATGACCTAAATATCCTCTATGGTGCCTCACAATCTATTTTTCAGCATACTAACTTGATCTAAATGACCATGGGTTATTTTTTCCATGGGTTATTTTGACCATGGGTTATTGTGACCTTGGGTTATTCTATCCTTGGGTTATTATGGTGGGGATATTGTGTCTAGGGTTATTTTGGCCGGGTTATTATGTTCAGTTACCAAATATCTTGTGTTATGTGATTGAATTATTATTTGTTTTCATGCAATTTACATTTACAAGTCAATTGAATGAATGTTGCATACAATGAATTCAGTTGGATAGATTAGTTTACTACTATTTTTAGATTGTGTATCAAGTTAAAGGTTTTTTAGGGCACTGATTCACCCCTCCCCTCCCAGTCCCTTATCTCTCCATTCCAAAAATTGGTATCAGAGGTCAGGTCTCTTATTGGATTGTTTAACCACTGAAGAGGAAAGATCTAATCATGGAGAGATACAAGTTGGACAAAACTATAGAGAATCAAAAGATTCAGATGCAGATGTTTATTGAGCAATACAAAAAAGCTAAGGATGCATTGAAAAATTTACTGGTTCAAAGAAAGGACATGGCTATTAGGGAATGTGAGATCAACTATCATGAAGAAGAGATTGATGACCCATTTGAGAATTTAGGATCTAGTTCAGGAAGTATTTCTGACAGTTTTGAAAGTGCAATTTCTGATTTATCTGATAAAAATCTTCATTTGACTGAACAAGTGAAAGCCCTGCATATCAGTCAAGAGACACAAATGGTAAGAATGATTGATGTGATGAACAAAGCTAGACAAGATGAACAAGAGAGAAATTTGGTTGTTGAAGACAGAAGCAAATGACTGAACAACTACAAGTGAAAGAAACTGAGATACTGAGACTTACTGAGCATCACTTTGAAATATCCAATTAGATGATTATTGTACGTCGAGAGATCAAATAAGTAAATAGTGAGTTTTCAAGGAAACTTGAAGACATTGGAGTATGATGAGAGCCAATTATGTTCCATTTTTATACCATATTTCATCCTATTTCATGCACCTTCACACTCATTCCTATATTCCATTTGCATTACAAATCCTATTATTTTACCATTTTATGTTGCATATGATTAGATATATATAAGTGGTATTTAATATAGTTTTTTGATAAACTATGAAAATTAATTATTGGTTGTATTTACTAATAAGCATTGCTATTTCATTTTTGGAGAACAATATACAACATGTGCTATGGAGAAGGAGAAAACAAAATTCCTACATCGGGTGAATATACTTGGCAACAAATAATTCCAACCATTAATTATTTGTTTTGCTAAATATTAGCTATTTGGTTGTAACAACAAATAATTTATTTTTGTACTCATATGACATAAAATAGTATAAATTATTTGTTGTTGCAACTAATAACATTATGTTGTACGTAGGCCAAAAGAATGGCTAATTTTATGGCACAACAAATTCCTATATTTGTGGCTTGTTTTATTCCAACCCACAAGCCACAAATAATTCCAAAAGAAGTGGCAAGATAATAGAATCATGTGCTACAAAGTAGGGCCGGAAAAATAGGAGAAAATGCTATTAAATAGGGCTACAAAAATAAATCATTGGTGGAGAAAAGTATTGGAGAAATAATGCTACAAAACAATATCCGTGAATAGAATATTGTTTAGAATTTGTTATATGCCCTTTCATTATATAAAGGCAATATCAAGGGGAGAAGCATATAGAATTTTGTAACAAAGAATTGTATCAGATTATTGACGAATACAATATTATTTTGCATGATCAAGACAACAATGTAAAAAGGCTTTCATCTCACCTCCAAACTATGGAACAAGGGCCCATTCCCTGGTGAAGCATGGTGATATTTATTTATTTTAATTGTTAATATTTGTGTTTTTTTTGTCTATATAATTATTTGATGTAATTTTAAAACTATGATAGTTGTGTGATTTTGTTTGATCAAGATAGTTTTAATTTATTTTAATAAATGTATGATTTTGATTAGTTTGATTTTATTTAAGGTAGTTCTAATTCACTTTACTCATTGTCACATTTACAGTCCATTAAATTAGTTTGATAAAATATATATAGTTTGAGTTTGGTTTGTTTGAGTTTTTTAATAGAATAAGGTTTTCCTTCAGTTCAATAGTTAGTTTGCATAAATAGTTCCACAGATAGATTAATATTATAACTAAGAAAGATAGTGGAATAGTTTATCAAGTATTCATTCATTTTCTTGAATTAATTGATATTGTGAATTTTTGCTCTTGAACCCATACAGGAAATTATCAGTATCAATATGTGGATTAAAACGAGCTTCCTATCATATTTCTAGAAATTCAAGTCAGATTTCTATTTAGAAAACTATTGTATTATATTATTTTCTTATGCATGATGTTTGTTTATTTCTTCTAGATTAATGTTCATTGGATTTGTAAATTGTTACATTCATTATTATCATTGTTTTTATGTTTATTTCTATTTCTAATGTTCCTATCACCAGGAAGTGACAGTTCTTAGTGTTGGGATTTCTTTAGTTTTTCATAAATTCAATTTCGTGTGCTGTAGCTGCATTCATAATCCGTCATTTCACAACTATCATCCCTTGATGGCATACTACTCAGACACCTTTCACAAGCTTACACTCTTAGATTGACACGTATAGACCAGCCGAACTTCATCATAAAATCTTAATTTTTTTTTTATTATTTGCCCCAATGTTGGCCTATTAGAGTACTCAGGGAAGAAAATGAAAAATTGAGAAATGAAGTGAAGATGCAACAACAACATAATGAGATGATGAAAAAGGTTGAAGATAGTTCTAAGAAAATTGATGATTTTCTAATTAGTAACAAAGAGGACTTGGAAGCACTACTAGATTAGGCTACATCGAGCAAGGAGAATCATATAAGCAAGCTGAATAGATGAATAAAACCATAATCAGAGACCTAAGACACTAACATTCTATCACTCTGGTAAACCGGGCCACACTTCAAATGTATGCAGGAGTAAAGCATAAGGTAAACCTAAAACCACTCCTAAGTTCAATGGTCATTGTTATAAATATTGTAACAAGTTTGGACATCAAGCATATGAATGTAGATCTAATTTGAATAGGACTCCTAATAAACCCTACATGGAGAAACATTGTCACACTTCCAACATGCATGGACACACTTCACAAGAATGAAAAACAAAGATGAAGCAAGTTTGGACACCAAAAGGATAGAATAAATCTTATCAACCGAGAAGACAAGGTAATGCTTACACTTAGGATTATAGCACATGGGTTAATTGCACAGTATGTGGAAGGTATGGACATATTGCAGCTAATTGTATGAGGAAGAGATGGGATGGAAAATCTTGAAGCTAGATAGGTATTGTTATGGCATGTTTACATTGTCACAAAGTCAGTCACCTAAGTAACGATTACAAAGACTGAGCACTAGAAGAAATTTTTTTTGAAAGTGGAAATACAATTGCAGATATCATGAGGATAAGAAACACTATGTGGAGAAAGGCATCAAATGATAATGCTGAGTCAAGCAATGCAGTCAGTGAAACCTCGTCCATTGGATTGGGTGACATTGGCACCTCAACCTAAGCTAAAAAGGGTATGTATGGAACTGATAATTCAAGATAATATTTTACATACAGCTCCTTATATTAGATGTGCACATATCAAATCCGCATGAATTAAGATACATTATGGTTTTATAATTTTTGGACTATAAAGAGTTTACAGTCGATATATGCTAGACCAAGTAAGGAGTTACCTATCAGTGACTATTATGCAAGGTTAACCGAGTATCAGTTTTAACTGAGTAAAAAGTTATGTTAACCAAGCTATCTATATTTTTTTGTACTCACTAAGTTTGATAGTTGTCGTTGAGTTGTAAGTAGGTTGAGCATTTATTGCAAAGGTTTTTGAGCGAGAATTTGAAAAAGGTTATAAATAGACAATGAACTTAGTTTATTTTTTCACCAGCGATTTCGAAGAGAAAAGAGTTTCCAAGAGAGATTTTGAGCAACGGATTTTAAGAGTATTTAAGAGTTGTTTCAAAATATTTCAAGTGATTTCATCAAAATTTTCGCGTAAGTATTGTTACTACCAAGCTATTCATACTAGTATTTACTGAAACCCTATTTCAAGAAAAAATGGTGTCCACATCAAAGATGAACAAATACAAGTTTGCAGAGGAGGAGGAAGTAAACCTTATAGTGTCTAGAACATGTAATGAACCCTGATACAAACTTCATCCTGAAGTTGCATGGAAAATTGATCAAGTGGGAGATTTTTCAAGCATACCCCCGAGGGTTCTACTGGTTGAGGACATGAGATCATATATTCAGTGCAAAATAGGAGAGATTGGAGATTTTGACATGTATGCAGTTTACTAGAAGCTATGCGGAGAAGATGGAAAATTGAAATCCGATCACAAACAACTGGAGGTTATTGGTTTGATGAATGCCCTAAATTTTCCAAGGGAATTTAAGAGCGAATGGATTAGGGTTTTTCTTAGTAGGTTTCATGATGGAAAGTTGTGGTTGGATGAGCCAGTAAAGATAACTAATAAAATGATTCATGATGTTACCGGGTATCCTACCACTAATAAGGAGAAAGCAATTCACAGTGCATCTCAGGAAGACATTCAGAAGAACACCGGAGCTGAGTGGGATGATGGAGCTATGAAAATACACACAATCAAAGACCCAGAGGTGAAATATGCAGCACATATCATTGGGGTAAAAGAACAATAAGTTGTCACCCTTTTATAAAGGAAAAGGCTAACAATATCAAAGTTGTTCAACTTCCATAGTATAAAAATGATATTTATGTTTGGAATTTGAAGATGATGTAAACTAATTAAATGTGATAAAATGGATGAAGTTTATGATTAATATTTTTAATAATTTTTTGAATAAGAATTGATATGTTTTTTTAATTTTTAAAGATGATTTTTCAGTTGCTGAAAAATGCTAAAAATTAGGGGTCTAGTTGTCACCAAAAAAATATATGTAAATAAACATTTTTTCCCCTAATTTAAAAATATGTCATAGATGACATATATAGCTAGTGCATGAAGTAATAAAAATTGGTTTGTGACCTATATTTTCTCTTTTATAACAATTCAAATTCCAACTCACTGAAATCGACAGTTTTCATCTGGCAACATATTTTTCATAACAAATCTATCCCAATCAAAAAAAGAAATATATATTCTTGAAGAGGACTCTCTTCTCTAGTGCACCATATGGTTTTCAAATTTATTTAATATGATTTACTATTTTTTTCTTTCTCCGAATCAACGTTTCCTTGACTGTTAAAATACCTACTTGCAATATTTTTTAATTACAATAAACTATATCTAATTAAAACACTATAAAATCTATATGAGGATATTCTTGACTCTGATCTCTACAAAAGGGTATTTTTTTATTTTTTTAAAAATATCATTAAAAAGATTAGGAGTTATTGAAACACCACTTTTCTGAAATAATTTTATTTTTATGGTAATTGGACCCAAAGTGGTATAAAACATGCATTTAATAGATATTTCCAATTAGAAAAGTTAAAGAACTTATCTAACTTAGCTAGAATGAATCTAGCTAGACCATATGTTTGACCAAAATTAGTTTTTAGTTAGAAATACTAAAATTTAGCTGTGTTGATAAGTTAGCCTAAAAGGTGACACATGATTGTGCTTTTACCCATTGGTTATAATATTTATCAGTCAACCAAACTGAATAGTGTGCCTTTTGGAGCCATTGAAATATCCTACAGAATGGCTAAGAAAGGTTATCAGTTGAACCTAGCCAAGCTTTTGTTGAAGAAAATTGAAGAGAACATAAAGACAATCCAGTCAACAAAGTCAAATACATGTAAGTTTGGATCCTTTCTAGTTTGCATATTCTTTTATGTGCAATGATTTTTCCCATATATCATTAATATAGAGTGTTCAACCGACAAGCCGGTCATACAAAACATTTCTGATTTTATTAAGGGCTTGGGAAACAATCTTAATAATGTTTTAGACAATTACTTTGAACAATGTAAAAGAAGAATGAATTCTCATAGCAGAATTCCAAGGAAACTGGTTGAAGAGTATGAAAATGATATATATTTTCTTGTTGACACTGACCACACATTGATGTTATCTCTCATGAGAATTTAAGGTTTTCAGTAGTATCAAAGGTTATCATACATATCGATCGGTCACTTACATTGAGCAATTCGGTAACTAGAAGCAAGACAAACTAGTCGGTAAAGCATATATACTGAGCATTAGACAGTTTATTAAGCACCAACAGACACCGACACTGATAGACCGTAAACACCGAGCATTGCCGTTTACACTAAGTAGTTTATATAATGTTTATTGAGGATCATAGAAAATGGCATAGTAATCTGAAATGGTACATACTTCTATGCAAACGGTTACAATGGTTCATAAAATGTTTTACCAAGATCAAGGAACATTTAATGTGATGATATTCATTAAATGTAATGTATATCTTTTGTAATAGTTGATCTAGGTTATTATTGTACACCGTAGATCTTAGGGTTATGACTATGTTGTGTAACCTAATTTTTGTTAAAGCAGCAAAAATAGAACACTATATATTTGTGTGTTCACATCATTTTTGGTGTGAGCTGATATATGAATCACAGAGCACTTGAACCAATTGCCTAACTTCAAGTCTATCAATTAACAAAGTAGAACTGAGTACATAGGAATTCAGATTGAGCACAATCAGAAAAGGCTACCGAGTAGTTCAGAGCAGAGATTCATCACAAGTAAGGTGATATTTTATTAGAGCTTATAGATCTGTATCAAATAATTGAGTTGTCAAATAGCAGATAATTACCTATTGCTTTCTGACAATTGTAATAGAGTTTTGGATAAAATCTCTCAGTAGAGTAGACTTAACAGTCTTAAGTAAATCTCTTAACTGAGTCACACTTCATTAGTGTTGTTAAAATCCTATAACTAGGTAGATCTAGCTGATCTAACATGTCACTCCTAATAGGGTGAGATCACCAGAAGTGATCAAAACTTGTAGCCCTAATAGGAAAACCTTTTCTATCTGCAGTAGTAAAGAATTTGTGGGTGTCATCCCCACCAAAGTTTTTACCTTCTAACAAGGGTTTCTGCGTTACCAAAATACTTGTGTCATGTGATTGTCATATTGATTTCATGTTGTTTACTTTCATAAGTTAAGTGAATGATTGATACATGCAGTTAGATTCAAGTTGTTTTGGTCGGTTATTACTGTTTATAGTTATATATCTGAAAGGTTTACAAGTAAATTTTTTGAAGGCACTGATTCACCCCTCTCCTCTCAGTACCTACTCTCCTAATTCCAACAACTGGTATCAGAGCTCAGTTCTCTTATTGAATAGTTTAACCACTGAAGGGTTAAGATCTAAGTCATGGAGAGATACAAGCTTGATAAGACTATTGAGAATCAGAAGATATAGATGCAAATGTTTGTGGAAAATTATAAGCAAGCCAAGGAAGGACTGAAGAAATTACTGGTTGAAAGGAAGAACCTAGCTATTCTACAAAATGAGATCAGTTACCATGAAGAACCTATTGATGAAATGTTTGAGCACATTGGATCTAGTTCTGGAAGCATCTCTGATGGATCTGAAAGCATAATCACTTATTTATCTAAAAAGAATCAACATTTAACTGATCAAGTGAAAGCACTACAAATTGGTCAAGAATATCAAATGGTGAGAATGGTAGAAATAATGAACAATGCTAGACAAGTTGAAAAAGAGAGGAATCTAGATATTGATGACTAAAGACAGATGACTGAACAACTTCAAGCTAAAGAGAGTGAAATACAGAGACTCACTGATCATCATTTTCAAGTAACTAATCAAATGATGACTGTAAATCAAGAGGCAAACCAAGTGAATGGAGAATTGTCAAGAAGACTAGAAGATGTTGCAAGACTCAAAGAAGAGAATGAGAAGCTGAGAAATGAAGTGAAAAATCAACAGCAACAAAATGAAATGAAGAAACTTGCTAAGGATAGTTCTAAGAAGATTGATGATTTTCTGACTAATCAAAGAATATTTGGGAGTAGAGCTGGTATAGGCTACACCAGCAAAGGAGAATCATCACAACAAGCTGAACAAGTCAACCACAATCAAAATCAAAAACCTAAAGTGTTGACAAGTTATCACTGTGGGAAACTGGGACATACATCTAATGTGTGTAGAAGCAAAGCACAAGGTAAACCTCTTGTCACTCCTAATTTTAATGGATATTGTTACTACTATGGTAAGTTTGGACATCTAGCTTATGAGTGTAGAGCTAAATAGAATGATATTGCTAACAATACCACTATGGAGAAAATATTCTATACTTGTAATAAACATGGACACACTGCATGAGAGTGTAAGGCTAAGATGAAGCAAGTATGGACTCCTAAGCAGAAAACATAGTGAAAGCCCTATCAAACAAAGAAACAAGGTAACTCTTATGTTTGGGATTATAATACATGGGCTAACTATACTACTTGTGGTAGATATGGACACATTGCAACAAATTGTTATAGAAAGAGTCAGATTGGACAATCAAGAAGCTAGACAAGCACTGGAATGGCTTGTATGGACTGTCATAGGGTTGGTCATTTAAGCAAGAACTGCAGAGACTGAGCACCAGATGAAAATCATATATTTGAGAGTGGATATACTATCGTAGATATCACGAAGTTAAGGAACACTATGTGGAAGAAGGCATCTAATGAGAATGCTGGGTCAAGTAATGTTGTTGGTGAAACCTCATCCACTGGATTGGGTGACATTGGTACCTCCACTTAAGGTGAAATTGGTATGTATGGGATTAACATTTCAAATGATCACATTTTACATATAGTTCCTTATACATGATTTACTAATACCAAATCAACATGAATAAAGATGCACTATGGTTTATATGTTATGAGCTAACAATGTTATACAATCGGTAAAAGAGAGACCAAGATTTGGTTACCCATTGGTAATCACTATTTAAGGTTAACCAAGCACATGTATCAACCAATGAAGAAATCCTATGTCAACTGAGCAGATAAAAGTTTTTAGTTATCACTAAGCTGACAATTGTTTCATACCGAAAGTTAGGTCAAGCATTTATTGCATGAAAGTTTGAGCGAAAATATCTAAAAGTCTATAAATACACAGGAAATGGAGTTTAGTGTTACATTGCAATTTCAAAGAGCGGAGATTTCACAGAGAAGTGTTTGAACTAGAAGATTTTTAGAAGGATTCAAGGCTACTGTTGGTTGTGGATTATTCCCTTTGATCTTCAACTTGCAGATTTACACTTTGATGGATAATATAAAAATCCTGACTCTATCACCACCCCAAAGTCCACAAGGAAGGGGACCAACTGACAAGGATCAAAAGATCCTTCTTCACTTTGAGCTTCAATGCTCAGGCAAGTGTACCCTTGACTCACTTCTTCAAAGGAGTCTTAAAATGATGTATACTATACTCACACAAGTCTAAAAGGTTTATCAAATGAATGTTTATGTTTGTGGTTGTTAACCATGAAACTTCAAGAGAAAAGACCAATGCCTTATCCCAGGGCTAAGAGTCACCCTACTGTATACTTCAACTAAACACCTCAAATCAAACATGATGGAAACCATAGTAAGTGCTTTGCCTATTACCCCTTTCCCTCAAGCACAAGGACATCAAATTCTACACCTGGCTGTAAACTCACTGAATTCACCTAAAAGGCTTTAATCCTAACTTTGTTAGAAACTCAAAGATGAATTAAAAATACTCTTTGTTTACCATACATTAACACACTTTGTGATATTAACATATATGAGCTCAGAGACAAGCAAGAAAGAAGACATACACAAGATACAAGATTGGGATCCAAGAATGTTTTCATTAACAAATCTAGAATCAACATACAATTAACATGACACAAAGCTGAGAATAAGACACCAAATCAGACCTCTATCAGTGTATTACAATCAAAAACTAGGGACCAAAAGCAATAAGATTTCAGAACCCTTGCAAAGTCAAAAAATCTCTAACTTATACCCCCTAGTCATCTTGAAAATCTGCAACAAGCTACGGATGACTAGGATTAGGGCTTCAACCACCCAACTTGCTGGAAACGGTCACAAAAATTACTGCAAACACTCCTTGAGCCAAGAAAGCCCTTTTCCAGGTACAAAACCTCCTTTGCAATTAACCACATAGACCCTAGACCACACTGCAAACAGCAAACCAATCATTTATCACCGAACAGGGTCACTTCTGCATTGAAAACCAGTCCTTTCTGGTCGCAGGAAACCCTCAAAAAATTTGAATTCAAAATCAAACGGCTACATCCTTGGTGCCCAGCTCATCAACGGTCAAAATTTAAACCTTCACCAGCTTTAAGTCACAGCCATCGATCTCTTTATCTTTCACGGGCTCGGCAACTTTACAACAATCTTTAGTCGCGCAACCACGTGGTCACAAACCTCACCGCCATAGAAACTGGCAACAAAATATGCTTGGTCGCATGATTGCATAACCCGGGAATGGGTTATGCAAACATGCGACAACCTGTGAATACAATGCCTCATCCCCGCAAACAACCGCCAAGCCTTAGACCTGGGTCCACCTGCCATGTGTCATACCACCACTCACCTGGAAGATGCCCCACCAGACTTAGCAAATTGTCAACAAAGGACCTTCGCCAATTCGCCAAACATTTCATGCCTTTGCTAAACACTTAGCAACTTCCCGACTAACATTCGTGCAATTGCCAGACCAACTAGTGAATCCTCTTTTCCTCTCTTGAATGTGTGACCACATTAAACTTTGTCGATACCGCTAGATTTTACAACTCTGCCAAACACCAGACTGCACCTGGGCCCACCCTGAAGCCACATGTCACATCCCCATTCACTGCAACCGCTGAGTCACCCGCCACAGGACCCATGCACCGCAAGCCTTTTGAAAATGAATGGCTGGCGTAAGATCTCATGGCTCTGACAAATCACATGAGAACTTATGCCAACCGTTAGATCCATCCTCACCATAGACCCCTCCCACAATGGCCCCACCTAACTCTGCAACTACGATGCCACCTCAGCGCCTGCTGGCCAATGAATAAAATCTGACGGATGGCACATGATCTCAAAGGATGAGAATATTCCTTGAGATCATACGCCGACCGTAGATCTGCAATCTCTGACACTGGGCAATGAAAAGAGCTGGGACCCAAAAATCAACCACCAAACATTCAGCGACTACGCGACTAACCACCAGCCAAGTCGCTGGAGGTTAGCAAATAACTACCAACCTTTCAAAAGATCACGTGACAACAGTCGCTGAGTTGCTGAATGTCAGCTGCTTAACCGCCAGAAATGGGAGATCAATAGATAACTGCTAGTCACCAAGTCACGGGATAGAAGATGTAACCGCTAGAAAACCTAGACAATCAGTGACATAGAGCCTGCAAGGACTGGGCCCCACCAATCATCGCACCTGCGCAGTTAGAGAAAACATGAGCAAACAGGGAACTAGTGCGAGGTCAAAAACACACAATGTTTTCGACATGGAGGGAGATCGAAAACACACAGAGTTTTCAATGCCACAGGAAAAGCGCACAAAATAGGAAGCACAGGGTCGAAAACAATGCAGGTTATCGGTAAAGGTCGAAAACACACAGACCGAAAACATCATGAGCTTTTGAAAACAGTGTGGGTTTTTGACACTTAGGTAGATTTTTAAAATATTTCCAATAGGCTTAGAAATTGAATCTCTTTCTGGGTTTGGCGATTCAGGAGACGCAGTTTGGACTAGAGCCAGGCGATGACAAGAGGAACACAGAGCAGGGAACAACCATGAAACAAATGCAGGAAGGAGGCCACTTTCACAAGACTTTGCAATGACAGAAAATAGGCCTAACAGTGGCTCTGTCTGGGGATGTATGCCTCCTGTAGGCATAGCAAGGACTTAGAATCACTGGTAAAAGCAGACCATCCCACAGGACAAAAATGCAGAGAACAAGGAGCAAGCAGGGCAAGACCAAGCAACAGGACCAAAAACTGACAGACCAAGGCAAAACAGGGTAGGGGAAAACAACTTATATACAGAGATTTACAAGATGTACAACCCTAACTACTGTTCATGGAAAAAAGAGTACCTCAAATGAAGTACTGCTTCAAGAATTGTCCATGAACTGGCAACTCTTGAATATCACCATTAGAATCCTTGATGATGTAAGAATCTTGGCCCCACTTCTCATGAATCAAATATGGCCCTAACCAGATGGGATCAAATTTACCATGTTTCCCCTTATCCTCCAATTTGGCATTCCAAACTAACACCAAATCACCAGGCTCAAACTTTCTGTCAACAGGCTTTTTATCATATAGATTCTTACCCTGCAACTGCAATTTGGCATTCCTTGCAACTGATTCTCTTCTAGTTTCATCCAATCTAATGAGGTCCTCCATTCTCAACTACATTTCATCATCAATTTCATCATCATACAACTGCACAAACTTGTACATCTCCAGTAAATTATTCTGATTCATTCTAGCATGAATTCCATATACTAGGTCAAATGGTGCACAACCAATTGCCTTCTTCACAGTTACCCTATCAGCCCATAGAGCTAATGGCAGCTTTGAATTCCATGCCCTCTTATTCTTCTCCAGAATTCTCTTTAAGATTTTAATCAAGCTCTTATTAGCAAATTCTGCCTGACCATTTCCTTGCGGATGATAAGGTGAGGAATTAGAAGTCTGAATTCCCAAACCTTTGCAAAAGTCCTTATATTCGGTAGACCTGAAGCACATAGCATTATCACTCACTATCCTCTTAGGGCATCCAAACCTTGTAACAATATTTTTCATTAGGAAATCAATCAGCACCCTGCTAGTTGCATTCCTTGTAGGTACAGCTTCTACCCACTTTGTAAAATAATCAGTGGAAAATAAGATCCATGAATGTCCTCCACTTGACTTGTTTGGTATCTCCCCTATGAAATCAATTCCCCACTACTGGAAAGGAGCCTGAACTTCTATTAGTTTTAATGGTACATTACCTGAAAACTTAAGCTTACCAGAGAACCTTTGACAAGCATCACATCTCCTTACCAACTATTCTGCATCCTTGAAGATTGTGGGCCACCAAAATCCTGCTCTCAAGATCTTATGAGCAGTTTTTTTACCCATATAATGTCCACCACAAACTCCCTCATGCATCTCCTTCAACAATACATTAGCCTAATTCAAATTTTTTCTATCCAACTTACATTTCACAATCACATACTTGATGGCCTGTAACTTCAATGTCCTCTTTTGATTATCATTCATACTATCTGGACACCTCAAGTTTCTCAAGTAGTAAATAATATCCTGATACCAAATGCAATCATCCATATCACATGTATAGTCAATTTCAGAATAATTTACCTGGTTTGCATCTAGATTGGATTGGGCCATCAACTTTGCCAATCCCTGTCCTCTAACCAACTTAGTGATCTAGACCTCAACATTGAATTCCTGGATCCTATTTATCCATCTACATCTTCTTCCAGACACATCCTGCTGTGAGAAAATATCCTTCACAACTGCACTTGGCACAAAAGCAATCACAACTACTCCCATCAAGTAACATCTAAAAGCCTTGATTGCCTTCACAAGTGCATAAGCTTGCTTCTCATTTATGTCATACTTTAATTCTGTAGCCTACAAAGATTTACTGAAAAATGCAATAGGCTGCTCAAAACCATCCCTATTCTTTTGTAACAAAACTGCAGCAATAGTGTGAAAGGATGCAAAAGAAAATATATGCATTGGGACATTATAATTAGGTGCCTTTAGCACTGGTACATCTTTGATAGCTTGCTTAATATTCTTGAAAGCCTCATCAGGCTCACCCTCCCAATTGATTACAGATCCCTTCTTCAACATCTTGGAAATAGGTCTAGTAACCTCTGCAAAGTTTGCCACAAACCTTAGAAAATTGACCTGACCAAAGAAGGACTGAATCCCTTTAACATTCTTTGGCCTCTGAATTTTATCAATTGCTGCTACCCTCTCTAGGTCAATTCTCACTCCTTGCTTCCCAACTAAGTGGCCAAGCAACTTACCTTCTGTGACACCAAAAGCACATTTCCTTGGGTTTAATGAAATACCAAATTCCAAGGCCCTCATAAATATCTTCTCTAAATGAGCACAATGGTCCTCTTCCTTCTTGGAATAGGTAGTTAGATCATCCTGATACACAACAAGGAAATCATTAATGAAATCTGAAAAGGCAACATCCATTGCCCTCTGAAAAGTAGCACCAGCATTTGTGAGACCAAAAGGCATTCTCACATAAACATATGTTCCCCAGGGTGTTGTAAAGGCTTTCTTGAATTTTTTTGATTCCTTAACAATGACCTGATTGTAGCCAGAGAAACCATCCATCATTGACATCAATTCCGATCCGGTTACTCTCTGCAACATAGCCTCCATATTGGGCAAACAATAATTATCTTTTAATGAGCTGATGTTCAAATTTCTAAAGTCCACACAAAGCCTGATGTCACCATTCTTTTTTCTTACAAGAACAAGATTTGACACCCAAGAAGAATGCCTTATAGGCTTGGTAATGCTAGCATCTCTCAACTTCATTAATTATTCCTGCATCTTGGGTGCCAAAGTAGGATTAATAGGCCTTTGCTTTTGCCGGAAAGGTTTAACATCTTCTCTTAATGGAATAACATGCTGAAATAAATCTTCTCTATAAACCTTTAAGTCATCATATGACCATGCAAAAACATGCCTGAATTTCCTCAATAATTCAATCAAAGGTCTCCTTACCTTTTGAGATGTATCTCTACCAATGTACATTTTCTTAGGTGCCTCATGTGATCCAAGATTTATCTCCTCAAGATCAGCATGATCTTCTCCTTTGATATTCTTTTGAACTCTATCTTGGTTGTCAAAAATAGTCTCCAAAACAACAAGCCCCTTGGGCACCTTGTTACTTCTAAGCTAAATGACCTCATTGCCTAAGACAACCTCCCTTCCTTCTATTGACTCAACCAAGGCTAAACAATCAAGTTCCTGACCATGATAGTGATCCTTGCAATCCATAAACTTCAAAATATCATTATCATCCTCAAAAACTTGCCAATTCTCAATATTGTCTGGTATACTAGGCCTAGCCTGAATTTCAACTTTAGAAATACCAGAGAATGTAACATCATTGGGATTGATTGCAATATTGGCCAGCAAGTCAACCATCTTGTTATTACTCCTATCCTTCCACTCAATATTGAAGGCATCAAACTGCTCAATCAAATCCCACGCTGCATTCCTATATTGTTTCAACCTTCTATTCTTGGAAGCATACACTGACCTGACTTGGGACACCACCAACTCAGAATCACCAATAACACTTATGCATTTTATACCATGCTTCTGTGCCAACCTCAGTCCTAACAACAAAGCCTCATATTCTGCTATATTGTTGGTACAAAAGAAATTCAATGTGAAAGAGAACTTGTAGGTGTTTCCATCAGGAGAAATAAGTAAAATACCTACTCCTGCACCATCTTTGCAATTTGCACCATCAAAGTACATGACCCACAAATCACCCTTCACAGAATCAACACCTACCTCAATAGAAATAGGTGACAAAACAAGCTCATCTTCAAATATAGAGATCTCTGCCCTAAAAGCATTTACATCAGTATCCACAAAACATGTAGTTTCATTATCTATGTTTCTCTCAATCATGTGGCATACTCTTGGCTCTCGTTCAATCTTGACAAACTGATCATCAATCTTGAAAGTTGCATAGGACAAATCACACTGTAAACTTCCACCCATAGCAACATTCCATCTCCTAGATGGCAACATCCCATAATGAGGAGGGATATCCACCACCAAAACACTCATTGTTAGCTCTTTCTCTGGATATGTTGCCAATCTATATGGCATTGCATTGATAGTCCCAATAACTGGTACCTCCCTCTGATCCATTGCACAACACCTGCCCTGCACTGTATCAACTTTAAGGTCCAACCTCTCCATGATTTTGAAGGGCATGATAGTATTAGAGGCACCACTATCAATCATACAATTTATTAACTTCATCCCATTCACAAGAACACTTAAGAAGAATGGGTCAATATTTTCAAGACTGGCATTGACAGAACTGTCCAAATATATTGGAGGAATTTGAGACACAATTCCCTGAGCAGCAACATCCTTCAAAGCTTTATCCTGAGATCCATCGCATGAAGTATCATTTTGTGAGTATTACCAACCCATGCAATAGCCTTATCTTTATGTTCAGGGATCCTCAATAATTCTGACAATGGAACCTTAACTGTAATTTATGACAATACAGATAACATGTCAACAGGGGTAGAAGCAAGAATCTCAATCTGCACTGCCTTAACATCTTTTTTCTTGTCTAACATATTAGGTGTATTGACCACCTTCATTTTTTCAACCTTAGCCATTGTGTTAACTGGCTTCTCAATCTCACTAGAGATCCTTTCAATTCCAACTCCCTTAGGCTCACAATGTTTACCTTTTACATTCTTGAATTTTACCATGTGATCAACCTTTGATTTGTTCTCATTATGTTCTCTGGAGTTGGTATTCTTTATAAATATTTCTGGAGCTTTCTCATTTATGTTCTTTGCCACCATGCCTCTAGTTTGCACCTGGGCAATCATTTCTATAGTAATCCTCTCCATCTCTTCTCTAGAAGGCCTTCTCAAACTTACTAGCTTGGGAGAAGAGTTCATGTTACATATTTTCTGATCAATGCACTCACAGTCAAAAAAAATCTCTTGATGAAAAAGGGCCTGATTATGTCTCTTTACATTCACATCTGCCTCTTCATCAAAATCAGAATCATCTTCATATCCTAGATATGAAGAAGCCATGTTGCAACCAACATCATCTTGTTCTTCTTCTTGTTCTATCTCCTCATCACCACAATCTTGATTTGCAGCCATAGATTGTGCAACCACACAATGCTCTGCAGAATGAGGGGACTAGCATGCAACACACCATGGAACATTCTCCATGACATTTATTGAAGCTTTATGTAGAGGTTCAGGGACACCTCTGTCATTGTTTCCTCTTGCAACAGGGACAATAGGCTTTCCATCCCTCCATTGGGTGTTGTAGGGGTAATTCTGCAGTCTATTCTACTTACTGAAATGATTGTTGAACTGAGGCCTTTCATTGGTAGGAGCACTGATGTTCCTATTTGTAGGTGCCTTCAAATCCTTCAATGCATTAAGCACCTTATCCAATTTATCTTCTTCCTGCCTCCTAGATCCAACACCCTTATCATTTTCTTTCTTGTATTTCATGTCCCCAAACAACTTTGGGTCATCTCTCTTTCCACCCAATTTTCCTGATATTTTCATGTTGTTCTCAATACTGATAGCAATCCTAAAAGCATCCCTAAGAGTTCTTGGTTCTTTATCCCTCAATAAATATCCTATCTTCCCATCAAATGCCTTGAAATATGTAGTTAGACAGACATTGTCATCCAACCGCATGACTTGGAACAACTTGTGCATAACTTTCTGAAATCTCATGTTGAACTCAACTGTAGACTCATTCTAAATTTTCCTTATAGTATTGAATTCATTCAACATGAAGCTAGCATTAGGCCTATCACCATACTGCTCTTTGAAACATTTCTCAAAAGAGTCCCAAGTATCAATACACTTATCAGGGAGCCTCTTAAACCAATCTCTAGCATCCTCCATTAGAGATTGAACAAACAATTTCATGACAACATCCTCATGCTCTACCTCATAATCATTAAGCATATCAACAAATAACCTAAGATGCTCTTCACAACTAATAGCATTATTACCAGCAAACTTAGGTACCTTATCTCTAATATAATTTGGAAAAGCATTTGGATAGCCAAGAATTCCATCAAAACTTATTTGCCTATAGCCTTCTAATTGCATAGGTCTTCTTTGAAAGCTTGAACTAGTGTTAACCCTAGGATCAACATTAGCATCTACATTTATTTGTGCATTTGACTGCTGCCTAGGATCTACACCTATCCTAGCAGATGAAGAAGGAAAAGAACTAGTAGCATTACTAAGTGGAAAATCAGTAGTCATAGATGGCATACCTAGTTCAGTAGTAGATGAGCCAAGAGCATTAGCTGAAGAAGCCCACAAAAATTGGATCTTCCTTTTCTTTTCTGCAATGGCAGCGTCAACCTCAGCTTTCTCTAGTTCTCTTGCAAGGTCCTCATCTTCTCTTCTCCTTCTCTCCATTTCAGTGTCCTTATTTGAATCAGGTGGTGGGATCCCTGGTATTGTCACTGGTTTGCTTGCTTGGTCACCCACCATCTTTTGCTTTCCTTTCTCATTTATAATAACAGCAGGCCTAATAATCTTGTGCCCATCTTTATCTTTAGGCAAAGGGACATAGCTTTGCACTTGTCTAACCACAGGGCCCTCATTTTCAAATTCATGATCCTACAGTAAGCGTTCTTGCTCACTCCTCAAAGCATCAAGATCACAAAAAATGTCATGCTGCAACGTTTTAGGAGTAGAAGCAAGCATTTTGTTTCTCCTTCATTTCATTTATTTTTCTAATAAGAGACTGCCTCTCTATCAAAGCATTTACCTTTTTAGCCTCTCTCTCTTCTTGTACCTTTTATGTATGGCATCCTACTCTGCCAATTGCAACCTCAGTGCACTCAAATCATCAGGATCAACCATAATGTCATCAGAACCAGATGACACATCCATATCAGGAAGATTTTGATATGGGAAATGGACTTGCCTATGTCTCATGGGTTCTCTTCTAAACTGATCTTCATCAAAATCCAAGTCAACCTCTAAACCCATATCTCTATTTTCTTCATCATGACCTACAAGAAGAGGACCTTTTTCCTGAAATGCAGCCTCAGGGGTATCATAAAATCTTTCTTCAGAGTGACCACCTTCTGATCTAGAAACACTGTTCTGTGAACCATCCTCACTTGAGGATACATGTGGTCTTCTGGCCCTTTCATTTCTCTATTCTCTCATGGGAGCACTGGTAGACTCACCATTCCTTCTAATCCAGCTCTTTTTTCCCTGTCTAGGTAATTGCTCCAGAGTGACCTCCAGATTATTTCTAACATATGACATAGTATTTCTTCTTTTTTGCCATGCTTCTTCAACATGTTGCATTGGTTCAAAGCTTTGAGTTGCCACCCACCTAGATGGGAAATCCTTGAAACACACAGGAAAATAAGAACACACTTTAACCTTTCTCTCTAGATTCTCCCCAGTAGAATCACTGACTCTTAACAAATGCATATCTTTATAGTTGTCCCCAGCAGAGTCACCATTTTGTTGGTTGTGGATTATTCCCTTTGATCTTCAACTTGCAGATTTACACTTTGATGGATAATATAAAAATCCTGACTCTATCACCACCCCAAAGTCCACAAGGAAGGGGACCAACTGACAAGGATCAAAAGATCCTTCTTCACTTTGAGCTTCAATGCTCAGGTGGGTGTACCCTTGACTCACTTCTTCAAAGGAGTCTTAAAATGATGTATACTATACTCACACAAGTCTAAAAGGTTTATCAAATGAATGTTTATGTTTGTGGTTGTTAACCATGAAACTTCAAGAGAAAAGACTAGTGCCTTATCCCAGGGCTAAGAGTCACCCAACTGTATACTTCAACTAAACACCTCAAATCAAACACAATGGAAACTAGAGTAAGTGCTTTTCCTATTACCCCTTTCCCTCAAGCACAAGGACATCAAATTCTACACCTAGTTGTAAACTCACTGAATTCACCTAAAAGGCTTTAATCCTAACTTTGTTAGAAACTCAGAGATGAATTCAAAATACTCTTTGTTTACCATACATTAACACACTTTGTGATATTAACATATATGAGCTCAGAGACAAGCAAGAAGACATACACAAGATACAAGATTGGGATCCAAGAATGTTTTCATTAACAAATCTAGAATCAACATACAATTAACATGACACAAAGCTGAGAATAAGACACCAAATCAGACCTCTATCAGTGTATTACAGTCAAAAACCAGGGACCAAAAGCAATAAGATTTCAGAACCCTTGCAAAGTCAAAAAATCTCTAACTTATACCCCCTAGTCATCTTGAAAATCTGCAACAAGCTACAGATGACTAGGGTTAGGGCTTCAACAACCCAACCTCCTGGAAATGGTCACAAAAATTACTGCAAACACTCCTCGAGCCAAGAAAGTCCTTTGTCAGGTACAAAACCTCCTTTGCAATTAACCACATAGACCCTAGACCACATCGCAAATAGCAAACCAGTCATTTCTCACCGAACAGGGTCACTTCTGCATTGAAAACTAGTCCTTTTTGGTCGCTGGAAACCCTCAAAAAATTTGAATTCAAAATCAAACGGCTACATCCTTGGCACCCAGCTCATCAATGGTCAAAATTTAAACCTTCACCAGCTTTAAGTTACAGCTGTCGATCTCTTTATCTTTCGCAGGCTTGGCAACTTTACAACAATCTTTAGTCACGCAACCGTGCAGTTGCAAACCTCACTGCCATAGAAGCCGGCAACAAAATATGCTCGGTCGCATGATCGCATAACCCGGGAATGGGTTATGCAAACATGCGACAACTCATGAATATAATTCCTCATCCCCGCAAACAACTGCCAGGCCTTAGACCTGGGTCCACCTGCCATGTGTCATACCACCACTCACCCAAAAGATGCCCCACCAGACTTAGTGAATTGGCGACAAAGGACCTTCACCAATTCACCAAACATTTCATGCCTTCGCTAAACACTTAGCAACTTCTCAACTAACATTTGCACAATCGCTAGGCCAACTAGCGAATCCTCTTTTCCTCTTGTGAATGCACAACCACATTAAACTTTGTCGGCACCGCTAGATTTTACAACTCTGTCAAACACCAGACTGCACCCAGGCCCTCCCTGAAGCCACATGTCACATCCCCATTCGCTACAACCGTTGAGTCACCTGCCACAGGACCCATGCGCCGCAAGCCTTTTGAAAATGAGCAGCTGGTGTAAGATCTCATGGCTCTAACAAATCCCATGAGAACTTATGCCAACCGTTAGATCCATCCTCACCATAGACCCCTCTGACAACGTCCCCACCTAACTCTACAACTACGATGCCACCTCAGCCCCTATCGGCCAATGAATAAAATCTAACAAATGGTGCATGATCTCAAAGGCTGAGAATATTCCTTGAGATCATACGCCGACCGTAGATCTGCAATCTCTGACACCGGGCAATGAAAAGAGCTAGGACCCACAAATCAACTGCCAAACATTTAGCGACTACATGACTAACCGCCAACCAAGTCACTGGAGGTTAGCAAATAACTACCAACCTTTCAAAAGATCATGTGACAACAGTCGCTGAGTCACTGGATGTCAGTCGCTTAACCACCAGAAATAGGAGATCAATAGATAACTACTAGTCGCCAAGTCACGGGATAGAAGATGTAACCGCTATAAAACCTAGACAATCAGCGACATAGAGCCTACAAGGACTGGGCCCCACCAAACATCGCACCTGCACAGTTAGAGAAAACACCAGAAAATAGGGAACTAGTGCGAGGTCGAAAACACACAATGTTTTCGACACGGAGGGAGACTGAAAACACAGAGTTTTCACCGCCACAGGAAAAGTGCACAAAATAGGAAGCACAGGGTCGAAAACAACACAGGTTATTGGTAAAGGTCGAAAACACACAGACCGAAAACATCATGAGCTTTTGAAAACACTATGGGTTTTTGACACTTAGGCAGATTTTTAAAATATTTCCAACAGGCTTAGAAATTGAATCTCTTTCTGGGTTTGGCGATTCAGGAGACGCAGTTTGGACTAGAGCCAGGGGACGACAAGAGCAACACAAAGCCGGGAACAACCATGAAACAAATGCAGGAAGGAGGCCACTTTCACAAGACTTTGCAATGATAGAAAATAGGCCTAACAGCTACTATAGATCGAACTGACATCACTCTTCAATGATTTTGAGTAAGTTCATTTGCTATCAAACACTTTTTATCTTGCTACTTGCTAAAACCCTAGAATTGATTTATGGCATCTACATCGTCTGCAAGAAAATCACAAAGTATTGAGGTGGAAGTTAATCTAATCATTAGGGAAAATTTTGGTGAGCCTAAGTTTAAGCCACATCCCAAGGTCGCAACACAAATAGATTTAATGGGTTCTTTTTTGAGCATACCAGATAGGGTTTTATTGACATAAGACGTAAGATCGTATATTCATTGCAAAATTGGAGAAGTTGGAGATTTTGAAACTATTGCAGCATTTCAACAACTCTGTGGCACCAATGGTAAACTAAAAATAGAACACAAGAAGATTGAGGAATTAGGGTTATCGTGTATCACACACTATCTACAATCATTTAAGATAGATTGGATCAGAATCATTTTGAGCAGGTATTACGATGACAAATTTTGACTAGATAAACCGATAGAGGTCAACAAGAAAATGATCAATAGGGTTACTGGGCTCCCTACAACTAACAAGGCTAAAGCCTTTTGTAGTTCGTCATGATAGGATGTTGAGAAGAATACTGGAGCACAATGGGATAGTCGGACACTGAAGATTTCAATAATCAGAGACCCAGCAGTTAAATTTGTAGCACATGTGATCGGGTACAAGATCTTTCAATCAAGCAGACTCAACAACATACCCTATAGCACAATAGACATGGCACACAAAATTATGGAGAAAGGTCACCAGGTTGATCTTGCTGAGGTACTATTTCATCAACTTCAGGAAAATATGAAGATAATAAGAAAAAAGAAGTCTAATACTTGTAAGTTCGGATCACTACTTGTTTGCATATTTTTCTATCTACAAAAGTATGTACCTAGCATCAGTAAAGTAAATTGGAAATTAGATATACCAATAGCGAAACAGATTAATAATATGATGACTAAGTTAGGAGATAAACTAAATATAGAGATTGATGCATACTTCAAAGAATTTCAGACCAAAATGCATAAAAGAAGCAGAATTCCAAGTGAATTAGTTGAAAATTTTGAAAATGATATATGTTTTGTAGTCAACACAGATTATACTTTGATAAAAGTAGTTGAACCTAGGATAAAATGGTTGGCACCAATGGGTTATGAAATGAACAATAATTTTGCATTGAAATCTATTAATGCACTGCTTGCATTACCAAAAGATCCCATTGCCACTAGGTTCAGAGTATATGAAGAGGCCAAATCTAGAATCTCAATAGGTATAGAGATCGGTAAAATGTCTAAAAGGGCAAAGAAGGTGAAGAAAGATCTTACTGCAAGATTTGGAGATGTCTCTGAAACACCTGAGGAGACACCAGTTGAACAGGCAACTGAAGGTCAGTTACAGTTGGCTGACAAACCATATGATAGTGAGGAGACTGAGTCAGACAAAGAAGAAGACCCCACTTTGGTTCCTCCACCTGAAATCCCTATGAAGAAGCAGTTACCAGTACAAGAAGGTATGAAGCCAAGATCATCAACTACAGCTTCACCACTTGAGAAGAAAGAAGCAGATAAAGTAACAAAACTGAGGGCAGCTACACCAACAATGAAATATATCAAGAGAAAGAACAAGGTTGTAGCTGAAGCACCAAAGAAAAGGAGAAAACTGGTAAGAAGTAAAGAAGATCTTGAGGAGACAAAGACTGAAGATGACATCAATCAATTCAAGGTGGTCAGTAACAAGGTAAAAATAATAGATGAACTTATTGAAGACATAATTGACAATGGAGACCTTGCTAATCTAGGGATAGACAGATTTGACAAAATGTCAAATGAAGATCAAACCAAGATAGAAGAGGCTGTCATCCAAATGATCATCAAATTCAAGAAATTTCCAATGGAATTTTCTTGTGCCTTACTGAAGAAGTTGGATGACAAGATTACTGAAAAATGGGCTATTGCACTAGACATCGAGAAAAGAAAGAGAGAACGATCTCTAGTTCGGGCAGCCCCACATCTAAGCTATGGAGAACTTAGTGAGTACATTACCAAATACCAAGCAAGATTTATGATCAAGAATCGAGCCATGATGATACTGGATGAAAATGTGGCAGATATGGATACCACAAGTGATTCTTTATGGACATCAATTTTTAAGGCCGAAGAAAAAGCTGAGCAAGAAGCATTCTTAAACTTGTCTAAGAAGAGACAAATTTCCAAAGGTAAAGGTATTTGTATTGATGAGGGAACAAAAAAAAAATCAAAGAACATCGATATATCAGTTACCGAGGTAATTGATATCACCGAGCAAAGGGAAGAAATAAGTGTTTCACAGGATGCACCAAATAAAGTTGAAATTCAACTGGAGAAGAAAATAGATGACGATGTACTCATTAAGGACATCACAAATGGTGATCCTGATGACAAAGAAGATGAAGATTTCAATATTGCACCTAATCAAGATGAAGTACTAGACACTGAATGTCTATTTACATCACTACCAGGTGAATTTCCTGTACTTGTAGAAGCATACAAAATTCTCTCATAAGTACAACCCAACGACTCAGACCCTGAGCAAAAAAAAGACATCACAGGGGATTAAGACACTAAGAAACCTACAGAGATAGATGAGCCTACACAAACATAGGCACCTTCCACTAAGATAAAGGTAATAGATCAGACAAAGGAAAGTGAGGTGATCCCACCTAACACCACATCTAAGGCTTCCACTCCATCAACCAAGACTACAGCACCCAAGGAGCAGAAGAAGGAAGAAAGTGTGTCAACCGGGAAGGATACTCCGAAGACTGGAGATAAAACTATTGTGGTTATTGAGAAGAAATCACCTCTAGCACCGGAGAAGAAGAAGAAAAAGAAAGGAAAAGGGTCGGTCACCCTAGATGAAGTGATAATTATTCCTAAGTGTGACCCAAGGACCCTAAGCCCTGAAGAATTGAGTAAATATGGGGAATTATGTTCAAGAAAGGAAACTCAAGAGAAGTTGAAGTAAGAACAAAAATGGAAAGAAATCCTAACAGATGTGAGGGATATCCTACAACAGGTAGTACCTGAGGTGACTATTGATGAGGATACTCCTATCATAGATCAACTTGCTACACTTGCCGAGAAGATCAATGCCCCAAACGTTGATGCAGATAAATGGATTGAAGAAAGGGAAAAATCCAGGATACAACACAAACTGGTAGAGAAAATAATCCTAGAAGTGGCATTGAAGAAGGTCAAATTATCTAAGGTAATCACTGAGATAAAAACTATCACCCAGTTAATTTGTAATTTCTTATTGAAGCTTTGTACTATAGACACCTTCACTGTTGAAGTCAGTGAGAATATCAAAGGATTGGAAGTAGAAATAAAGTTAAGTACAAATGCAACTATAACTGAGCCTAATGCTTTCTTAAAGAACATTCACTGAGTTCAGGAACTCTGGCAGTTAATAGCAGATTTGAAGAAACAAGAAGTGCACATAATAGATTAGGTTACTAAGTTATAGACAGAACTCCTACCATACCTGAAAATTTTTGAAGCACACATTGTCAAAGCTGAACAACTCATTGCAACACCAGAAATTTTGGTGTTAGATAACATCTTTGACATGCATGCACAAGTCATTCTTGAGCATATTTCTCTCACCAACTTGAAAGAGGAATGGGAAAACCTCTTGGAGTCAGTGAAGAAAACCCACCAGCATATTTTTGACAAGATGTGAGTATACTACTTAAATTTTTATATTTGGCATTACTATCAAAAAGGGGGAAAACAATGTATAAGTCATTATGCCAAATATGTACATAGATGCTACATATACTACATATTACTGGGAGCATGCACCGAGGGGGAGTACTTAGTACTTAGAAAAAAAATTATGTGTATATGTATATGGCGGAAGTATAAGTTATATAGAAAATTTTGTCTATATATACATTCGAGTTTTGATACTAATGCCAAAGGGGGAGATTATTATCTCTCATGAGCATTTAAGGTTGTCATTAGTATCAAAAGTTATCATACATATCGATCAATCACTTACATTGAGAAAATTAGTAACTAGAAGCAAGATAGACTAGTTGGTAAAGCATATATACCGAGCATCAGATAGTTTATCGAGCACCAGTAGACACCGACACCGACAGATAGTAAACACCGAGCGTCATAGTTTACCTGAGCAATTTATACAGTGTTTACTGAGGATCACAAAAAATGGCATAGTAATTTGAAATGGCACATACTTCTATGCAAATGGTTAAAACGGTTCATAAAACATTTTACCAAGATCAAGGAACATTTAATGTGATGATATTCATTAAATGTAATGTATATCTTTTGTAATAGTTGATCTAGGTTATTATTGTACACTATAGATCTTAGGGTTATGACTATGTTGTGTAACCTAATTTTTGTTAAAGTGGCAAAAACAAAACACTATATATTTGTGTGTTCACATCATTTTTGGTGTGAGCTGATATATGAATCACGGAGCACTTGAAGCAATTGCCTAACTTCAAGTCTATCAGCTAATAGAGTAGAACCGAGTACATAGGAATTCAGATTGAGCAGAATCAGAAAAGGCTACCGAGTAGTTCAGAGCAGAGATTCATCACAAGTAAGGTGATATTTTATCAAAGCTTATAGATCTGTATCAGACAATTGAGTTGTCAAATAGTAGATAATTACCTATTTCTTTCTGACAATTGTAATAGAGTTTTGGATAAAATCTCTTAGCAGAGTAGACTTAGTAGTCTTAAGTAAATCTCTTAACCAAGTGCACACTTCATTAGTGTTGTTAAAATCCTATAACTAGGTAGATGTAGCTAATCTAACATGTCACCTAATAGGGTGAGATCACCAGAAGTGATCAAAACTTGTAGCCCTAATAGGAAAACCTTTTCTATCTGTAGTAGTAAAGAATTTGTGGGTGTCATCCCCACCAAAGTTTTTACCTTCTAACAAAGGTTTCTATGTTACCAAAATACTTGTGTCATGTGATTTTCATATTGATTTCATGTTGTTTACTTCTATAAGTTAAGTGAATGATTGATACATGCAGTTAGATTCAAGTTGTTTTGGTCGGTTATTACTGTTTACAGTTTTATATCTAAAAGGTTTACAAGTTTTTGAAGGCACTGATTCACCCCTCCCCTCTCAGTACCTATCTCTCCTAATTCCAACAATTGATTAAGGTTGTAGAGCCTAGGAAAAAATGGTTAGCCCCCATGGGATATGAGATAGACATTGATTTTTCTTCAAAATCAATAAAAGATTTGTTGGCTGTACCGAAGGATGTAAATGCAGAGAGGTTTGGAACCTATGAAGAGGCCAAGATAATAATTAAAATAGGCCTAGTTATTGGTAAGATAAAAAAGAAATCTAAGAAGATGATGAAAATTTTGGTAAAGAAGTTTGGAGATGATGTTGGATCATCTGATAGTACATCAGTTGAGGTAGAAACCAAAGGTTAGTTACTACTAACTGACAAGCCACATGACAGTGAGGAAACTGAGTCAGACAAAAATGTAGACTCTACACCAGTTCCTCCATCCCCACTCTAGTAAAGAAGTAGTTAGAAGTATAGATAATGGCATGCACATGGTCAATAACTGTAGCCTCACCACCACTAAAGAAAGGAGTTGTAAAGTTATCAAGGCCAACTATTGCTACACCGACAAAGACATACAGGAAAAGAGGTACTAAAACTATTGTTGAAGCCCCAATGAAAAGAAGAAAGTTAATTAGAGGAAAAGATGATTTAGATGATGATGAAGATGATAATGATCAATTTAAAGTTGTAGTAAATAAGATTTGGTCCATAGATGAGGTAGCAGAAGAAATAATAGAAAATGGTGGACTTAGTGATCCTGATATTAGTTGGTTTGAGCATTTGTCAACCGAAGATCAGAATAAAATTGAAGAGGCCATAATACAAATGATGATAAGATTCAAGAGAGTACTAATTGAATTCACCAAATACTTACCTAACACATTAGAGGAAATAATTTCACAAAAATGGTTCTATGCCTTGAATACCGAGAAGAGAATGAGGGAACAATCCCTAGTTTTGGCAGTTCCTACATTGACAATTACTGAAATTGAGGAATTAATGAATAAATATTCAAAGAGATTTAGAGTAAAGAATTGGGCACTGTAGATACTTGATGAAAATATGGTAGACATAGATGAGAATAATCAACTCATCTGGACTTCAATAATACAAGCCTGAGAGGAAGCAGAAAAGATGGCATTAGCCATTATTCTTGAGAAGAAATAAAAAAGAAAAGGTAAGGGAATGCATATTGATGATGAAGATTTGGTACCCACACAAAGAATTGACTTATTAGATACCAAGGTACCTGATACAATAGATTCCACTGAGGAAATAAATCTAACACAAGATGCATCAGATCAAGTTGAAATCCAAATGATAGACAATAATGCACTGGATGTACTCATTGAGGACATCACAAACGGTGATCCTGATGACATAGCAGATGATGAGGATGTTACTATTGTTGGAGAAAAATCACAAGATGAGGGACACCTCACCAAGCCAACAATAACATCTATATTGGGTGAAATTCCCATTCTGACAGAAGCATTAGAAATAATTTCCAAGGAAGGATCTAAAGGCTCAATCCCCAAGAAACCAATGGATACATGAGGGGATCAAGGGACAAGCACACCTGTTGAGATAGAAGAGCCTAAGGAGATAGAGGTAGAGACACAAGGCCAAAGTGACCCTAAGACTATTGAGACCACCCCACCAAAAACCACATCAGAAGCTCCCTCTATATCAACCAACACACACGTTACCAAGGAGTAGAAGAAAGAAGATAATGTGTCTACCGGGAAAGAAACACCAAGTATTGAGGTAAAGGACATTGTACCTTTTGTTAAGAGTTCACCTCAAGAGATGAAGAAGAAGAAGAGAAAGCATGGTAAAGGGTTGGTCACACTGGATGAAGTCATAGAAATACCTAACTGTGACCTGAGGACCCTAGACCCTGAGGAGTTGAGAAAATATGGGGAACTATGCACGAGGAAGGCAACTCAGGAGAAGTTGAGGAAAGAGTGTAAGAGCAATCAAATACTTGAAGATGTAAGAGACATCTTACAATAGGTTGTACCTGAGGTCCAAATCAATAATGACACACCAGTAATGGACCAACTTGCCACTCTAGTACAAGAAATAAATGCCCCGGATATTGATGTAGAAAAGAGACTTGAGGAAAAGGTAGAGTCTAAAATATAGGATAAGTTAGCAGAGAAAATCAGCCAGGAAGTGGAAATAAAGAAGGTAAAAATTTTTGAGGTGATTACCGAAGTTCAATCCATCACTCGGAATATTATTCAAATGTTAGTTAAGCTTTGCACTGTGGAAAGCTTCATTGCTGAGATCGGTGAAAAGATTAAACAACTGGATACCAAAATTCAAGCTAGTGCACAAGCCTCTTTAACTGAGCCGAATGCTTTTCATAAGCATATCCTCAAAGGTCAAGAACTCAGGTGGTTAAGAGTAGAATTGAGGATGCAGGAAGACAAAATAAGTGACCAAGTCACAAAGATTTAGGCTGAGTTACTTCCCCACCTGAAAATCATTGAGATACATATTGTCAAAGTGCAAGCTTTAGTTGCAACACCATAAATTTCAGTGTTGGAGAACATTTTTTACATGCATGCACAAGTCGGTCTTGAGCACATTGCTCTCAAAAACTTGAAAGAGGAATGTGAAAACCTCTTAGACTCTCTGAAGAAAACCCACCAACACATTTTTTATAAGATGTAAGTACATACTTTTGAGTTTGGCATTAGTCTCAAAAAGGGGGAATATAATGTATATGTCAAATTGTATATATATGTTAAGTGTACTACATATATACTGGGAGCATACACCGAGGGGGAGTTATAAATTTTTTGAAGAGTTATGTAAATTTTTATCATGTATATATGAAGTAAGGACAGTGAAGGATATATCAGTGTATATACATTACAAGTTTTGATACTAATGCCAAAGGGGGAGATTGTTATCTCTATTGAGAATTAGATTTTTCATTAGTATCAAAGTGGATCAGTCAGTTATCTATGTTGATTAGTCGGTAAAAGGAAGAACTACAAGCTACATTATGCTAGTCAGTTAGACAAACAAGCCTTCATACCAAGTATTCTTAAGGCAGTACCGAGAGCTAAATGAAAACAGGTTTAACTGGGCACCAAAGCAGTTTTACCAAGCATTAGAGTATACTGAGCACCGAGTGTCAGTAAACATCGAGCACACTAGACACCGAGAACCATTATATTCATCGAGAAAAATTGTCTATGTTTACTGAGCAATCTAGGAAATGACATACTAATCTGTTATGGAACATTTATTTATGTAAACGGTTACAACAAAATCATAAAATGTTTTACCCAGATCAAGGATCATTTATTGTAGATGTAATCATTAAATGTAATGATGATCCCTATGTACTAGTCTGATCTAGGTTAATTTTGTATACTGTATATCTTAGGTTATTTTCCTAAGAAGATGTAAACCAAATTAGGTCATGAAGGTTAGGCGGTCATAGAACTCAAAGAAGTATGCTATATATTTTTGTAATTCATGTCATTTTGACACAAGCACTATACGGACAAGAAGGAGATCTTGAAGCAAGTAGCCACCTTCAAGACATCATTTTTTAGAGAAGGTTTGAGTAGTAATCAGAGATATTCAGTTTATTCAAAACCAGTCAAGGCTACCGAGTAATACAAAGGAAAGACTACTACACATTGAGGTGATATATATTTCATATTTCATAGATTTGATTCAAACAAGCATAAGTTGTCAATTACAGATACTTTTTGTTATTCTCTAATCATTGTAACAAAGTTAGCAAAATCTCTTAACAGAGTAGACCTAACAGTCTTATTGTAAATCTCTTTACTGAGTACACACTCAAGTAGTGTTGTTGAAATCCTTTAACCAGGTAGATCTAGTCGATTTAATTGTTACTCCTAATAGCATAAGATCATTAGAAGCAATCGCAACTTCTATCCTTAACTGACATACTTTATTATCTACAGTAGTGAAGAATTTGTGGGTGTCATCCCCACCACAGTTTTTACCTTCTAACAAGGGTTTATGCATAACCAAAATATCTTGTGTTATGTGATTGAATTATTGTTTGTTTTCATGCAATTTACATTTACAAGTCAATTGAACAAATTTTGCATACAATGGATTCAATTTGATAGATTAGTTTACTACTAATTGCAGATTGAGTATCAAGTTAAAAAAATTTGAGGGCACTGATTCACCCCTCCCCTCTCAGTCCCTTATCTCTCCATTCCAACACTCTCCACAAAGTGTAATCACTGGATATTCCACACATAGAATGAAATAAAATATATAACCGTGCACACATACCTAATATCAATTAAATCTCCATCAATTTGGATTGTCTGAATATGGTTATAAAGTAGAAATAATAAATTGTTTGATGTCGCCCATATTGATAAGTGTCATCGCATGGAGGAAGGGATTGGTCGTGAGTTAAAATCCTACAAAGTCCCTCTTAGTATGTTCATCTTCAATGCTCAATATCACCCGAACCCAATCTGGAACTCCCATATTGCTTCCACCCTTAGTCACACACTTTGCTGACTATATGCAGATAAGTTCTATTATAACTTATGGTTTGTCTCCCCATCAGTGTTTATATATTCAACAAAAATGACGTTTATAGAAATTGATGCACCATTATCTTTGAAATTAAAGTTAGTATGATTTCACAACTTTAAAATCTCTAGGACAGCCACAATATCTTGGTCTCCTTGCAACACGCTCTAAACGAGCTCTAGGTAATACAAGGCGACATGTTTCGCATCATAATTCCATAATTATGATCGCCGAGAGGAGTGAGATCAACTATCCTATTTTTCAGTCACTATAGTGAGTCCATCAATGAACAAGCTATGCAGGACAACACCTCCTTGGGTGAAGTTTGTCTCTGGATGAGGGAAAGTCAGACATAGTGAATTTCCTATTGGGTCATGTCGGTATAACCACCAAGTGGAACCTTTCTTCACCTTGATATCCACCTTTGTGAAAGGGATACCTAATTATTTGACTGCATGTCGAGTATGGTTATGTTCAGCATGACTCCATGATGTATTTTCAATCTTGCCAAAATTTGGGGTCGGATCGGGGTATGTCGATAAGATTCTTCATTCAAGAGGTAAATCTTTGACTTACACAAAACCTAGTTGTTGTATGCAGTGGGCATAAGGTGTAGGAATTCAATGTTGCATGTGACTCATACCTAAGGGAGGTAACGAAGGAGATATAAGGGGTAGTACT